>LR999963.1:119076949-119465742 GCA_905220375.1 Tachina fera | reverse complement strand
TAATAATAATAATAATAATAATAATAATAATAATAATAATAATAATAATAATAATAATAATAATAATAATAATAATAATAATAATAATAATAATAATAATAATAATAATAATAATAATAATAATAATAATAATAATAATAATAATAATAATAATAATAATAATAATAATAATAATAATAATAATAATAATAATAATAATAATAATAATACTAATAATAATAATAATAATAATAATAATAATAATAATAATAATAATAATAATAATAATAATAATAATAATAATAATAATAATAATAATAATAATAATAATAATAATAATAATAATAATAATAATAATAATAATAATAATAATAATAATAATAATAATAATAATAATAAGAGTAATAAGAATAATAATAATATAATAATAATAATAATAATAATAATAATAATAATAATAATAATAATAATAATAATAATAATAATAATAATAATAATAATAATAATAATAATAATAATAATAATAATAATAATAATAATAATAATAATAATAATAATACTAATAATAATAATAATAATAATAATAATAATAATAATAATAATAATAATAATAATAATAATAATAGTAATGATAATAGAAATAAAAATTATAAATAAATACCTTGAAATATTTTTTATTAATATGTAGTGATAATTTTCAGCACATGGGCTTTCCAATAATATTAAATCAATGTGGACCTCTTTTTCCAATTTTGTGATGTAAAATGGTCCAACCACTTTTTTCAGGTTGTTGTCATAGCCAAAAACATTAACGCTAATGTCAGGATTTTTTCTTTCAAACACTTTTATGTCCTTGACATCGTTTGGAAACATCATGCCTTCAAAGTTCAAACTCCTACCGCATTCCAGCGTAATGTTTGTAGCGGATATGTTTCTTATTCTATAGGTTGACGGTAGGTGCATGTTCTCCGCAGTATAGAAAGCTGCTATCACACACCATTTAAAACAATATATATCATTGCTTTGTATGTTGATGCATGCTTTCTTAAGTTCTAGTTCCACGGGTGTTTTAACGTGCAGAGATCCTGGAATTGGTGATGCTTTGCTGACGTTCAAATCCATCCATTTGATTTGGATTAAAGTCCATCCAGAATCTCGTTCCTGGAACTCAGACATCTTTGTTCTTATTGATTATCTGAGTCCTTAACATGTCACCTATATTATCCGCTCTTGTCAACCGAACCATTTGTGTTATATGAAACATATCGTCCTCTGGAATTGTAGGATTCGCAGGTAATTTATAGCGAGCTGTTAATTCCAAATTGAATTTTACTAGAAAGTGTACAGCTAAGCTACAGTTTAGCAATTTTTCAAACATTACGCTTCCATCTCTTAAATTATTTTCTAAATTTAAGTCATTGTCACCTTTGGGGAAGCGGTAGGATTGAATTCGACAATTAAAAGCACTTTTAACCAACATTATCTTGTTTCCAAAAAATTTATTCAGATTTATCCTATGATAATCTTTTCCGCAGTGGTTGAACAATTTGCTAGAATTTATATCCACATTACAAGTCTCACATCTTACAAGGGGTTCCTCCTCAAGCCGCTGAATTTTTGGCATTTTAAAATCTTCAGCAATCTTCCGTTTCGCTGCTGCTGTTGATGTGGACGGAGGATCCTGCTGTGCATCTTGGCACTCATGGATCTTAGCATGTTCTTTTTTCTCAAATGTGGTTAAAGAGACATGGCCGCAATATGTACAGGGCCTATGCACCAGTAAATGGTTATTTAACTTTAGCATACGTGAGTATGCATTTGAACAAATACTGCACTTGAAACTCATTTTTTTAAATATTTTTCCACTGATTAATGTATATGTATCTTATATTTATTTATTTATTTATTTAGTATAATGAAGAATTTGTTCTTTATTTACACTTTTGTTCTTCTTTGGCAATTCTTCATTTCAATTTAATAAGAAAGATTAATGAAATCGATTTATTTATTTAGTATTATGAAGAATATGTTCTTTATTTACACTTTGGTTCTTATTTGGCACTTCTTCTTTTCGCTTTAATAAGAACGATCAATGAAATCGATGAATGCAACTTGACTGACTAAGTTTAAAATGTTCCACGATTCGACATTTATACTAAAAACAAAATCATCAACAACTACAGCAACAACAACGTAATACAAACAAAATATCAAGAGATAAGCTAATGCACATAAACATTGCATTTGTTCCCTCACTCCACACTCATATCCATACACACATCCACTCCTATCCATCCATACATATGTACATACATATGTACATACATACATACATACATACAATTACATACATACATACACGTGTAACGCTGACCAAATTCACTACATTTTAAAACCTTTCCTATTCCACTCACGATCGTTTACTTATAAAATCCTAACCCTTATTAACATATTTTCTATTCGCACATGCATTAACAAATCTAGTAATTCGTCTAATTTTTATGCATTTCCGCACTAAAATGTCTTACAAATTTAGTTTTGTTATATAATAAATAATAGAATTAACATATGCAAATTATTAAACAAAAATAGAATTAACATATGCAAATTATTAAACAAAAATAGAATTAACATATGCAAATTATTAAACAAAAATATCAACTAAAAATATCAATTAGAAATTTTATACGAACACATTAAATGTGCCTTTACTAAATAACATACATACATACATACATACACATAAACATACATATGTATGTACATATTTTCCCTAAATCATCAAATACTTTCTTTTCAATCTTTCCTGCCTGCATACAAAACAAACTATTGTTAGCCGTTACCATTCTCAAAACATTCGAAAATAATACGAAAACAAATTATAATATTTTTTGTGCTGCGGTTCGCTCTATAACAACACAAAATACATATTCAACAACTAAAATTTATGGGTACATACTTTTAAACATTAAATACAAATCCCAACTTCATTTACGGCCTGTCCTACGATGTCACCAAAATCGTTCGATCGAATTCTGCTGACATCGTGGGAAAGACCGTTAGTGTTCTCCACCATAAACCAAGCCTCATTGATCAAGACTTAACCAACTCATAAACCGCTATTATTTTCTCCACTACTGCTCATCCAACTCCCATTAAGGTAAACTTATTTTGCCTTTTGTTAAGCAAAGACTCATAACCATTATTATTTCTCCACTAGTGACACCTACACTTATTCTTGTACACTAATGCTCACCCCAAAACCCATTAAGGTAAACTTATTTTGCCTTTTGTTAAGCAAAGACTCATAACCATTATTATTTCTCCACTAGTGACACCTACACTTATTCTTGTACACTAATGCTCACCCAAAAACCCATTAATATAAACTTAATTACTTTTGGGGTAAGCTCAGCCACATTGATCAAGGCTTAGCCAACTCACACACATTTTACCTCTTTACAGCGCTGCCATATGACGTAAATATACTCCATTTATCCAATTCACTTTCCTTTTACCCCTTTTTTCCGCCTGACTATGGCAACGCTCACACCACTATTTAGCAAATACACACTCCTTTTATCATTTTTCACCATCATATGGCAACTCTCATACCAGTATTTAGCGAAGACACAAACCTTGTTGTAGCTTACAGTTATCTAACGTTATCTATCGTTATCTATTTTAATTGCTTTCTGGGAGAACAAGCAATTCCTATATACTATCAGGGTTTCATATTATTTCTAGACAACCTGCTTACTTGGCAATATTTTGATACTTGTAATACAAAAGATAATAGTGGATATTTATTTACTACTTTACATGGGTAAAAATGATGTCAAGTAAAGAGGTTGCATAGAAAATAAATGATGATTTCATATTTATAAAATGCATGGCAGATTATAGTGAGATGTATTGTGCAAAGAAAAACTTGGTAAAAAATCTTAAATCGGTACTTTTAATGGCCGAAACTTAAGATAGAAACTTGGCCTTTTTCACATTTATGTTTTTGTAAGAAAAGAGGAACTACACTTAGCAACACCAGTACATGTGTTTGGGGTTAATACGTATTTTAAGAGCTGAGCAAATATGTTACTTTTATAGTATCGCTTCTTGCACAGTCTCCTATCGACGTACAAAGACTTTGACTACACTCAGCGAGTGTTTTAAGCTTTTCACATTGCATCACAAATAGTTATAAGATGCTGGTGTGAAAACCAGATTTTCCAGATAGTTTTTAAGAGATAAATTTTTTCCTATGCCTGCAATTTGTCGTCGCTTAGTGCAATATTTGAGTCTATTTTATGTTGGAGTGATCTATGCTGTTGCCAAACCCTTCTAGCTCTTTTTTTACGCATACAAGACGTTTAACATCCATAGATTAAATGCTACTAAACCCGGTCTGGGTATAGGAGGTAGTGGCATGTTCAGCAGCTAGTTTAATCTTGTCGTTAAGGGTAGCAATTTTGGATTCAATATTATCTGCTGTTTCAACTTTAATGTTTTCCGTGCAATGACGCTGAATTTTTTTTTTTAATTCCAACCAATTAACATGATTGATCATATTCACATATTAGTGAAGTAAGACACTTCTTAGTAGGTTACATATTGTAACAATGTTAGGAGAGTAAGCGGACGGGAGATTTAAAAAAGGTTCAACATGAATTAAAGCCCTAAAGATATTTTTCATGACGTCAAAATGTACAATATCCAGAATTTGCTGTATGTCAGCAGGCCACCAAGTCTGATTTGACAGTTTTTTCCTTAAAATTTACGATTCGTCAAAAAAGAAAATTTATAAAACATAGCCCCCGAAGCGATAAATTTTTCTGCGAAACACACCCTGGGTTTGTTGCGGGAATCGAACCCACAGCCTTTGAACAGAGAGGCTATCATCGTTACAACTTAGCCAAAGGGGCACCCAACTCCAAATTAAATCCAAACCCATTTTTGAAATTATGTAGAACAGCGCTCGACCTCTAGGAGTAATAAGACGCGAACCCCTGAAAGAATATTTTGCATTGTAGTCGCCAGCTGACACGAAACAAGGTGCAAGATATTTGTAGAAATTCTCGTATTGATCCTCAGTGATTGAGAATCTGGGATGGGAGTAAATTGTTGAAATAATTTGTACAAAAATTTTCAATGCCAATATTTGTTGCTTGTAGATGTTCTTCATAAATACTTGAGTCTTGACTATATTAGAACTGCTGATGTACCGAGTACTCTTTTGCTCGGGTACTTTGAATCATATAGCAAATAATTCTGAAAAGACTTCTCAAAGTCAAATGCAAAGGCCAATTTTATATCAATTATTTTTCCATGAGGAAGTTCATTTTTACGTTAGCGAATGCCGTTTTCGTTTCAGAAACATATTTTTAATGTTTTCATGGCTTGTTAGCTAAAGATTAAAGCAGAGTATTTTGCATTCGATGCATTTCTTGCACCATTCTAGTCATATTTGTTGTAAGGTTGTTAAAAGTTTGCACCAAATTATTAATACAGGCGACTGAAATTAAAGCTTGAATTTGCATTTGTTGAATTGTATGTTTGTTACGTTTTCACCGTGGGAACATAATTGATCTACTCAGCGTCGGTATACGATACATTTCTAGGAGTTGGCGGGGCCATTTGAACATAATTGGCGGAGTAATCTTTATTTTTAAATGTTTATTTTTTTAGAATATGTATTGTAACACTTTAAATAAACAAACAGTTCTTTTATCTTAAGTATAAGTTCCATCTTAAAGCTCTTTAGTATAATAACAACTACATTATTTGTATTTTTTACATTAAATATTAGCTTTTTTACAATGTACTATACAATTACAATTACATGTAATTCCAGCAAAGAAAAAAGAACTAATCCTCACAAAAACATAAATGTGAAAAAAGGCCAAATTCCTTTCCAAAATTTCGGCCATCAAAAGTAGTGTGATACAAATTTTGACCAAGTTCGTGTTTGGTACAAAACCTATCACTGCAATAGGTATGCATTATCTAAATTTGTAATCGTAAGGGTGTTATATAATTTCTAGGTAATGAGCAGCGCTCAACTATCATCGTACCCTTTTTAAGATGATAGCTTTAAGTTAAAGTTTCATTTAAAACCTTCAGTAAAAAGTTATTGTGGTCTCTGCCATTCCTGGTTCAAATATTTCAGTTTTTAGATTTTTCTATTTGGTTTCTCATCTTGACTTACTTGCGTATCAGACTTTAGCTCTCTACCGAAAATTTAATTATTTAATTCTTATGGGCGTATTCCCGCCCACTTTTTTTAAATAAATTTTTTGCCAGTGCCAATGATACGTGTCATTGGACGGATATTAATATTTAAAAAAATAGTATATTTAAATAATCCGAAGTACATGAAATAGGAGGTTTAAATTGTATGGGCGTGTTAACTTCCACTTTTTTCAACGAAATTTTATAACTTTGCATTATTCCAACATTTGTGCCAAATTTCAATAAAATCGCTTGAGATAAACATCTTAAATTTGCTCTTTTAATTGTATGCTTTATTGAAATAGCTCCGCCCCCTGGTTAAGTTCTCAGGGTTTTCAGATTTTTCTAGTTGGTTGCTAATCTAGACCTGCTTATGTTTATTACATTTCAGCTAACTAGCGAAGATTTTATTTATTTTCTTATTATGGGCGTGATAACGCCCACTTTTTCAATCTTAATACATTCTGTAGCCAGTAGTTATCTTTCCTGTCGAGTTTCGTTGAAAACGAATGGTACTAAGTGTATAAATATGTAGTATATTCAAATATGCTGATCCGAAGTACATGAAATAGGAGGCTTTAATTGTGTGGGCGTGTTTTCAGATTTTTCTAGTAATTTTCTAATCTATAACTACTCGTTTATCAAATTTCAGCTCACTAGCGAACATTTTAATTTTTAGTCTTATGTTCCCGCCTACTTTTTTTACCCCCAAATTTTTATTTGGCTAACAATTATCTTTCCTGTTTAGTTTCGTTGGAAACGGATTATAGTAAATACATAAATAGTACATTTAAATGTGCTGACCCGAAATTGTATGGGTGTGTTAACGCCCACTTTTTTCAATAAAAATTTAGAGCCTTGTATTATTGCAACATGTGTGCCAAATTTTAATAAAATCGCTTGAGTTAAATGTTTTTTTAATTCTTAACTTTATGAGCGTAGCCCCACACCCTTGGTAAAAATTTTCGGGTTTTCAGATTTTTTAGGTGGTTACTCACTTAGTTCTACTTGTGTACCAAATTTCAGCTCACTAGCGCAAATTTTTATGGGTCTTATTCCGCCCCCTGGTTAACATTTTCAGGTTTTCAGATTTTTCTAGTTCATTGCTCTACTCGTGTAACAAATTTCAGCTTTCTATCTATAGCGGAAGTGCTTCATGAGTGCTTCATGAGTGTCAGTGGTCAGTGGTCAGTGAGTATGTCTTAAAATATGCACTTTTTGCAACTCCATATCTCCGGAAGCTTTCACTGTAACTTTCAAACTTTGCATATGAGGTTACATGAATTTATTCTAATTATGATTTAAATTTAATAATTTTACGATTGCGGCGAACATAGTTATGAGGGGGGTAAAAACAGCTCGAATGGCTTCCTGTAAATATACACACTCCGTGCACTGGCGTGCGCCTAGATAAAAACCTATACTACAATAACAAAGTAAAATTGTTAGTTATAACGTAAAAAAGAGGAGTGTAACTTAATTAGCAAGCCACCAAAACTTGTTATTATATATGTTTGGAAACATGTTTTTATGTTTTGCATAACCGCTTATGTCAAAACTGCTACTTGTTTTCGTAAGTCGCTTGTTTTGAATTGTTTAATCATTGGTGTGTCTATAAATATGCTAGAGTATAGGAACGCCAGAATCGTTTTGAATGAATTCATTACTATCGAGATATACAAAGGCCTCAGGTGGTACATATCCATTTTGGAGTGTCTTACATATATATTCGTTCTTTGTATAGTATGGATCCATAATCAGATTATTTTCATAAAATTAACTGCTGTTCTTAACATGACTCCTTAGTAGATGAATAATAAAATTATCCATCCAACTAATTATTGTTTTTTATAGATTTTTTTCATTTGAAATATATTTAAAATAGTTACTACCCGCAGATCTACAAAATAGTGTGCAGGACCGCAAACATTTTCTCTCAAATACTCATAGTTTTTCCATACACGATAAGGATATATTGTACCATATTTGACATCCATATGTTAGTATAGGACGTATTAATGATTGGTATATGAATTTGAATATGTTTGTAGAATAATTTAAGAAGTTTATTATTCGACATATTGTCATAATTATATTTTAATTTGAAATTTATTTGCTTGTGGTTTAGCTTGGTCTATATACGTATTTCATTGGCGCTTAAACCAAATCATCAGTAGACTTCAACCACAAATTTTGAACAGTCACAAACCTCTTACTTTATGCACAGACTTTCAAAAACTATATGAGAATTCATAGAATAATAATATTTTTGAAAATCACAAAGACAAAATAAGTTTAGTAGGCTTTGAAACTTATACAAAACCCAGCAAATAATTTATATTCGATATGAATCTATTTTATTTTTCTACACCTTCATACAATTAGAAATCCATTGGATAACAATAAAAGTAATTACAAGGCAAAATGAAAAATAAAATCTAAAATTTAACATTTAAGAAGTTTATTATTCGACATATTGTCATAATTATATTTTAATTTGAAATTTATTTGCTTGTGGTTTAGCTTGGTCTATATACGTATTTCATTGGCGCTTAAACCAAATCATCAGTAGACTTCAACCACAAATTTTGAACAGTCACAAACCTCTTACTTTATGCACAGACTTTCAAAAACTATATGAGAATTCATAGAATAATAATATTTTTGAAAATCACAAAGACAAAATAAGTTTAGTAGGCTTTGAAACTTATACAAAACCCAGCAAATAATTTATATTCGATATGAATCTATTTTATTTTTCAAATTAAAATATAATTATGACAATATGTCGAATAATAAACTTCTTAAATGTTAAATTTTAGATTTTATTTTTCATTTTGCCTTGTAATTACTTTTATTGTTATCCAATGGATTTCTAATTGTATGAAGGTGTAGAAAAATAAAATAGATTCATATCGAATATAAATTATTTGCTGGGTTTTGTATAAGTTTCAAAGCCTACTAAACTTATTTTGTCTTTGTGATTTTCAAAAATATTATTATTCTATGAATTCTCATATAGTTTTTGAAAGTCTGTGCATAAAGTAAGAGGTTTGTGACTGTTCAAAATTTGTGGTTGAAGTCTACTGATGATTTGGTTTAAGCGCCAATGAAATACGTATATAGACCAAGCTAAACCACAAGCAAATAAATTTCAAATTAAAATATAATTATGACAATATGTCGAATAATAAACTTCTTAAATGTTAAATTTTAGATTTTATTTTTCATTTTGCCTTGTAATTACTTTTATTGTTATCCAATGGATTTCTAATTGTATGAAGGTGTAGAAAATAAAATAGATTCATATCGAATATAAATTATTTGCTGGGTTTTGTATAAGTTTCAAAGCCTACTAAACTTATTTTGTCTTTGTGATTTTCAAAAATATTATTATTCTATGAATTCTCATATAGTTTTTGAAAGTCTGTGCATAAAGTAAGAGGTTTGTGACTGTTCAAAATTTGTGGTTGAAGTCTACTGATGATTTGGTTTAAGCGCCAATGAAATACGTATATAGACCAAGCTAAACCACAAGCAAATAAATTTCAAATTTGTAGAATAATAATTTTATATATATATAAATGCATTTCTTGCTTTTATCAGTTGCAATTTAGTGTGCGTATTGAAATAAAGGAATTTGTCCAAGTTAATTCCTAAATATTTGGCTATTGATTGTGACGACCAAAGTCATTATTTCGTTTTGGCCCACAACGTTTGGTTGGTTTACTTTATAATATTATACCTACTTTGCATTGTACAAATTATTATTGAACTGTCATTAATTACTCAAAAATTTTTTTATAAAAATATTCACTTTATTTAGAAATTATATTTTCCTTTGATATTGATATAAAATTGTAAATCTGTTTAAATTTAACGGAAATGTCGACATCACATACTGCACAAAAACGCAACGCTGAGTATACTACCATACATGATAAATATGCAAATCGGCATCAGATGTTAAAACATATGGAGTATGTCATACGGTCGTTTGTGTAGTTGTATACTTGCGTGTGTTGTCTGGCACAAGTATAAAAGGGCGAGCATTCGTTGTATGGATGATTAGTTGGTTGGCAGCAAGCGTTGGCGAAAGAGGTAATAATAGAGATAGGACACTGCTCTATTATTAAAGCTTTTTGTTAGCAAATTTGTTTTATTTTCATCCAAGTAAACAAGGAAAGGTACGTTGAATCTTTCATCGAAATCTACGCGACTCTGGACTCCGCTGAGACTACCCTAGCCACCAGCGAATCCGTGTCGTTACATTTGGCGCCCGAGCAGGGACTATTTGTCCTTTAAGAAAAAAAAATAATAATAATTAAATAGTAATTTTTGCCATAAATTTGGCTTATTTGAAAAATTCTTGTATGTTTTATTTTTTTTGTTAAGAAATCCTGTCGTACATATCGGAGGATAATAATCTTTTTTTTATGTAAATAATTATTTTATATTTCGTTTTAACGAGTTATTATTTATATTCGATAAAGTATTACCAACCACAACGAGACAAGTCAACATGCTGAAAACATCGTGGGTATACTCGCTTAAAAAAGAGGAGCTTATAAACTACTAGGCACAGTGTGACGAAAGCACTACCGGAACAGTAGAAGAACTGAGGAAGCGATTGGCGAAGCAGCTGACTCTTGATCATGAGGAAACACAGATTCAGAAATTCTTAGCTTGGCAGGCCAGTCATGATACCAGCGCTACCGCATCTACAGACATACGGCTGCTGCCGCCGGAAGAAGGTAATAATAAGATGCGTGCCTCCCCAACAAAAATTGATCTTCCAGGCCCATCCAGTGAATCACTACCCCCTGCCACCTCTAATGAGCGAGTAGCTGCCATTGAGCTGGTACGGAAATGGGGGCTAAGATACGATGGTGGAAAAGATCCCCTAGGATTCATCGAACGGGTGGAGGAACTAGCCGGTATGTACGAAATCGAGCTTATAAATGTGTTACGGGTCATGTCAGAGCTCTTACGAGATAATGCACTAATATGGTTCCGAAACAACAATAAACAAAGTCCAAGTCGAGAACCGTGCCATTGAAGGCATCATAGATACTGGAGCCACCCGTAGTTTCATCACACCTGAGTTAGTAAAACGATTCTTCAGTAAGCCAACATATCTGCCGGTAGAAATAGAAGTACTACTTGCCGACGGGTCTAAGAACATCATCTCCGAAGCAGTGCAATGTAAGGTAAAGCTTGGAAATCAAAACCGTCTTCATGATTTCTTAGTGATGAAAGCAGCCACTGAACCGATGATACTGGGGGTAGACTTCCTGGCAGCATTCAACACCAAAATCATATGTGCAGGACTGTCAACACAAGCGAGACATACCCCGAACGAAAAGGAAAATAAGGTAAGCCAAATAAATTCCAGATTAATGCGTAGGCGAATTGCTACTGTGCGCACCGTACACAAACCTACTCTACAAGAACGAATTCAGCAGTTTCTGGACACGGAACTGCCTAAGTTTCAATTAATTAAGGGGCTATCGTCTGCCGCCACACACCGCATTGTAATGAGGGATAAACGGCCAATAAAAATTCGATATGCTCCCCGAAACCCTGCCATGCAGGCTATAATTGACGAAGAAGTCAATAAATTACTAGAAAAGGAGTCCATAGAGCCATCGCACAGTCCATTTAGTTTTCCCATAACACTGGTAAGCAAAAAGGATGGAACATGGCGAACCTGCATGGATTTCCGTCAACTTAATGCCAAGTCAGTTTCAGACGCATATCCACTACCAAGAATTGATACTATCCTCGACAGGCTCCGCAACGCAAAGTTCATCAGTATTCTGTATCTTAAAGATGGCTACTGGCAAATTCCGATGGATGACGACAGTAAGAAATACACTGCCTTTGCAGTCTCTGACCGAGGACTCTACCAATGGAAAGTAATGCCATTTGGGTTGCATTCCGCCCCAGCAGCGTTCCAGAGGGCCTTAGACAGTGTCATCGGGCCAGATATGGAACCATTTGCTTTCGCCTATTTGGACGATATAATCGTTATCGGCTCCAACTTTGAAGAGCATTTACAAAATTTGAAGGAGGTGTTCCGACGACTCAGGGCCACCAATCTTCGAATAAATGTGGACAAATGTAAGTTCTTTCAAGCCGAAACGAAATACTTAGGACATATAGTGACTAGAGATGGCATAAAGACTGACCCAGAGAAAACAGCAGCAGTGGCACAGATGCCGACTCCAACCAACACCAAGGAAGTTCGTCGATTCCTGGTTGTTACTTCGTGGTATAGAAAATTCCTTTATATATTATTATTATATCTTCCCAGGGGGGGACGAAATACAATTGTTTGCATTTCTTACTGTTAATTTTCATATATTAATCGTTTGCATAGTTTTCTACTACATTAAAACTATTTTGGAAGCCATGATTAATGCTTTCAACTTTATTATCAGCATGGTACACAATTATATTATTAGCAAATCCATTAATGTTACCTCTTTTTTTTTGGTTCAAGAGATCATGAATGCACAAATTAAAAAGAACTGGGGAGTTAACCGTACTTTGTTGTAAGCCATTTACGATAGTAAATTTTTTCGTGCTAACTTTACTGTTGCTACACACGACAAAGGATTTGTTATTTAACATGTTGTGTATGAGCAAATCAAATTAAAGAAGAATTTGTAGTTTCCCAGCTGAAAAAATATGTATGGATCATATATGATATCCCATATATGGTTTGGATCCGAAAAATGAGGGTATATGGGCATATATGATTATATATATTCATACATTTCCATACATGTATGTATGTGTAAATTCCCTCCACAGTATGCAAAGTTCATATTCATACACTCTTGATTCACACAAGCGCACTGCTGTGCAATAAATTAGATTACTAAAATTAAATTTTTTAGACTTGAAAGAGAGGTTGTATTTAATGAAACATTTGTTTGGACAAATAATTCAAAACGAACTAAGTCATTTCATTCATCAAAAGGCGAATCAAGTATTTAAAAAACACTAAATCATATTCGTACATAACATTTAGCTTAAGAAATCAGATTAAAAACTAATGCAATTAATTATAAAAGAAAAAATAACCCGTCTTACAATAGTTTTCAATACAGTAATATGAACTTTGTTTCTTATCTAGAGAATTTTGTTATTTTCTATAAAATTAATGACTGGACTATCCTTTTGATTATTTGATATATTAAATAAGGCTACAATGTATAAAATCATACAAGAATGGTTTTTTGTAACAAAAAGTTCTTCTTTTTGAAACGTTGAGGGTACGCATATAAACTGAACGGTTAAATGCTTATCTTTAAATCATAGCTCGCAAAATATGCTCAACCTAATTTGTCTGTGCGGTCTTCTCACTCAAAAGACCTTAAAAATGAGACTTTATCATTCAGTGTCTGAACAGAAACCCTCTTTTTCGTTTCAATCGTTTTCTCGCTTCCGTGTTATGGGTTGAGCGAATCGTTCCTTGCTTATCTATTGAGGGTAAGTAAGTGAGCAAAACAAGTAAATTGTTCGTAAAAAAGGTCTTTATTTTTCTTTATTTTCTTGAGTTTATGTTGTTGCCTTAGATATTTTATCACAGGCAAAGCATTAAAGAGGAAGGGAGAAGATGATAATAAATAACAATAAAAATATCTGTAAATAATACTATTCATCGGCGACGTGTAAATGTAAAATAAAAGGCAAATATTTGTACAACAAAAACAAAATTAATCTTCATGTATTTTGTTCAATAATGTCTATAAAATAAAATAATAAAAAACAGAAATCGAAACACACATACATGCTCAAACGACCGTTTGCCAAGATTTTACAAAATAAAGAGTCTCGAGTGAACACATGAGCCAAAATATTAAAAAAACGGTTGTCGGTTGAGCGAAGAGCAAGCCAAAGAAGAACGAAGTTTGAGGGTTTTTTCGCTACAGTGTAGCATCGTGCCAGTGGCCGAGTGTTCTTTTTCTAAAAACAAGCACGAGAAAGATCAATTATTGCGAGCTCTGGTTTAACTCCAAAATGGTTGTCATTAATTTTATAAAGGTTCTTATATAGACGTGTTATATCAGTGTTTATACAAGCTTCAAACACCTTACTTATATTTGGGAGCAAACTTTTTGCACGTAGGTTTTCGGGGTTACTGATATTTCTATATTTTTCGGGTAAGATTATTACTTTGGTAGTTTTCCAAGCTTGCGGAAATAGGGATTTTTTAACATATTGTTAAAAAGAGTGCAATATTAGTAGTTGAATAGTGTATGTGTTCCCCCATTAATTTTAATGCGGTAATAAAAATGATGTTAATTAGCCAATGAATGAGGTGATAAAAATTTAATTGGGGTGTCGGCTTTGTTAGATGTGTGTGTGTGTGTTTATATTTGGTGTTTGTTTACATATATTTTATGTGTTTCTGTTTCGCCCGTCTGTCGGGCGTATTGATTTCCGTTTGAGTGTTTATATTTGGAGGCTGTCGGTAGCGCGTTAGTTTATGTTTCGTCCGTCTGTCGGGCGTATTGATTTCCGTTTGATTGTTTATATTTGGAGGCTGTCGGTGGCGCGTTAGTTTTTGTGTGTCTGTCTGTCCGTGGGAATTTGTGGTAGTTTGATACTTGGTGATAAATTTTGTTTATATTTATTGTGTGCTTGTGTTTAATGGCATCCATTCATCCATCTTTGCTATATGCTTGTTTGTCTGTCCTTCTTGAGATTGCGTCTTGTACTCGCTGGCGTATTAATGATTAACAAAAATGAAATGAAGAAAAAATTGTATACAATTGTATGTATATAACATGGGATTTTAAAAGTATTCGTCACTCATTTTGGAACACCCTTTAATTTTAAGTTTATATATGTTTGTGGTTGTAGCGACCAAAGTTCTACATACACTGTCGAAATTTCAGACCCGTAGCTTTTACCGTTCCTGAGAAAATAGCCTTCTTCCTAAAACATGAAATATGTTTAATTACTAGGAAAAAAGTTAAAGTTTTCCAACCCTGGAAACGTTTTTTTATTTTGTTAAATTTTGAAAATTTGTTTCTAATTATAAATACCAATTTTATTCATACCGAAATATAAAATAAGTTCATTTAATAAAAAAGTAATAAAAACTTGTTTTCGGTAAAATAAATAATAATATAAATTATTTGCTGGGTTTTGTATGAGTTACAAAGCCTACTAAGATTATTTTGTCTTTGTGATTTTCAAAAATATTATTATTTTATGAATTCTCATATAGTTTTTGAAAGTCTGTGCATAAAGTAAGAGGTTTGTGACTGTTAAAAATTTGTGGTTGAAGTCTACTGATGATTTGGTTCAAGCGCCAATGAAATACGTATATAGACCAAGCTAAACCACCAGCAAATAAATTTTAAATTAAAAGTAAGTAAAAATATTTATACATATACACAGATTTGTATAATTTATTTATTGATTTTATTTTTTAAGACTTTTGAAACGACAGACAACCAAACATTGTAGTAAACTATTATTTTGTAATAGTTGTTTACAATACACCCATCAAGAATATACAATGGCTCAACACAAAATGGAGTGTGGTAAAGTTGTAACGAAGCTGCCGGGACCTGAAAATTCAACACTAAATTTCAAAGATTATCAAAGTAAAATAGACGCCCCTTTTGTAATTTATGCGGATTTTGAATGTGTCCTAGAAAAATAGAAACTAGTGTATGTGATAAGACTAAATATATTCAGAAACATATTCCTTGCTCATTTACCTACCAAATTAAATGTAAACATAATAATAAGTTAGATAAGCTAGTAATTTATACAGGAAAATATGTTTCAGTTAAATTCGTTAAATTTTTGAATAGAGACTGTCAGGAAATTTATAATAATTATCTCTCAAAAATAAATCTTATGGATACTCTAAATCCTGAAGAATTAGTATCATTTCAAAATGCTTAGATTTTTCATATATGTGAAAACTATTTAAATAGTGATCGCGTGAGAATCACTGTCACATAAGTGGCAAATTTAGAGGCGCGGCGCACAGAAGTTGTAACTTAGATTATCAAGTCCCTAAGTTTATACCAATATATTTCCACAACTACTCATGCTATGACTCCCACCTCTTTGTGAAGGAGTTAGGTCAAATGGAAAATAATTTGAAAATCATTCCGCTTAATAAAGAATTGTACATATCTTTATCACAATTTATTAAAATGCCCGATAAATTCAATCTTGAACTCAGATTTCTTGATACATTTTGCTTTATGCCTCACAGTTTAGAATCCTTAGCTAAAAATCTTTCGGACAGTGATTTCTGTACGGTTAGAAATCAGTTTAAAACCAAAACAGAGTTCGATTTTATACGAAAAAAAGGAATTTTTCCTTATGCATATCTTGATTCATTTGAAAAGCTTAATGAAACTCGCCTTCCGTCTAGGGAAGACTTCTTTAACAAACTCAATAATAAAGAATGTTCGATTGAAGATTACGCTCACGCCAGAGATGTCTGGCATACTTTCAATTGCAAAACTCTCCGTGATTATTTAGAATTATATTTAAAATCAGATGCACTATTATTAACTGACATATTTGAAAACTTCCAAAGTGTTTGCAAAGGAATTTACAACTTAGATCCTTGTCACTACTATACTGCTCCACGACTATCATGGGATGCTATGCTGAAGTACACAAATATTAAATTAGAGTTAATAATAGATATGTACAATTTCTTTAAAAAAGGTATACGTGGTGGACTTGTACAATGTGTTAAAACGTATTCCAAGGCCAATAATAAATATCTAGAAGATTTTGATAAAGACAAACCCTCAGAATTTCTAATTTCTAATATATTTAGACGCAAATAATCTGTAGGGCTGGGCCATGTCAGAGTATCTTCCTTATGGAGGATTTAGATGGTTGACAAAAGAAGAACTAAATCTTGATCCTAGATATATAGAGGATAATTCAAATGATGGTTATGTATATGAAGTAAACTCAGAATATCCTTCTTATTTACATGAATCTACCTTTTTGTCCTGAAAGTAACGAACCTTTAGGAACAAAACAAAAGAAGTTGATAACCGATTTCTCTGTGAAAAATTCCTATGTAATACACTACAGAGTTCTTAAGCAATGTTTGGAATATGGTCTAGTTCTAAGGAAAATTCATCGCATTCTCACTTTTAAACAATCTCCATGGTTAAAAGATTATATTGATTTAAATACTCAACACAGAGCTGTCGCCAAAAATGATTTTGAAAAGAGTTTCTTTAAACAACTTAATAACGCAGTATATGGCAAAACCATGGAGAATCTAGACAAAAGGAAAGATGTACGAATAATAACAAACTGGAGTAAAACGAACCGAAACCGCTTAGGAGCTCAAGAGTGAATATCCAAAGCTAGTTTTCACAGCTTGTCTATATTTTCAGACGATATGGTTGCAATAGAAATTAATAAAAACAAGAATATTATAATAAGCCCATACATTTAGGATTTTGTGTCTTGGAGCTTTCTAAATGGAAAATGTACGATTTCCATCACAGGTATATGCAACCCAAATTCAAATAAAATTTATCTCTTAATTATATGGATACAGATTCATTCATATATACCATAAAAACGGATGACTTTTATATTGATATAAAAAGTGACTTAATACAAGAATTGGATACTTTTGATTACCCTGAGGATGACAAATATGGTTTCCCTCGTCTAAACAAGAAGCTGTTGGGAATGATGAAGGATGAGAATTGTGGAAAGGTTATGAAAGAGTTTGTGGGATTGAGATCTAAAATGTATTCTTTTAGCGTCCAGTATGAAAATGATACTAAAAAATCTAAAGGAGTAAAGAAATGTATTCTTGATAAGTATAGTTTATCAACTTATAAAAATTGTTTGTTTAAGATCTCTATAATATATGATAATATAGTAACATTTAAGTCAAAAGTACATCAAATTTATACTAGTGAACTAAAAAAAGTAATTTTAAGCTTTGAAGATGACAAAAGAAAAGTTAAACGTGATGGTATTAATACATTTGCGTATTATCATTATCAAATCGAGGAAACTAATCCGCATTATGAATTAGATATGCTATTAATGGAAATTGATAAACGTGAAGAAGGTTGAAATTTGTGAAAAAAATAAACATATTTTATATATATCTATATGGTTTAACATCTAGTTATAAAACCAAAATTGTTTAGCTTATAAATAATATTATTAAGGAAACAAATTGTTAAAAATTGTTATATATATATATATATATAGTTTAGTTTAATAACTTTTTTACTTTGTCTTTTTGTTATAATCTTTAAAAACTAAAAGAAAGAACTTTATTAACATTTTATTTATACTTTTATTGATTTTTTATATTAAAAATAAACGTATATGAATTGATTAAATTTATTACATTGATTTTTCTTATATTATAAATCGTGCATCTGCACGTGTCTGGTCCTTCTATACAATCTGAGCTGTACCAAGGACAACAAGAAAAGTGTTCTGCATCATTATTATCCTCCACACCAAAGTCTTCATTTTCTTCTTCATGGGAAGAAAACATAGTACTGCATCCTTATGTTCGTGCATTAAACATCTTTCATACTCCTTAAGAAATTGTTCTACTAGAGATTTCATGGTTAAGTTCTTAACGTATTGAATGACTTTTTTATATTGTGTTAAAATTTTGATTTCACAATGATACATAAAAATTTTCGATTACCATTGCTATTTTCTCTCTCTCTCTCTCTCTCTCTTTCTGCGTCTTTCTACATCTAATCGCTCCACATAGAAATATTCACTATTTCACAACAAATATTTTCAATTACACTTCTTAGATTTATCGAATCTACATTTAATATCAATATTAGTAAAATACTCGTAGACAAAAGAACTTAAAATAGACTCTTCCTAAAATCTAATTAAATTAAAAAAGTTTAGTTCATTGAACAACAAGTCCTTGATCCATATTAAGGACTTAGATATTTCTAAAAAAATCGGATTGTTACTGCCCAGAGAACAATGACAAAATACGGGGCAACTGTGAAGGTAGAAATGTAGGATCACTTCATGTTCTTACCAAACAGGTACAACTCCCTATCGGATGAGGAGCTCAACCACCTCTCAGATGGTACATTCTGTGTACAAAGACAAGGGGAGCGAAATTTAGTTTTGGATATGGAGGAGGTGGAGGAGTTTTTGATCTCAAATGGCCAATACCCTATTTGGCAGTTATGTAAATTTATTGTATACATACATATATATTTTGCAACTAATAAAACGAAATTTTATATACATTATTTAATTTTAAATTTTAGTCTTTTTATTTATTTGATAAAGATATTGAAGGCATAAATGACCACAATTAAATGTATTAAACTTCTGGTATTGATTATAGTTGTATCTTGTATTTTTACCCAGATATTTGTTCACTTCTGCAGGAGGTTGTAAGTTTCCAAAGCTATCGAAATATTATATTTCTTTATTGTTTTTAAAATATGCTACCCAATGTGTGCCGAGTCCTGTTGCCACATCTTAATTGATTATTCCACATTCTTTTTTCCTCGCACGTTTTGATAGAGTGTTCAACATATAAACTCATCTAAAGTATGGAGTTTTTGATGAAAAATTTTGTAGATCAACATCGGTCAATGGTCTAGTGGGCAGCATTTGTATTAGTTTTTTGAATTTTCTTTACAAATCAAACCATAACCTTTCTTATAAGTTTTGATGAAAAGTTCTTTACCTATCTATCTAGCTATCTTTTGAAAGAACTCGCTTCCAAGCTTTGCTTTCAAGTATTTTATCCGCTTTATGTCTAGTACTTAAATCCTTATTTTGAGAATAAGCAATGTCGTGCTCTTTACAAGTGAAATCCAATATATTAATTCCTTTATCACCTCTACGCAAATGTTTTTGTAGTTTTGTTCCAGGTCCACAGTACTGATATCCAGGAAGATGAAGTTCAACAGGTAGAGAGTTTATTATATTGTTAACTAAACCTTCTCCAATGACAATTTTGTTATGACTAAGCGATTTCCCATATCGTATAACCATATTATTTTATTGTTTTCTATAATAAAAGGTAGTATTTATGAACTGCATTTAGTAACAAAAATGCAGTTAGTAAAACAACATAAAAATATTTTAATCAGTAATGTTGATGCTTCATCAAACTCTAGGTCAAAAATAAAGCTTAGTTCCTTCTTACCAAACTCTATTCTTGCTCTAATATTTGGCCTATCAAATTGTGGAAAGACTAATATTATGATTACCTTGATAGAAAGTCCTAATGGACTCAAGTTTAAAAACATCTATTTATTTTCAAAATCTTTATATCAGCCGAAATATGAATACCTGAGAAATTTAATTTTACCAATAAAAGGAATGGGATATTACACATTTACAGATAATGAATCCGTTATTTCCCCTAATGAAGCTAAAAGCAATTCAATTATGATATTTGACGATGTTGCATGCGAAAAGCAAAATAATATCCGTGCATATTTTTGTATGGGACGACATAAAATGTTGATTCATTTTATTTATGTCAAACGTATACCAGAATTCCAAAACATTTGATATGAGACAATGCCAATGTAATTATAATGTTTAAACAAGATGAGAAAAATGTGAAGCATGTTTATAGTGATCATGTGGCAAGCGATATGAATTTTGTGAAGTTTCAAGAAATTTGTCGAGAGTGTTGGAAGGATAAATATGGATTTTTGATGATAAGCAAAGATAATGAACTAAACAATGGTCGTTACAGAAAACAATTTGACTATTTCATAACAATATAAATTACTTCACATAAAAGGTAGTCTTTAGTTCTTAATCTGGCTTTAAACTTCATACATCTATTTTTATAATTGGTCAGATGCATAAAACCTTATCTGATAATCTGATCAGCAGCCTAATAATACCGGTCTGATAACATTAACTGATAAACTGATCAGATATCTGTTCTGATACCTGATCTGATAACCTGTTCTGATACCTGATAACTGATCTGATAACCTGTTCTTGTACCTGATAAGTGATCTGATAACCTGTTCTGATGTCTGTTAATTGGTCTGATAACCTGTTCTGATACCTGTTCCTGTACCTGATAAGTGATCTGATAACCTGTTCTGATATCTGTTAACTGGTCTGATAACCTGTTCTGATACCTGTTAACTGGTCTGATAACCTGTTCTGATACCTGTTAACTGGTCTGATAAGCTATTCTGATACTTGTTAACTGGTCTGATAACCTGTTTTAATATCTAATAACTGATCTGATAAACTGATCTTATAACTGATCTGATACCTGATAACTGATCTGACACCTGATAACTGATCTGATATTTGACGCTACTAAGCATGAATGAGAAAGTTTTAAGAGAGCTGGTTACAACAAGAAATGTCTTGAAGAAAAAGCTCCGTAGTATAAAATCTGTTGAAATAGATCCACTTGAACAGCTAAGAAATACATTTAAACCTACAACAGAACCTCTCAAAGAATTTATAAATAGTTCTAAAAATATTGGAATAATCCCCAAGAAAGAAGAAAATAAATTCCAAACAAAACTTGAGAATAACAAAAGTTTAAATTCCTTGAAAACATCAGTGAAGGTAGAGACAAGTACACCAAAGAAACTTGTAGAAGGAACAATATTTGATAACACTATATTATTTAATGACGTCAGTGAAAAGGATGAAGATGAGTTTTACTCACAGGCTTCCAACACTGAAGAGAGGTGTACAGACTTAGCACTGTTGAAAGCGAGAAATGAATTAGATACTTACTATGGTCCACATAGAGATTACAATAACGAATGGAAATTTGGTAGTAGTAACATTGAGCTAAATGAAGGTAAAATTCAAGTTGGTGGTCAAAGATGGGCTCTAACACCTGGTTTGTTTTCTTTAATGTTTCATAAAAAACCAAAAAACTATGTCAAATTTGAACGTGAAATCTACAAAAAAAATTTAATTACAACTAACGCATGCAGGAGAGACTATCATCCTGATAGTCAGATCAAGGGGACGACAGATTATAAAAATAAACATATAATTCAAAAAATTTTTAAAGAAAATACTCAGAAAAGTAGTGCAGTAGCAAATGCAGCAATTCCTAGTTATAAAGGCGATGGAATAATGCACCTTAACCCTCGAAAACAAAAATATATATATTGGGATGATCCCAATAAGTAAGTAGATCGTCTTCGACTACTGATTGCATCACAAGGTGCAGGTCATACTAATCACAACAACGAGATTGTATCAATTATTAAAGAATTACGTGAAGCGAATATAATACATTAACTCTAATAAAGTATTTACATATGTATGAAGTATGTCTGTTGATAAGTTTGGAACGATTGTTCGAAAAATTTAAAAAAATTTGTTTTAATTCTTCTTTTATTTTTGATAAATACCCTATGATTAATTTTTAAAATAAATTATAGGGTGGTCCGAACAAGAATTATAAACGTCAAATTTTCATGATTTTTCGATATTTGTTGAAAAACTCTGAAGTTTTATATAAAACCAAAATCTATTTCATTTCTTATTTGAAAGGTGGCAATAAAAGCTTTAATTTGATACCGCTTTGAAGTCAATAGCTTCAGTTTTAAGAGAGTTATGTTTATTTTTGTGGAGTGCTAGAATAGATGTAGAATAAAAAAAAAACTTTGAAGATACTATTTTATACACAGGCATATTTTATTGCACTCTACAGAAAAAATTGCAAATTATCAGTCATCTACAAATAAGTTCATTGGTTCCTCTGGTAATTCCAGGTATTTCTTCTCCTTCAGTATTCTCCTACTTGTGATTGCGGGATCAGAATTGGCGAGCAGATAATGTAATATGTCTTCACAATTGTCTTTTCTTGATGCAAGGTAAAGCCTTGTTTTTCAGAAGTCCTTGTTTCCTGCTTCCAATGCTTCTTCTGAAAGTTGGCCAATGGGGACCAGAAATGAACGAATTATTTCAGCTCCATGAATAAAAACCTTGTGGACAGTTGGTGGCATATAATGCCACGAATATTTCTTCAACCGTTAGTTCACTACTACTGAGCCAAGTCTAAATATTTCTATTTATACTCAAATTATCTATATCAAGCCAAATATGAATATCCGAACAAGTTAATTTAATTTTTAAAAGAATGAGATATTATAATGAAGCTTAAAGCATTTTAATTATGATATTTGCTGATGTTGCATCTGAAAAGCAGAATAATATACATACATATATGTACGTGTATATTTTTGTATGGGGCACAAGTAGAATGAGTCATCATTCTAATACATACATGTATACATATGTACATACATACAGGCAAAGTTAAATATACAAATAAATATGAAGCAAAATTATACCAAGGTCAACTCAAAATTATTTTAAATATGGGTGCAGTCAATTTTAAAATTATGTGATTTATATAAGGTTTAAAAGATGTTTTTTAAGCTAAATTTCTATTATGAATACAATTTTAGTGAATTTTGCTTTAACAAAATGCGAAATGCTGTTTAATATTTTTATGAATATGTTTGTAAGCATTTAATAAGAGACAATGCAAATGTAATTATAATGTTTATGCAAGATGAGAAAAAAAATTAAGCACGTTTATAGGCATCATGTTGTCTGTAATATGAATTTTGAAAAGTCTTAAGAAGTTTGTAGAGAGTGTTGGAAGGATAAATATGGGATTTTGAATTTAAGCAAAGATATTGAATTAAATGACTTTCGTTTTAGAAAAAAAAATAAATAAAAATTACTGTTCATAAAAGTTTACCTTTTCGTATTTCATCTGACCCTAAACTTCATGCATCTAAATGTTATAAATGGTCAGCCACTTGTATACTGATAATGTAATCTGGACCAGATAGCTTGATCTAGAAATCTGAATAGCTCCTGATAGTCTGATCTGTTTTACAGATCAGCTACCTGATAGCCTGATCTGGTATTTGATAACTTGATCTAAAAGCCAGATCAGCTCGTGATAAGGGAATCTAAAAACCAGACCAGCTCGTGATAAGGGAATCTAAAAACCAGACCAACTCCTGATGAGCTGATCTAAAAACCAGACCAAGTCCTGATAAGTTGATCAGAAAACCAGACCAGGTACTGAAAAGCTGGTTCGAAAACCAGATCAGGTACTGAAAAGCTGATTCGAAAACCACACCATGTCCTGAAAAGCTGATCTGAAAACCAGACCAGGTCCTGAAAAGCTGATCTGAAAACCAGACTAGGTCCTGAAAAGCTGATCTGAAAACCAGACCAGCTCCTGATAAGCTGAAAGCTGTTACCTGTTATTTACAATTATCAAACATGGATGAGAAAGTTTTAAAGCAGTTGGTGTTGACAATAAGTGTATTGAAGAAAAAGCTTCGTAGTATAAAAACTGGTTAAATAGATACACGAGAACAACTAAGAGACAATTAACATTTAAACCTATAACAGAACCTCTCAAAGAATTCATAAATAGTTCTAAAAAAATTAACAGAATGTCCATGAAAGAATAAAGTAAAATCAAGAAAGAAGTTGAAAATAATACAAGTTTAAAGCCTGAAAACCCATCAGTCAAGATAGAGACAAGTACACCAAAGAAACTAGCAGAAGGAACAATATTTGATGATACCATCTTATTAAAAATGATGCTAATACTGTGAATGATGATGAGGATGATGATTGTACTCACAGACTTCCAATTCCGAAGACACTTATACTGATGTATCAGTCTTGGAAGGAAGAAATAAATTAGATACAAACTATGGCCCATATAAAGGTTTAAATAGTGAATGGAAATTTGCTGATAGTAACCTCAAACTGAATGAAGATAAAATACAAGTTGGTGGCCAAATATGGGCTCTAACACCAGGAGTATTTTCTCTAATGTTTCATAAAATACCAAATATTATGATAAATTTGAACTCGAAATCTATAAAAAGATTTTAATTATTACTAATGTATACATACAGAGTCATCATCGTTCACTGACGGAGAACGATGTTATCAAAAAATTGTTTCTAGAAACTGAAATCGATAAACTAAATGACAATATAATAATATGGCCTAGGGCATTAATATTCTAGAATGTTTTAATGCAAATTGATGTACTACAACGTGAAATAAATTAGGCATACAAGTGAGTTATAAAATTTAAAGACATTCTAAAAATGAAATCATGTTTTGAAAGACATATTAAATTGAATTGATAAGGAATAGATTGGAAAATTAACTAGATGTTAGTATAAATAGCTGAAAGGGTATCAAGTAGGCCACAACACTCCAAAAAATCTGGAAAACAACTCAATGTCAATGAAATTTAGTAAACCAACTCTATAAGCAATATCTAAAATTGATTGTGTATTGTACAAATACAGGGTGGCCCAGAAAGACCGAAGTGGTGTGAATTCCTTATAACTTTTTATTTAAGACATATTTTTTTAATTTTTTGTTTTTTAAATACAGTAAATTTATAGGGAATATTTTTAGATCAGTTATTAAAAATTGTATCCCGCAAGTGGTGGCCATTTTCTGCTTCGCACAAATGTGCTCTTTCCATTTCCATTATTCATAACTTATTTATGAGTGACGAAGCCCATTTCCAATTAAATGGGTTTGTTAACAAGCAAAACTTTAGGATATGGGCTAAGGAAAACCCGAGAGTACTTCATCAACGACAATTACACCTAGTTAAGTGTACTGTTTGGTGCGGTGTTTCTTCAGAAAGGATCATTGGCCCATATTTTTTGGAAAATGAAAGAGATGTCGCCATTTCCATCAATGGTGATCGATATCGGGCCATGTTGGAAAATTTTGTAAGGCCAGCCGTGGAATACCATCCGCAAATATGGTTCCAACAGGATGGAGCCACAGCGCACACTCCGAGGGCCACAATGGCTATTTTACGCGACATCTTTGGGGAAAGAATAAATTCGCGTAGAAGCAATTTTAATTGGCCTCCGCGTTCCCCGGATTTAACCGCTCCAGACTGTTTCCTTTGGAGTTATTTAAAAGGGAAAGTTTATGTTAATAAGCCTAGGACTATTGAGGAATTAAAAACCAATATTCCAGACGAAATTAACAACATAACACCGGAAGTTTTGCGAAAGGTCATGGAAAATGTGTTGAAAAGAGATCATTTGTGCGATGCAGAAAATGGCCTCCACTTGCGGGATATCATTTTTAACAACTAATCTAAAAATATTCCCTATAAATTTACTGTATTTAAAAAACAAAAAATTCAAAAAATATGTCTTAAATAAAAAGTTATAAGGAATTTACACCACTTCGGTCTTTCTGGGCCACCCTGTATAATGAAAGAAATGGATGATATTTGGTAAGCTGTTTTAGTTGAAATTGGGGACTATAATACAGAAAATATAAATTAATGTTTGTTGTAGGCTGTAATTGTCACGTTCTCAAATTTTATATGGTCAGTATCGTTGAAAATAAAGGATGCACTCTAAAAAGCCAAGGTAATTGAAAATTTTTTTGAACTGGTACGAATAACAAAACAAAAAAAAAAGCAGATGATAGTAAAGAATTTTTTAAAAAACACTTTGGAAAGTTCATTCACAAATATAGTATTTCACATTAGTGAATATAACATCAATAGTACAATGATTTAATAGATTATTAAAAGAAATGATGTGAAAAGAATTTATCATTAATCATTCATATAAGTGGGTTGATATATAAAGACTTACTTAGTGTATAAAATAGAAAAGTTCAAGAAAAAACTGCTAAATATAGTATTCAGTAATTTGAAGATGATAAAATGTTTCTATATAAAATTATATAAAAATAAATTTACAAAGGAAAAATATAGTTTTTCTTGTTTTTGAATAATTGATTAAGAATGATAGGTCATAGGAAAGATAATTAACTTAATGTATTGTAATTCTTTAAACTTGTTGGTAAGTATGAAATATTGTGAAAACTTCAGCGTTCAAAATGAAAAAAAACACAGTGTAATATTCAGCAACACATCTTATTATTAGTTTTCATAGTAAAAGATGTACATTTTCCATTTTGAAAGCTCTAAACAAAAAATTTTAAAATACGAATATGGGCCTATTATAAAAGATCTTTACTTTGTTCATTTCTTTAGCTAGCAGATCTTTAGAAAACATAAATAAACTAAATAAAGTGGACTTTGGTATACATTCTTTAAGAATGTAGAGGTGTATAAATGCGTATGAAACAAATTTAGTGAATAAATAGGGACTTCAATAAGAATCATGCTGAAGCATGCATAAATTATAAAATGCAATCTAAACAGATATTACTTTATATCTTTATCGGTATGAGTATCAAATAAATTTACTGAAAAAATGAAAGCATGTCGGGGCATGTATAATTAAAAAAATTCCTCACGTCATAAAATGTTTGCAAATGAATTACATATGTATCTACTGTGCAAAAAATTCAAGAGTGAATTCGTAAAATCTAATAGTATAGATTTTTGAAACACCACTACATCTCGGACTCTCACGTCATTATCGATAGAAGCATGCTAAGAAAAAAATATGAATAAAGCTGTTAGATGATGATGAAAAACTCTTTTTTAATAATGAATTCGACAGCAATTGTATCTGGATCAATACAACTCATGAATGTGTTGTATAGGGTATGATTGATGGTGAGAGCACCTTTTTTAAGTGAAAAATCATTACATCTGCATGCGATACAATCAAGCCTACGTTAACAAGAATTACTTCAAGGGGTTAACCAGTAAACCTCATGTTGAAACACTTAAGGTAAAATTCTCCCAAACATAGATATTCCAATGTTTCTGACACTTTATGCAAATACTTATGGTGAATTGCTTGCTGGTGGAGGTAAGTGAATTCTTTATGATTTTCTAGAACAGTTGATTACTAAACATGTATTTCCTTGTATATGAACTAATTTTTACATACATACATACCTATATTTATGTATGTATATGTATACTTTTAAAAATTATATATGTAAATGTTCTCTATCTGATGTAGTAAAGATATCAAAAATATGAATACAATAAGCTGAACTTTAATAAAATGAGAAAAAATCGTATCTTCTAGAACATCAAATAAAAGCAAAAGACGATCAGCCTTCATAAAATAAATAAATATATATCGGATTATCCATAATTAATTAATTCGTGTAGTATACGCGGTTACTCTATACTACAGAAACTGCCAAGAGAGTAGATTTAAATTCTTAGAAAACGACTTTATTTTCTGTTGATCGCTATTCAAGAAGAAAATTTGTTTGTTTATTATGGTTTAACTAATTTAAAAGTACATTAATATCTATACTTCTTCACATAAAAATCAAAAACAAATATTATTCAATTCTATATTATATGCATCTAAAATTCCAAAAAAGCTGTTACATATAAGTATGAAGGAATCTCCAGCGCTTCTAACTGTATCACAGTTTAAGAAAAAAAGCTCCTTTTATTCAATAGGAGACCAATTGAATAAAATTTTAATTTGAAACAGTAAGCAAAGACACCAGCTTACTGCATTCTTATTCATAATCGTATAATAGAATATATAACCACCGAAGGACAAATTTTTAAAGTCGTATAAATTAAGCCATGTGTAAAATAAACATAAATTTTATAGAGAACTAAGGTTTCAAAAGTAATTCAATTGATTTCATTGGAAAAAAAGTAGCGTTTGTTTTCATCAATTATGAAAATAACAATTTCATTATAAAACTCCCCTTTGATTTTAAATGTTTATCAAAAAAATAAAAAAAGTTAAACCAAGCAAACTGGCTAACAAAAAAAACTGTCATCACCAAAGCTGGAGGTGCTGAATCAGTTTCACTTAAAAATGTTTATACATTTTTGAAAGGTTTTGCAATGTAGGTACACCCTCCAAAAATTTCTAACGTTGACTATATAGGCTGCATCAACTTTAAGCAAATTTACATTAAATACAGGAAATATTTCTGTTATAGTTACTATTACTTTAGAGTATATATCTTCAGGAATTCAGCTTTACTTAAAATAGAAAATCCTCACAAACTTTTAAGTAAATGCAAATGAAAATTTTGGTTTCAAGTAAAAAAGCTGAAGATATTTCACATCTATACACAGCAACATCAGCAGCAGCAACAACAACAACAACAAAAGACATGACATGACGAAAAAATATGTATTCAAAGTATTTATTAGATCTTAACAATCACACTTACATATCTACATCATGAAAATATATTAAGCATAAATTCGCTTGGTCTACACTCAAGGAAATTATGCTGCGTAAAAATAAGAATGCGTCACATTATTTCAATAATAGAAAATGTATGTTGAGATACCTAAAAACTAATGAGTTTAATAAATGAATACTGTAAATTAATATTTTTCCATATTGAAATAAGAAATTTCAATATGACTAAACCTTCGCTAATGTTTCTTATTAATTCAACATGGTTTTTACTGGTTTTAAGTTGGTCTTTTTTTTCTGTGTGTCGAAAAGTCGTCCAGTCAAAGAAGGTGTATGTAGTTAAACAAACAAAATCTGTAATATAAACAAATTTCTCAAAGGCGATCTTAACGCGAGACAAATTTAAGCATGAAAAAATATAAAGCAATCGTAAGTATAAAAACATACTAGGATTAGGGAAGTTCAGATATTTGATAGTATTTTATAGTACCAAATGTCGATATTGAAAACAATTTATTGCTACCTACATATAAATACCAGCACGAGAAACTCATATACACACGCATACACACACACATACACATAGCAGGATTCATCTAAGAAAAATCCAAGAAAATTTTAACAACACTCTGCCCTCACAAATCAAGACCAGCCTGAAATCCTCACAGATATACATTCACAAATTCCTATGGTCATACATACATACATATACAATATATAAAATGAATCTCAACAACAGAACACTCTCACCTACCTGAATTATGGACAGTCTTAAACTCCCACAGGCATATATACATATATATACCCACGGCTACATATAACAAGAACATATCGCCTATAATAAATCACAATCATCTTAAATTCTCACAGCCATACATACATACACACAATCAATCTACCTCAACAAAATCCTCACCCAGCTCAAATCACGACCAGCCTTAAACTCCTACAGACGAACACACCTACAAATCCTTATGGCTACATATTACGTTAACAACCCTACCCACCCAAATCATAGTCAGCCTTAAGCTCCTACATACATACAAACATACGGATTCCCCCGGTTACATATTACTAGAATACCTCGCCCCTCATAAATCGCGATCAGCCTTAAGCTCCTACACACACATACGCAAACACACACACACACATACACAAACAAACACACACACAAACACACACATACAAGCGATCCATCTACCTCCACAACACCCCCACCCACCTCAAATTACGATCAGGATTAAATTCTCGCAGGCATACATGCATGCATGTAATCGATCTACCTCAACTACACCCCCGCCCCCTGCTTATCAAAGCCTTGCTTAAATTCCTGCAGACAGATACATCCACAAACTCCTACGGTTACATATTACAACACCTACAAACACCCATCCACCCAAATCACAGTCTACCAACACCTATATTAGCATTAGAAAAAATAACTTTCACGTTTTCCCGTCGGCATAAGGACAAATCATTTCCATGATTTTCCCTTCGGTATTAGGAAAAAATAATAATCATGTTTTGCCGTCGGTATTTGAAAAAAATAATATTCATGTATTGCCTTCGGCATTAGGAAAAATTATCATACATTGCCGTAGGCATTAGGAAAAATTATCATGCATTGCCGTCGGCATATACACACATAAAAACCTCAAAACTATGAGTCACCTTAATACATTCACACAAAAAATTCCCACGGTCAGGCGGACAGTCAGAGAGACAGACATACTCTTAATGTAAACAAAAAACTCCTAATGTAAAAAAAAAACATCAAAGCGCCGCCGAAAACACAAATTTCCAAGAATTTAAGAATTTTCAAATTTTAATTACCCAAATTTAACAATTTCACCCACAATTTAACAATTTCAGCAACAATTTAACAATTTTAATTGGCGCCCCAACCGGTTGTTCCCTACTACTGGCCCCGAAAGGGTTAAGAATCTATTACTCAATGGTGGGCCATTATTGTTACGAATAATTATTTTAGGAACAGCGGCAGCAATGGCATGATTTAAAACATAATAAAAGTTCAAGATAACACTGTCAAGATCATCGCCAGAAAATACCGATTCCCAATTAACATTAAATAGTAAATAATTAAGTTTTGTATTAGTACGCGGGAAACAATAGCTTTTAACGTGTTTGCACTTCTTCTTATTTGAAGCCAAAGAAGATGTAACAGTAGAGTGTAAAATATCTATATATAATGAAGGATGGTGGCAGTCTTCAGGATAGGTAACGGGAAGAGAATTACGTAAGCAGATATCCAGCGGATGATTGCAAAAAACAAGATTCAGTAGTTTACCAAAAGCGTTAGTTACATGGTTTATTTGAATAAATCCACAGCTATGGAGCGATTGAATGAATTCATTTGTTATAGTAGGTAACATATAATTACCTTCCAAGGATTTAATACGCATAATCACCAAGTACAATCATTAAATCAGATGGATGAGCTTGATTCAAAACGAAGTTAAGTGCAGAAACGTGAATATTATAAATGAGATTAGATGAACTTGGAGGAATATAAGAGCAGGTGATATACAAGTATCTATAGTCAATGCGAATTTTAACAGCAACAAATTCAATCTCCACATCGTCATTTTGTGAAGCATTGAAAAGTTCACAGTTAAAGTTTTGCAAAACTGTAATAAAAACTCCACCACCTAGTTTTTGCATACGATCACATCTAAATATTTGTTATTTTAAACATAAAATTTCATTGTTGTGAATAAACTTTTTATCATTCAACCAGGTTTTGGAGAAGACAATCATATGATATGGAAATTCAAAACTATTAGCATAGAGATCGATTAATATAGTATTAAGGCCACGAACATTTTGGTAAACTAAGTTTATGGGGTTGTATTGTATTAATTTTTTGAAACGGTGTTATGTGCTAAGTGAACAATGTCAGACTGCGAAGTATTTCTGTATTCATATTCACGGATAATTGCATTAGGCGGCCAAAAATCTTGGTTTACAAAAGCATCACATTGTTCTTCAGGTACAATAGTTTTTTTTGTGATATTACCTTTACTATAGCTTTTTTTGTGATATTACCTTTAGAATTGATTTCAGCAAGATTCCTTGCTTTGGCTCAATATTCAAGCATGCAAAAAGCCCTAGGCAAAGATCCAAGTATTCACCATGGAGTGATACGGCCAGAGCACAACACTACAAAAGGAAGAGTAGTTTTCGATACATCTAAAAAAACTAGGTCAAAACACTATCTCAATGACATTCTTTACGCAGGCCCAACTATAATAAATAAAATTATTAATTATTGATTAATAAATTAGAATCTATAACTCTTAACTCGGGAAAATAAAAACATGTTTTTTGTGATGACATTTAAAAAATGTATCGCTGAATCCAAGTTCATCCTGCTGATAGACCCTTTCAGAAGATTCTATTCCAGTCCCAGAAAGATGGCCCCGTTAAAGATCATCAATTAAAAACGGTAACATTCGAAGTAAACTGTGCTCCGAGTCTTGAAATCCACACGCTCATCCAGCTTAATTCCGATTCAGAAACTACATATCCAAAAGCATCACAAATACTACGCTCTGAAACATATGTCGATGACATCCTGTCAGGAGGTCACTCACTAGACGAAGCAATTTCTTCTCCAGCTCAGCTTATGACCGCGCTAAAGTCAGCTGGCCTCCGACTTAAAAAATTACTACAAATTATACCCGAATGCTCTCTCATTTAAACAAAGAAGATCTGTACGATTAAGAATTTCTACGCTTTCACGATACGATCTCCACTTAAACTCTCATTATAAAGTGGAATGCACTCACTGATTCATTTTCGTACAGTTTTTCTCCAATAAATCAAAATTCAAACATAATAAAGCATCTCTCGCCTAGAGGCCTACTCATCGCTCTCATTAATGTTCATATACACGAATTCTATGTATGTACATAGTTTTAATCGTATATGTATATTCGGAATGATAAGCCTATGTGTGTTCATTTGTGTTAATAAATTATGTACCTATTTACATATGCATAAGGATTTTTCTTATGAAAAAGAAAGGAATTGAGCTATTATAAAAAAACAAACTTGTAAACGTTAAAATTAGGATCGTTGTCAAGGTCAAAAAACATAAGAATTGAAATAATAATTAAGTTTTGAGAAAATAAATTAATTATTAATTTTTTCGTTTCTGGTTATAAAATTTAAAAACAGGAAAGAAATTTATTTAATTATAATTTCATTTTTGTTTTTTATTTTTCCCAATATTTCGATCAACACCGTTGATCATCTTCAGGGGATCTAAAATGTATAAGTACATAAAAACACAAATAGAAATATTATAATAACAACATTAATTAATAGTATTGCACAAATTATATATATGTAATTACATTTATAAAAACAAATGGTGTAATTATTAATTTTAAAGTTTTAAAGGCTTTTCTTAAGCGTCTCGTCTCTTTTGTAAACAGAACTCTAATGATGGTTTTGCCTGTGCTTTTTTATTGTGTTTCTGTAAATGTGCGCGCATTTTTCTACATCACTCTTATAATTTAATCTCTTATCAGGAAGTACATCAATAATGTGAAGCATTTCAAGAGTATATCTCTTTTTGTAGTTATTCTCTGTTGTTAACTCCTTAATATTAGAGAAATTCGGTTTGTGACCAGCACAGTGGGCCGCAAGAGCAGTTTTTTGGTTTAAAGGTTTGTGTTTTGATTTTAAGTCTGACTTATGTGAAGAAATTCTGGTTTTTAATTTTGTTTTACTTGTGCCAACATATACTTTCGGACATATATTGGTTCCGTCACCATCGCAGTTAATTTGGTACACAATGTTCGACTTGTCATCATTTGACAATTTTGATTTTGTTTTACTAAATAATTTGTTGTTTGTATTGAATGTTTTGAAGGTTAATTCGTTCTTTTCTTTGTCATAGATGTCTGAATGTTTCAGTCTTTCAGAAAACCCAGGTATGTACGTTGACGATTTGTATGTTTTTTGCGTTCTTTCAGCTCTAACATTATCATTATTAATTTTTAACTTTATATATTTTAATAATTCCAAAATAGTTTTCTTTGGGAAATCATTCTTAGTTAATATTTTTATTATTTTGTATTAATTTTTTTGATGAAATGACTGGTCACTAATAGAAAAAACTCTGTTAATAAAATTAATGGCAGTACCTATAATAATTTTCCGTGGATGTTTTGGATAGAAGTTTATCATTCTGCCAGAACACATTGGCTTCTGATACCAATCTAATTTTAATTTATTATTTTGTCTAATTATAATGGAGTCTAGATATGGGAGCTTGCCTTCATTTTCTACCTCCATTGTAAATTTTATTTGTTTGTCGAAAGAATTTAATGTTTTTAAAATGTTTTCAATACTGTCTCTTTCAATCACGGCGAATAGGTCATCAACATATTTGATGATTATTTTTGGTTTATTTTCAATTTTTCCGAGAGACACGTCTAATACTTCTTCCATTATTATGTCCTCTATTATCGGTGAAATGGGTGAGCCCATTGGCATTCCTTTCTTTTGTTCATGTAATTTATCCTGATATTTAAAATATCTGCATTCTTTTATGCAAAACGATACTAACTCCATAAAACTATTTTTAGGTATCTTCGTATATTGTTCCAACACATTCCATTTTTACTCAATCGTTTTTAGTGCCAGATTTACGGGAATGCTAGGAAAGAGAGAAACCACATCAAACGAAATAAGAACTTCATTGTCACTTATTGTAACATTTGTAATTTTGTTTTTCAGATCTTTGGCATCCTTAACATTATAGACCGAATTTTTTGTCAAGTGTTTTAGCGTTTCACCTACGAATTTACTCAATCTATAAGATGGCGAATTTATTGATGAGCAAATCGGGCGAAGAGGCATATCAATTTTATGTATTTTAGGTAGACCATAAATACTTGGTGGTGTAGTAGTTTTGGTGGTTAACCAATTTTTGTCCGTTAAACTTATAAGATTCATATTGAAAAGTTGTTCCGTTAATATATTTTTTTTATTTTGAAGACTAGAGGTAGGGTCTTTTCTAAGTCGCCTATATGTACATAAAACTCCGATAATGTTATTCATTTTTGTTTCATACTCATTTTTCATAATAGCCACCGTATTATTCCCCTTATCCGAATTTAATATTAATAAATCTTTATTTTGCTTTAAAAACCGTTCTGCCTGTCCCACTGTGTCAAGTATAAGTTTATCACTCTTATTGTGTTTGTTCCTGTGTATGTGGTTGTCAATAAGTGATACAAGTTTCGTTCGCGCTATTTCTTGTTGCTCTCTGCCATTTATTGTTTGTATGCAATCTTCACCATCTACAATGCATTTAAACAAAGGGAATGTTTTTGTTGTATGTGGTAATGCAAATTTTGGTCCAAGTGAATATTTGTTGGTATTTCTATGTTTGTTTTATTGATAAACCAACCCTTGTTATATATTATATATAACTCCTTGTTAGTTTTTTGTTTTAACTTTTCTAACTTCTTTATATGCACTCTTTTCTTTTTGATCAAAAAGCTTTTTAAGTTGTTCTCTTCACTCTCCATAAGCATATTAAAATCATCACCATCACCAAGGTTTTTGATATTTGTTTTTGTTGTATTAACTATTTTGTTGCTGTTAATTATTTGCTTATGTTTTTGTTGTATCATCAACTTCAATATAATAAAATGAAAATTGTAAATATGTTTATTTAGAGCCCTCTGGATGTTTTGGGGTATTTTGTGTTTAATTTTAAACAGATTATATATATGCTTTGTTGAATTATATATACAATTTGGAATAATGCCCAACTGCCTGCACATTATGAGGAACGTTGTTGTTGTTTTTATATTTAACCAGACCTCAAGCTGAACGAAAAAATTAATAATTAGTAAAATAAAGGTCTACGATATACACAATAAAATAAAATAAATTAATATAATAAAAATCCCAGATAGGTACTTAAAAAAGAACATGTGAATAAGTAGGTTAACTTTAAGACCAAAAACCATAACAAATGAAATACTAATTGTTTATTAATTACTTCTGTGAAAAACTAATAGATATAATAAAACCCCAGTCGTTAAGTAGGTCTGCGGTTAGGCTTGTGTATATTGTTTGGCCTTCGAGAGTTTTTCGCCTCGCTCGCACTGTTTGAGTGATTTGCCGGACATGGTACAATTATGCTGGTACCCGCAAAACTACAATAAAAAAATACACTTTTTGTCAGGTTACGTCACCATGCAATTTAGCTTGTATCTTAGAGCTATGCTTTTCGATTGCTTTCTAGTTTTTACCGAATGTAGACCTAATTACGCTATACACCTACATGCAAAAAAGAATTATATAAAACATTACTTTTTCTTTGCAAAATAAGATACATCACAAAGTAACGTAACGTGACAAAAGGTGGACTTTTCTGTTGTAATGCCCATTTGCCCAAATTCCCTGCGAATAGCGAAATTGTAGTGATTTGCTGTTCATTTTCGAATCCACGTAAAAAATAAAGATTGATGCTCTCACTCATTTGTGATAAAATTAAAAAAATGTGGCATCTAATATATGTACAAATATATGAAAAAAATATATTTCTTATTTTATCATTTTTGTGTGAAAATAAAAAAACAATAAAAATACTAGCATACAAGAACGAATAGAGTAAACTATTTTTTGCCTGTTCATACACGAATAGAACACAACACAACCAAAAAAAAAAAATATTCATGCACATGAATGATAAGTGAGTGAATATTTGGTACTCTTAACACTTTGATAGACTTGTTAGTAGCAAAAAGTAAAGTCGCACCAATTCAGACAGTTTCTCTTCCTCGTTTGGAACTCAATGGTGCGATAATGTTAGCGAATCTAGTTATATATGTAATCTCATACCTAAAGCTCAAAATTAGTATTAAAAATCCGTGGACTGATTCCTCAATAACGCTAGGATGGCTCTCAAGGCCTCCTTTAACATGAAAAACATATGTCGCAAATACGATATCTCAAATGAGTAGCTTAGTACCCAATGCGACACACAGTGCTGTGATCAGTGGGAATAAATCAAAAAATTTTAGATTACAAAAGGTAACAAATTATACATCAAATGATAGGTAAGACTTTCATTAAGAAGAATAAGGTGCAGCCCTTTAAAGTTCAAACTTTTTAAGGGTTCTTTTTGGGGACTTTTCGATTTTGAGCATCATCCAAAGAAATTAATGGTGTTAACACATTATTTGCGTTAATCAAGTATTTTTTTTAACTTTTAAAAAATAAAGAAACATTATTTATTAAAATGGTTGACAAAAAAATTAAAATTACTTATAAAAAATATGTTAATATGATAAAAAAAAATTATGAAAAAACATGAAAAATGTTTTGTTTTCGTTGATCGTCACGAAAAAAATTTACAAATATGTCCAGTTCCATTTCAACATATTATTTTTGTATAATTTGTTATCTTTTAGAATCTTATATCACTTCTTCCGATTTTTTCCTATTCTTCGAGATATATTCCCTATATTGAGAGCGAAACAAATGAAAGTATAGATAAAAAAACGCATATTGTTATAAGATAAGCTAAAATATTTTTTTTGGTTTTCTTTTATTTACTTTTGTTAACATGGTTAATAGCGTAGACATACGACAGCGTTAATTTGCATTAAAAGCTCACTAATGTGAATTAAAAATTTACCCTGACAGACAACAGTATTTGAATTAAGTAGACAACTAACAAATTTTGTGCATCCCTTTCGTACACACACTCTTCGATAATTTTCCTTGGAAATCTTAAAATGGAACAAATTTGTGACGAGATTTTAATAATTATTTTTCTTTTTTAAAAACAATTAAAATAACTTATATTTCCTGATTTTGAATCCATTTTAATTTTGAAAATTAAAAATGAATTTAATTTTGATTGACTGTTGACGGTGTTACCATATTTAAATAACTAAATTCAGTATTAATTATTTTTCATTTAGTGCATTTACCTTAAATCTAATGTGCATAGGAATGGGGATAATTCACAAACTAATTTGAATTAAGACTGCTAATGCAAATTAACGATTCAACAATACAAATATAAATATATAGTTTTCAACACATATTTTTACATAAAACCCTACATTTTAGTAGAAAAAGTGCACAGAAAATTATATGTATATTTAAAATAAAGATATTGACAAACGGTTTTCTTATTAAGAAGATGAATTTAAAGCCTCCTTCTTACAAAACCAATTTTTCTCTCTTTATTTGACTGGTTTCAATAACTTTAAAATTATACTTTAAACGAGATTTATTCTTTTTTTATTTTGAAGCTTATTATAAGCGCAAGTAATTGAGTTACGTAAAATCCAATTTGATTTTTGAAATCAGTGACCCAGATATAATAATTATGCAAAATTACGTAACAATCGGACGACTCTTTGTATTTTTTCCCCACTTTTGTATGGACTCACCGCACTGTGTGACATGGCGACATGTACCAACCTACGATAACCAGACGGATATTGGAACCAGTGGTTGTAGTCCTCAAGAGCTTGCGCAACATTCTCTTTGGTAGCATGGACCACAATAGTTATCAAAACCAGCCTCACAGTGGCCTCAGCGAAATCCTTTAACATATATTGAAAAATGCGTTAATGAAACTCAAGTGCTGCATACAGAAGTACAAGAACATAATGTTTTGATGAGATTTTCATCTTATACGAAAGCGTTGCGAGTCCTGTGTTTTGTTTTTTGATTTTTCAGGAAATGCATAAAAGCCATAAAACCAACAGTTAACAACACTACTCAAGGCGTTCTAACACAAGAGGAAATGAAGTTTGTAAAGGCATGACTCATTAATTTAGCTCAGGAAAGATTTTATTTTAAAGAGTATAAATTGTTGCGCAACTCCAATCCTTTACCAAAAAAAAGCCCTCTTAAAAATCCCAACCCATTTCTAGATTCTAACTCCGTTTTACGAGTAAACGGTCGTTTAGTTCAATCGTACCTCCCATGACATTTGCGTTACCCAATTATTTTACCCGGCAAGTCCAGATTAATACATCTTTAGTTCACACACCCACATAAATTCCTTTCTCTGTCTAAAAAATATAATACGCCATTGCAAAATATGTATAATTCACAAACAACAATCCTGTACACAGATTAAGGCCCACTATTCCCAGGAAGATGCAATTTATCACTACCTTTTCACGTAATAGGTATTGATTTCGCTAGTCCCTTTCAGCTTAAAACTTTAACCATACGAAATGCACCCTCCGTAAAGCGTTACGTAAGTGTGTTTGTGTACTTTAGCACAAAATCCATACATTTATAAGCATGCTCTAATCTATCAGCGGTATTTTCCCGCTTTGTTGGGAGGTGGGCCTCCCCCAAAGGGTTATAACGGGCAACGGAAGAAATTTTTTGGGTGCTATTCGAGAGCTCGAATGTGAATTGAAAAAATTCATTTAAACCTCAGCTCAAGATATATCCCAAAAATATATCGCCCATAAGCCATGGGAGGCCACTGTTAAAAGCCTCAAATTTGATTTAAAACGAATAGCAGAAGCAATAAAATTCAATTTTGAAAAACTTTCTACCGTTGTAGCTCGTATCGAAGGTGTACTCAACTCCCATCCATCTCAGCGTTATCTAAAGATCCGTAAAATTTAACAGCATTTACTCCCGGGCATTTTCTTCGAGGAGCTCCTCCTATGACATTACAAGAGCAAACCTTACAAAATATGTCCCTTATTACTAGATGAGAAAAACTGAAATCAATTCACTATCAGTTCTCATTACTATCGAAGGAAGGTTATCTCAAATCGTTGCATAAGCGATATAAACGGAGAAATTGTATCTCAAACTCCATATAGGAGATCTAGTTGACATAAGGGATGATATGCACACACCTCACGAGTGGCGAATGGGGAGAATTGAAAGGACTTTTACCAGTGCAGACAATAATGTACATATTGCAGATGTACGTACGTCTTTAGGAATTATTACACGACCCATCGTAAAATTATGATTCCTTAATTTCCTAAATGAACTTGATCTTCCATTAAATATTGAACAGCCTAATACAATGACATAACTAGCATTTATTTACATTCAGTGTATAATTTTTTATAAATACAAATTTACATCTATCTATTTCTAATTCGTTCCTTTAGTTAATTTTCAGCGCTTAATTTTGCCTTTTATTTACTCATTTTCAAGAACTGCTCCAATTGTTTGGCAAGAAGCCACACTATAAAATCATGATCATCCATGGATCATTGCAGAGAATGTAACCGACTTCACCAGACTCTTCTACACGCAAGTCATCAAACCGAAAAGCGAACCAAAATTGTCACTACAGAACAACTAGCCTTAAATCCCCAGCATCCACCAAATCGACGAAAAATTGACATCGATGACAATGCAACAAAAACAACAATCGAGTACACCAGATGCCAAACTTCTTGCTGAAGCCATCAAGTCTCTGGCGCAAGTTCTGTGTGCTGGCAATAAAGCATCAACTTTTGCCTAAATGTCAAGGCCGGCAGCATGTCCAAACTAAGTTTTTCCACCTTAATGCCAATTTTTTAAATTCCCAAATGTATTCATAAATTATATATATTTACTTCTTTGAACTGCATTACAATATGTACATTGCGTCATTTTATTTTAATATAAATTACAATTATTAAGTCATGGAGTATATACGTGTGTGTGTACATGAATTTCATGATATGCCATAATAAATTATATTTAATGACTACTACGCGATTCTCATAAAAAGTATATAAGTAGAAGAAATAATGTAGATTGACATCAGTCTGCTCTGATATCTCAACAAGTGACAACCTATTTTCCCAACCAAAACTTCTAAAGTGATTGAAATCCAAAAACTATAAGAGTTCCTAAACTAACTACTGTTTGTTAAACAAGTTTATAGTGTGTAAAAAATAATTAAATAAATTTGTTTATAACTGAAAGAAATCGTTTATAAATTAAATAATTAAATAAATTGTTTATAAATAAAATAATTAAATTAATTAATAAACAAACAAATAATTAAATAAAATGAATACTACAAGTTTTACCATCTGCAATAAAGTCTCTATAACTCAAACAATAATTAAATTAATTAATAAACAAGTAAGAGTGCTATATTTGGCTGTGCCGAATCTTATATACCCTTTGCCAAAGTGCGTTTATGTAGTACAGAGATACATACATAAGCACAGAGATATTAATTTTGTGAAAAAATGCATACTTTTTTCTCGAGTGCAATTTTTAGGTTTTTAGCATTATGTTTAATTTGGTGCTTTTTAAATTTAGGCGATTTATTTTATTTTGCTGATATTTTTGGTTTTGGCGATTTTTTCGGTTTTTTGGCTTTCTTTTAATTTTGGAGACTTTTTTTCCTTCTGGGAATTTTTTTTATTTTGAAAATTTTTTTCCATTTAGGCGATTTTTTTTGTTTTGGCGATTTTTTCGGTTTTTGGCGTTTTTATTTCTTTTTGGCAATTTTTTTAGTTTTGACACTTTTTTCTCGTTTTGGCGATTTTTGTCGGTTTTTGGCGTTTTTTTTCGTTTTGGCAGATTTTTTTGATTTTGACGATTTTTTTTCATTTAAGCGATTTTTTAATATTTGGCGATTTTTTTTCATATAGGCATTTTTTTTGTTTTGGCGATTTTTTTCGGTGTTTGGCGTTTTTTTGGAATTTTGGCGATTTATTCTCGTTTTGTCGATTTTTTTTATTTTTGCGATTTTTTTCATTTAGGCGATTTTTTTAATTTTTTGGCGATTTTTGTTCATGTGAGAATTTTTTTTACGATTTTTGCGGTTTTTGGCGTTTTTTTGTCATTGTGGAAATTTATTTTTAGTTTTGACACGTTTTGGCATTTGTTTTCGGTTTCTGGCGATTTTTTTCTGTTATGACGATTTTTTTAAATTTTTGGCGATTTTATAATTTTCGGATTTTTTAGTTTGACCGTTTTTGAAAATTTCAAGAGTTTAACTCTTACAATTTCCAAGATATAGCAATTTGTCAAAGTTTCATTAACTGATGGACCACCCTTTAATTTATTTTTTTTTAATTTTAGTGTTAATTGTTGTAGCCTATATAAAAATACACTAGTTTTGCAAATTTCAAGTGTCAATATACATATGAACATACAATTGTATGTATATAACATGGGATTTTAAAAGTTTTCGTCACTAATTTTGGAACACCCTTTAATTTTTAGCTTTTATATATTTGTTGTTGTAGCCACCAAAGTTCTACATACACTGTCCAAATTTCAGACCCGTAGCTTTTACCGTTCCTGAGAAAATAGCCTTCTTCCTAAAACATGAAATATGTTTAATTATTAGAAAAAAGTTAAGGTTGTCCAACCCTGGAAACGTTTTTTTAATTTGTTAAATTCACAATTTTTTTTTTCTAATTATAAATACCAATTTTATTCATACCGAAGTATAAAATAAGTTAATTTAATAAAAAAAGTAATAAAAACTTGTTTTCGGTAGTTATTTGCTATGGGCAAATAGAGTTTGAGTTTTCCAGCTCTGAAACCGTCTGCCCGATTTTGCTGAATTTCAATTTTTTTTTTTTTTTTTTTTTAATACATTTATTTATTTATTGAATCTTCAATTATGAACTAACAATAAGTATTCAAATCTTAAATCTAAAATATAAGTATTAGGCCCGACCACTGTCGGACATAAACTTAGTAATAGTTATAAATAATACATAAGTAGTGATAATAAAAAAATATTTTCAAGCAATCCCATCTGGAGTGTTATAAAAGAGCCCTTGTGTCCTTCTTTTTCAAGCGAATGTGGCCAGTAAAATTCAAGATGTTACGAGCAAGCGGATTAGGATGTGACTCGAGTTTTGTTAAATATTTGCCTGCGTATTTTGCTATTTCTTCAATCACTAGTGGCATATTCAAATCACGATGTATATTTGAGTTTTTTATGTACCATGGAGCCGATGTTATCAAACGTAAAATTTTATTTTGCCTTCGTTGGATTCTCTCGACGTTAGAAGCTGAAGCAGTGCCCCATAACTGAATTCCGTAGCACCATATTAGCTTCAAGAGCGACTTGTATAATAAAAGTTTGCAGTCAAGGCTGAGTGTTGAGTTTCTACCAATCAGCCAATATATCTGAGTTAGTTTAAGTTTCATTTGTACTAGCTTTGAGTCAATATGGTGTTTTCATGTAAGTCGTCGATCAAGGTGTATACCAAGGTATTTTACATGTGAATGCTGAGGAACAACTTGATTGTTGATTCGAATTGGGGAACAAGTATCTCTTCGCAGGGTAAATGTTACCTGAATACACTTTTGCTCGTTTACCTTAATTCTCCATAATTTTAACCATAGTTCCAGTTGTGTTATATGTTCTTGTAGATATCGGGAAGCCTCATGAGGATTTTCGTGCATACTTAGGCAGGCTGTATCATCGGCAAACGTAGATGTATGGATATTGCTGCTCAAAGGCATATCACAAGTATAAATTAAATACAAAACTGGCCCCAGTATGCTCCCCTGTGGCACACCGGATGATATAGTTTCGGGCACACTCATGAATTCTCCTTCCACAACCGTGAACTTCCGGGAAGTAATGTAACTTTCTAATAAATTCACCAAATTTATTGGTAGATATAATTTTAATTTTAAAATTAGGCCTTCATGCCACACTTTATCAAATGCCTGCGAAACGTCAATAAACAGTGCAGAACAGTACTTCTTTTCTTCAAATGTTCTTCTTATAAATTGAACCAATCTATGCGTTTGTTCAATAGTGCTATGCTGACTTCTAAAACCAAACTGATGGTCTGGGATACACCCACTACCAATTAGAATTGGGGACAATTTTGACATGAGCAGTTTTTCGAAAAGTTTTGACATTGTTGATAGCAGACTTATTGGCCTGTATGATTCTGCCTTGGTAAGATCTTTGCCCGGCTTTGGAATCATTTTAACTTTGGCAAGCTTCCAGCTGTGGTGATAATACTCCAGTCGTAAAATGGCATTAAAAATGAATAACATGATTCTAATTACAATACGAGGCAATTTTATTAGCATTTGGAGGGGAGTAAATTGATGATATGACAAAATTTGTGCAAAAATTTTCGATACAAATATTCGTTGCTTGTAGATGTTCTTCACAAATGTTGTCAAGAATATAATGCTTGAGTCTTGACTTTATTAAAAACCCCCGCAAGCTCTTCCTCTTGGGTCCTTTGAATCATATAAAATGTAGCCATTAATTTTGAATAGGCTTCTTGAAGTCAAATGAGTCTCAGAAACCAACATTATATCAATATTTTTTTCCGTGAGGAAGTGCTCAAGTTCATTTTTATGTTGGCGAATGCCGTTTGCGTTCCAGAAACTTATTTTTAACGTGTTCATGGCTTGTTAACTAATGCTTGAAGTAGTGTAGACTGCATTCGTAGCATTTCTTGCATCATGCTAGTCATATTTGCTGTAAAATTATTTATAGTCAGCACTAGATTCTCAATAGTAGCTTCAAGGCGACTAAAATTAAAGCTTGAGTTTGCATTCGTTGAATTATTTTGAGGCGGAATATTTTGTGTGGGAATATAACTAGTCTTAGCTGCATCGGCATACGATACACGTGAAGTGACAGGTTGGCTCATTTGAGCAAAAGTGGCGGAGTAAGCGTTTGCTGTTTGTGCTGGAGCTAATTTAGGTTTTTGCGCCATAGTCTGTTTAACGAAAGAATAGACAGGACATCCTCGGTAGTTAGCGGTGTGATTACCTCCACAATTACTACATTTTTTTTCTGCTAGATCTTTAGGCTTAGTACAACCAGCAGTACCGTGCAATTCACCGCAGATAACACAAACTGAAGGTAACTTGCAGTAAGTTTTTGTGTGACCATATTCTTGACAATTATGGCACTGTACGGGTCCAGAACGCTTGTGTGGTTCTTCAACTGTTATTTTTCGATATAAGAGATATTTCAAATTATAAATTGGATGAGTCTCGCTTTTTTTCAATTTTATATCGTTTGGCTCAAGTTCGACGAGAAATAGAGGTTGAGGAATCTTCTCCCTATTTATTATGTTAGATACATTTTTTACCTTAAATCCCTGGAGTACGAGTGCATCTTTTATTTCTTCGGGAGCAACGTAGGAATCGATGCCCTTTAATACGATCTGCAGGCCTTTAGCACTTTTAAGCTGATATGTGTAGAAACTTTTCTTACTTTTTTCAAATTCAGTAATCAGTTTGCGAAAATCTTTTTCTTCATAAATTTGAATTTTGGTTTCATCAATGTTACCACGTTTTATTGGAACGATGTGAAATTTATTCTCACCAATGACTGAAATTAAATTTTTTATAATAGCGTTTGAATTTTTTTCTCTCAAATATATTGGAGGCGGCTTGGATGTTTTGTTCGTAGATACATCGGGTTCGTTGTTGTCAACTTGTAATATTTAAAAACGATTTTGGCGGTTAATAGAGGATGCGCTGTTATCCCTAGACATTTTTGGAGCAGATGAAATTTTCGAAGACTTTGGGCTTCGTCCGCGCTTTACCACTGTAATATATCTGTCCATTCCCACTTGGACCTTGGGTTTTGGGCTGCTCTTAACTTCAGTAAAAACTTGGTTAAGTGATGACCACGAGCCCGAGGCGGATGATATCGCTGAGTTAAATGTAGAAGTACTAGGCAACGGTAATGTTAACGAATCACTAGTTGGCATTGGACAAAGCGAAGTTGATCGCTGACGAAAAAGTGGCCTCGCCGTTAAAAAAAGTCTACTATCAGATTTCTTATTTAATTTATTATCATTAAGAGCTTCAGAGCTCTCAGTAAGTCTATCATTAGATTTTTTATTTTTATTATTTTCATTAAGAGCTTCAGAACTCACAGTAAAATAGGCATTTCTGCCATTAGAACTCACTTCACAGTTATTTGTTTTTGAGGTACTCATATAGAGTATTCCTCAAGGGCACTTTTGTTTGTTTGTTTGTTTTTTTTTTTATTACGGTTTTTTTGTTTTTGTTAATTATGACTATGTAAAAAATATTAGCAATGCAAATAAAGCTAACAATAACAATATGTATTCCGAATATTTTTTCGTAAAATTTTTTTTTGTTTAGTATGAAATAAAAACTCCGCTATATTGACTGTTCACTATGAATGTACAACGAGAACTGATGAAAAAATTTGAAATTTTTCGGAAAATTTGTGACACACCAGTCCAAGAACGAAGTCTCTAGCTCTTCTGGGAGCTTGGGAAAACCGATTTCACGTACAGACAGACGGACAGACGGACATCGCTTGTTCGTCTTCCCTATGCATAAGGATCCAGAATATATATACTTTAGAATCGAGACATATATCCTTCTCAACAAAAATGTCGGTGAAATATTTTTTTAATAAAATACATTGAAATTGATTATTGAGGGGTTTAGCTGGATCCTATGCGCATTTCACTGTTGCTAATGCAGATCATCAGGGAACCTTTACCCAAAGTTTCTTAGAACAACTAGAGTCATTATGTTATAAACTTTCATTTAAATAAATGAGAAGCTCAACTTTTGGTTTTCTTTTGGAGATCTAGTCATAATACTAGAACAATTATATAAAATTGGAATCGGAATTAAAAATATGTTTAAAACAAGACCAAACATGTCAAAGAAATTGTCAATACCAAACTTTTAATCGCGAAAAACGTATTTAATTCTTTAATGTTACTAACGGGATCGATATAATTAAAATTTTTTTTAAGTTCAGCGTACGCGAGGTAATTATTGTGTTGCTAAGCTGTTTGGCAGTGACGTAGTTATTTTTTTGTTATATATTTACCCTTGTTGAAAACTTAAGTATGCATTTCTTATCGCGAATTTCTCGGTAAATTTTTGTAAAAGAAAAATAAATTTTGTTTTTGAATTAATATATTTTTTTATTATTATATTGTTTAATACACCAACAGAGATATACATATATTCAGACATAGACATATATATAAATATATACATAAGTATGCATAAGAGATTTATTGTGAATTACTTATAATAAATTGTTTTTGAATTAAAAATGGAAAAATAGGAACTTTTAAATTCGACTTCCTCATACTAAAGTAGGTAGACAAATGTGTTTGGGATCAAGAATTTATGCTCTTGACTATAATTTTTTTCTTGATCATGGATGGGAGGGTAATTAGCGTAATACCAACTAATACGCTCAACATTTGTATCCTGAAACTGCAACATATTTCTATTTCTACCCCTGTTAACTTCCTTCAATTATAACAAAGCATGCACAAATAAAATAATTTTTTTGTAGCTTTGCGGTCAAAATAGGTAAAAATTAATAGCCTTGAACTCACCCCACTAGCCGACGAGCAAGAGCTGAAAAATGTTGCATGCTTTAGGCTCCTTTACCTACAACATAGACACTACCTTATAATGAAACTACACGTTGCATGCTACAGATAATTATTTTTTTTCAACTTTGTTATTTGTTGTTGAGCTTCTCATTTATTTAAATGAAAGTTTATACCATAATGACGCTAGTTGTTCTAAGAAACTTTGGGTAAAGGTTCCCTGATGATCTGCATTAGCAACAGTGAAATGCGCATAGGATCCAGCTAAACCCCTCAATAATCAATTTCAATGTATTTTATTAAAAAAATATTTTACTGAATAAGTAAAATATAATTTTGGGATTATTAGTGCGTTTACAAATTTCAAACTTAAATTGTAAAAATTCCCATAAAAACACTAATTATTAATTTGACGGCACCCGGTCAAAAAAAATACTTGTGTGGCAACACTCTATCTTGAATAGCTGTTGTTGTTATTTACATTTATTTTCTTTTTACATACTCTTTATATCTACAATTTGATGCTGAAAAAAAGTCAGCCATTGTAGTAATGGTAAAGTAAGAAAATAAAAAACATGTTGATTATTGAGTTCTTGTTTCAACTTTGTTATTTGTTGTTGAGCTTCTCATTTATTTAAATGAAAGTTTATAACATAATGACTCTAGTTGTTCTAAGAAACTTTGGGTAAAGGTTCCCTGATGATCTGCATTAGCAACAGTGAAATGCGCATAGGATCCAGCTAAACCCCTCAATAATCAATTTCAATGTATTTTATTAAAAAAATATTTTACTGAATAAGTAAAATATAATTTTGGGATTATTAGTGCGTTTACAAATTTCAAACTTAAATTGTAAAAATTCCCATAAAAACACTAATTATTAATTTGACTGCACCCCGTCAAAAAATACTTGTGTGGCAACACTCTATCTTGAATAGCTGTTGTTGTTATTTACATTTATTTTCTTTTTACATACTCTTTATATCTACAATTTGATGCTGAAAAAAAGTCAGCCATTGTAGTAATGGTAAAGTAAGAAAATAAAAAACATGTTGATTATTGAGTTCTTGTTTCAACTTTGTTATTTGTTGTTGAGCTTCTCATTTATTTAAATGAAAGTTTATAACATAATGACTCTAGTTGTTCTAAGAAACTTTGGGTAAAGGTTCCCTGATGATCTGCATTAGCAACAGTGAAATGCGCATAGGATCCAGCTAAACCCCTCAATAATCAATTTCAATGTATTTTATTAAAAAAATATTTTACTGAATAAGTAAAATATAATTTTGGGATTATTAGTGCGTTTACAAATTTTAAACTTAAATTGTAAAAATTCCCATAAAAACACTAATTATTAATTTGACGGCACCCGGTCAAAAAAAATACTTGTGTGGCAACACTCTATCTTGAATAGCTGTTGTTGTTATTTACATTTATTTTCTTTTTACATACTCTTTATATCTACAATTTGATGCTGAAAAAAAGTCAGCCATTGTAGTAATGGTAAAGTAAGAAAATAAAAAACATGTTGATTATTGAGTTCTTGTTTCAACTTTGTTATTTGTTGTTGAGCTTCTCATTTATTTAAATGAAAATTTATAACATAATGACTCTAGTTGTTCTAAGAAACTTTGGGTAAAGGTTCCCTGATGATCTGCATTAGCAACAGTGAAATGCGCATAGGATCCAGCTAAACCCCTCAATAATCAATTTCAATGTATTTTATTAAAAAAATATTTTACTGAATAAGTAAAATATAATTTTGGGATTATTAGTGCGTTTACAAATTTCAAACTTAAATTGTAAAAATTCCCATAAAAACACTAAATGTCGGTGTTTTGTTTCGGGAGAAGTTTCTGAAATCTGCCAAGAGCTTCATAGTACAACAACTCAATGAACGTAGTAGGGTATATACTACATTTAAATATAATATGGAGCACACATGTGATTATATGAAGATGATGAATGTTGAATTGAATGTTTCCCAACTAGTACATATTTTGAAAATGATGTTGGTTACTTTGTCTGATGACATAGACGATATGTACAAGAAACAGACATATGAGAGTCAAAAATTGAGGAATTTCAAGAATGGGATAGTGGATGGGCTTTGATTTCATTAAATTCTCTTAAAGTTAATATAAACAAGGCATCCATAATAAGAGGATTGAGCTTTATCCCTCTCCCAAAAAACGTGCATTCATAAATCCTAAAAAACGAAAAAAACTGTAGAAATTACAATATTGCAAACATTTCTGATGAGAATATTAACATAGGGATAATTGTATTAAATTTTAAAGACCTAGAGTTTCCACTCCCATTAAAGCTGATAAAACAATTCAATAACCAAAATGATGTGAGCATGAATGTATTTGGCCATAGTAGCACATCGCTTATATGACCGTACTACATAAAAAGGAGAAACAACACATTCATATTGCTCCAGTCGAATGAGAACTCCTACTATATCCTCATCAAAGATATGTCAAAATAAGCTTCTTTTGTGCATTTGTGCAAAATGTGTTCCCTATTTAAAAAGTTGTAAGATTAATTTACATATTATTTTATTTTTCTCTCTTCTTCAGAATTCGTTGTTCCAGGATTACAATGCATGATCACAAGATTAATATTTGCAATACCTGTCTATATCATACACATGACTATTATGAGTATAATCAACATAATCATTTTTGTGGTAAAAAAAAGTAATCAGAATGCCTGAAGATGAATCTTTTATCAAGCTTAAGAACTACTACAAACAGTTAGATGTACCATTTGTAATCTATGCGGACTTTGATTCTGTTTTGGCAAAAGTTGATGATGTTGTTACTAAAAGCTTCACAAATGTACAGAAACATCATGCTTCTGCTTTCGGTTATTTTATTAATTGTAGCTTTAAGTGAGAAAGAAATTTATATAGACATTATTTTGGTGAAGATTCTGCGAATATATTTATCAAAAAAATAGTTGAAGATTGTACAGATATTTATTTAAAATAAAAAGTTAAGAAAATGTTCATGAACCCAATAGAAATAGATCAATCAATGTAATAATGCACAAAATTGTCATATATTTAAGAAAATTTTAAATAACGTTAATTATTGTGGGGCAGCTCGTAGCGAATGCAATTTAAATAACAAAACACTTCTGTTTATACAGGTAATTTTTCACAATCCTTCTGCATATGATAAACATCTATTTTAACGTGCTTTTGTGTGAATAAAATCCTTACATTAATAGATACATTCATTAACAAATGTATAAACAATAAATAAATTAATAAACAAATAACAAATAAATTAATTAATGAACGAATAAGTAAGTAATAAATAAATTGATAAATAACTAAAAAAATACATTAATAAATAAATACAGTTAGTACAAAGTTAAATTTTCGTTGTCATCTTATATGCAATTTAGTATGAAGCATTCTATTCTACATCCATTGTTTCGTTGTTTCGGTCTATGTAATGTCCCCAAGCACGCCTTTTTATTTTATCTCTCATTATATTTATTTTATCATTAGAAAAGCTTAGTGCGATTTTATTTAGTTTTTGAGTACATAGTCACAGAATACACACAAGTAAAGAAAGTAACAGGTGAAAACAGCTCCAAACGCCGTCAAAATTTTAGGGAAAACGAGACAATTAGAAAAATATCCTTACTTCCGTCTCGTGACACTTCTGTATGTTTTGTGATATAGTTGATGTGTCTTATACCTAAACAAAAACATTTCATCTGTGATAATTTTGGATTCAAATAAGCAACTTTTGTAATCATTAATGGCAAACTTTTTAGTTTTTAGATTAATTAGATTTTAATCTTTAGATGTTTTAATAGCTTCCGAACAAAGAATTGACAGAGAATACATTTTTGCTCTTTACTCTGTCATTATATCCCCATTGTTTTTATCTTTCATCATTCCTAAAACCTTATTATTGAGTAGCGGCAATCGAAATTAATTATCTATAGGATATTCAAACGTATCAAAATTTAAACTAATATCATTACGGATGTCATCGTAAAAATCATTAGTTTTAATTGAATAAATAAAGGAATCCATATAGTTGAGAGAAATGTTCTCTCCTAATTTAGGTTTCATGAAGCCATAATGGAAGTCATACATTTTCCGATTGGAAAACTCCAGTACTGCAAGGCCAACATATGTGGGTCTATCATATAGTGGTTTCATTATTTCTAACTCTACCGGCTACATATCATCAGAAAATTTGGTCAACTGCTTAAAGTTCGGTCTTGCAATTAATGCTCTCAGACCCAAATTATTCTTGTTTGTTGTTTCCTAAGATGAAGCAATTCTAATGTAATAACGTTGTTCAATGTTTTCCATTGTCTTCCCATTAACAGCATTGTTTAAAAGTTTGAAAAAATTATTTTCAAAATAATTCTTAGCATTTGTCCTAGGGAATGTGTTTAAGGTAATATATTTTAAGCCAAGGGGATTGCTTAAATCTGAGGATTCTTTGGATTTGTTTCAAGATGATACCATTTGAAATGCCTTCTTTTAAAACTCTTTATTGTATGGTGTAATTTGTTTTTGAGTGTAAGTCTGCAGCTAACTTTTTGATCTTGATTCCCCCCACGTGCTTATTTTGGTGATAAAAAGGCAAATCATTATGTTGATCATGCACTGAATCAGGATAATCTATATCCACATCCAAAATGTACCCATACTCCGCAGTACCAAAAATTTTTGTAACATCAAAATCAGTATCACATATCCACTCAAATTCTCCGTAAGGAAGATATTGGGACATCGCCAACCGTACAGGTTATTTGCGTCTAAATAGACAAGAAATTCTGATGGTTTGGATGCATCAAAATCTTCCAAATACTTATTATTCGCTTTTGAATATATTGTCGAGCATTGAACTAGTCCACCTCTAATTCCGCTTTGCATAAACATATACATTTCGGAATCAGTGCATCCCAAGATAAGCCTGGTGCTGTATTATAACGACAGGGGTCCAAATCATATATACCTCTACAAATTTTCCTAAAATTTTCAAACACGTCGGTTAGAAGAAGAACATCTGTCTTTAAGTAGAGGTCACTATAGTCAAGGAGGGTTTTAATGAGTTAAAATCCCTCCATATTTTTTGAGCATGTTCACTTTTATGGTGGAATTTTTTATAGTAGAAAGTTGTTTTAAAAATAGGTGCATATCATATGCGGAAAGATTGTGAAAAATTACCGGTATAAACTGAGGTGTTTTATAATTTAAATTGCATTCGCTATGAGCTGACCCACAATAATTACCCGTAAGATGACAACGATCTCTAATTTTATCGTTATTTAAAATTTTCTTACATATATGATAATTTTGTGGATTGATCTATTTATATTGGGATCATGAACATTTTCATAACTTTTAGTAAATAATTTAAATAAATATCTGTACAATCTTCAACAATTTTTTTTAACGAATATATTCGCAGAATCTTCACCAAAATAATGTCTACATAAATTATTTTCTTTCTTAAAGCTACAAGTAATAAAATAACCAAATGCACAAGCATGATGCTTCTGTACATTTGTGTTGCTTTTACTCACAGCATCATCAACTTTTTCCAAAACAGACAAGTTTAAGTTTTCTTCTCTTCTTAAAAACTCACATTAATTTATAAAAATATTTCATTCAATAAGAATTGAAATTACTGAACTTAAGCCTGACTAAAGATTATTTCTGATTAAAATTCACTACAGTTCAATTAAAGAATCTAAAAATGTCTCACTCAATAACAAGTAACTTTTTAAATAGGGAACACATTTTGCATAAATGCTTAAAAGAAACTTACTTTGATATATCTTTGATGAGCACATAGTGGGAGTTTTCATTGGACTGGAGCAATAAGGGATTAATATGAATGTATTTTTCTTCTCTTGTTAAGTAGTATGGTCCTATAAGCAATGTGCTATTATGGCCAAATACATTGGCGCTCTCATCATTTTGGTTTTTGAATTTTTTTATCTTCTTTAATGGGAGTGGAAAATCTAGGCCTTAAAAATTTAATACAGTTTCCCCTATATTAATATTGTCATCGGAAATGTTTGAAATATTGTAATTTCTACAGTTTTTCGTTGTTTAGGATTCAGACTGATATTGAAATTCAAAGCCGAAATGAAGCACCATTTAAAGTCATTGCTCTCAATATTTATACATGCACGTTTTATTGCAATATTTTTTGTGGGAGGGATAAAGCTCGATCCTCTTATTATGGATGCCTTGTTTATATTAACTTCAAGGGAATTTATTGAAATCAAGATCAATCCGCTATCACTCTCTTGAAATTCTTCACTTTTTGACTCTTACCTCATCTGCCTGTTTCTTGTACATATTATAGCATTGCTTAGATAGAACTGTTTGCATCAATTTTGCGTATTTTTGGTTCTGGTATGAACAAATATGTTATTTAAGGTTGCTGCTACTAGTTGTTAATATTGATTTTTTAAAGCAATTATTTTATGGTTGGGCAATGAGCCAATGAGAACAACACATTTGTTTGAATTTGTTTTTTTAAAACAAATAAGATACATAAAATTGTTTTTATAACAAGTACATTATGGTGTGTTGAGAAAAAATTTACGTGGCCGATGAATGAATGAATAATATGAATAATACATGCATACATACATATTTATATGAGTAAATGATACACAAAACACATGAGCTGAAATACAGAAACAAAATTACACACAATACGAATGTGTAAGGCACACAAAAACCTTTACAAACGTGCGCACGAACATCTGCTTATCATGTATTTCTTTCAATAGCGGTTTTTTCATATATCTGTGTTACAACTAGTATTTTTGAGCACAAACAGATACACAGTTCCCCAGCAGCAATACACACAATAACTCTTATACTAGTAGCGACAAAACTAGCATATGGTACTTACCATGGTATATTTGTTTTGGCTATACAAACTGTTATACAAATGCAACCCATTAGTACATATCATCTATGTCATCAGACAAAGTCACCAACATCATTTTCAAAATATGTACAAGTTTGGAAACATTTATCTCATCATTCACCATCTTTATATAATCACATGTGAGCTCCATATTAAATTTAAATGTAGTATGTATCCTACTACATTCATTGAGTTGTTGTACTATGGAGCTCTTGGCAGATTTCAGAAACTCCTCTGGAAACAAGATAGCCACATTTTTGTTGAGGAGGATATATGTCTCGATCCTTCCATTGAAGTTGCTCACTCTTTTAGTGAGAAAATCACCAATCCGTTCTTGGTGACAACTGTTTTTATGTTTTGTGGTTCTGACATGAGCCATATAACCATTTGATGGGATCATCTCATCACAATCCTCTAAGAGCATTAATTGCATTAATTGGGTCTGAGAGCATTAATTGCAAGACCGAACTTTAAGCAGTTGACCAAATTTTCTGATGATATGTATGCGGTAGAGTTAGAAATAATGAAACCACTATATGATAGACCCACATATGTTGGCCTTGCAGTACTGGAGTTTTCCAATCGGAAAATGTATGACTTCCATTATGACTTCATGAAACCTAAATTAGGAGAGAACATTTCTCTCAACTATATGGATTCCTTTATTTATTCAATTAAAACTAATGATTTTTACGATGACATCCGTAATGATATTAGTTTAAATTTTGATACGTTTGAATATCCTATAGATAATTAATTTCGATTGCCGCTACTCAATAATAAGGTTTTAGGAATGATGAAAGATAAAAACAATGGGGATATAATGACAGAGTAAAGAGCAAAAATGTATTCTCTGTCAATTCTTTGTTCGGAAGCTATTAAAACATCTAAAGATTAAAATCTAATTAATCTAAAAACTAAAAAGTTTGCCATTAATGATTACAAAAGTTGCTTATTTGAATCCAAAATTATCACAGATGAAATGTTTTTGTTTAGGTATAAGACACATCAACTATATCACAAAACATACAGAAGTGTCACGAGACGGAAGTAAGGATATTTTTCTAATTGTCTCGTTTTCCCTAAAATTTTGACGGTGTTTGGAGCTGTTTTCACCTGTCACTTTCTTTACTTGTGTGTATTCTGTGACTATGTACTCAAAAACTAAATAAAATCGCACTAAGCTTTTCTAATGATAAAATAAATATAATGAGAGATAAAATAAAAAGGCGTGCTTGGGGACATTACATAGACCGAAACAATGAAACAATGGATGTAGAATAGAATGCTTCATACTAAATTGCATATAAGATGACAACGAAAATTTAACTTTGTACTAACTGTATTTATTTATTAATGTATTTTTTTAGTTATTTATCAATTTATTTATTACTTACTTATTCGTTCATTAATTAATTTATTTGTTATTTGTTTATTAATTTATTTATTGTTTATACATTTGTTAATGAATGTATCTATTAATGTAAGGATTTTATTCACACAAAAGCACGTTAAAATAGATGTTTATCATATGCAGAAGGATTGTGAAAAATTACCTGTATAAACAGAAGTGTTTTGTTATTTAAATTGCATTCGCTACGAGCTGCCCCACAATAATTAACGTTATTTAAAATTTTCTTAAATATATGACAATTTTGTGCATTATTACATTGATTGATCTATTTCTATTGGGTTCATGAACATTTTCTTAACTTTTTATTTTAAATAAATATCTGTACAATCTTCAACTATTTTTTTGATAAATATATTCGCAGAATCTTCACCAAAATAATGTCTATATAAATTTCTTTCTCACTTAAAGCTACAATTAATAAAATAACCGAAAGCAGAAGCATGATGTTTCTGTACATTTGTGAAGCTTTTAGTAACAACATCATCAACTTTTGCCAAAACAGAATCAAAGTCCGCATAGATTACAAATGGTACATCTAACTGTTTGTAGTAGTTCTTAATCTTCAGGCATTCTGATTACTTTTTTTACCACAAAAATGATTATGTTGATTATACTCATAATAGGCATGTGTATGATATAGACAGGTATTGCAAATATTAATCTTGTGATCATGCATTGTAATGCTGGAACAACGAATTCTAAAGAAGAGAGAAAAATAAAATAATATGTAAATTAATCTTACAACTTTTTAAATAGGGAACACATTTTGCACAAATGCACAAAAGAAGCTTATTTTGACATATCTTTGATGAGGATATAGTGGGAGTTTTCATTCGACTGGAGCAATATGAATGTGTTTTTTCTCCTTTTTATGTAGTACGGTCATATAAGCGATGTGCTACTATGGTCAAATACATTGATGCTCACATCATTTTGGTTATTGAATTGTTTTATCAGCTTTAATGGGAGTGGAAACTCTAGGTCTTCAAAATTTAATACAATTACCCCTATGTTAATATTCTCATCAGAAATGTTTGCAATATTGTAATTTCTACAGTTTTTTTTAGTTTTTTAGGATTTATGAATGCACGTTTTTTGGGAGAGGGATAAAGCTCAATCCTCTTATTATGGATGCCTTGTTTATATTAACTTTAAGAGAATTTAATGAAATCAAAGCCCATCCACTATCCCATTCTTGAAATTCCTCAATTTTTGACTCTCATATGTCTGTTTCTTGTACATATCATCTATGTCATCAGACAAAGTAACCAACATCATTTTCAAAATATGTACTAGTTGGGAAACATTCAATTCAACATTCATCATCTTCATATAATCACATGTGAGCTCCATATTATATTTAAATGTAGTATATACCCTACTACGTTCATTGAAGTGTTGTTCTATGAAGCTCTTGGCAGATTTTAGAATCTCCTCCAGAAACAAAACACTGAAGTTGCTTGCTCTCTTAGTGAGAAAATCTCGAATGCTTTCTTGGTGACAACTGTTTTTATGTTTTGTGGTTCTGACATGAGCCGTATAACGATTTGATGGGATCATCTCATCACAATCCTCACAATATTTGTTTTGAAGATTTAGCTTACTACTTCCAAGGACAGCCTTTAATTGGTTAGCATATGAGTACGTTTTCATATGCTGATTTAGTTTTGTTTGAGTCGTAGAGACTTTATTGCAGATTATTTATTTGTTTATTAATTAAATAAATTATTTTATTTATAAACAATTTATTTAATTATTTAATTTATAAACGATTTTTTATTTATTAGAACTTTTATAGTTTTTGGATTTCAAACACTTTAGAAATTTTGGTTGGGAAAATTGGTTGTCACTTGTTGAGATATCAGAGCACACTGATGTCAATCTACATTATTTCTTCTTATTACATACTTTGTATGAGAATCGCGTAGTAGTCGTTAAATCAAATTTATTACGACATATGATGAAATTCATATACACAATAGACTGGTCGCAATTATTTTTTTTTTTTGAAATTTGATAAATTGCGCTGCTTAAAATATGAGGTTTAGTGTAAGAAATCATTTCCTGATTTTTAAGTTCAATCCGACGGTGCCTAGTCGTGCCTAGTTTGGCTAAAAGTTCCCCATATTATAAAAAAACATCTATTCAATCAGATCTTTAAAGTTATACTGGTTGAAAAGCTGGTCCCATAGAACACAAATCAAAAATCTGGCTTCGTTACAATCTTCCGCGGAGAAAGTACTTAAATTTCAGCTTCCTATGTCATGAGATTTTTTTAATACGTCCCAGCAAAAAATTTAAGATAACCATTCGAACTACTGGGCATATACTGACTTACTTTTCTGATTACCAATTTTCATTACTCGCTTACAAATCACATTACCTAAAATTAAAACAAGTAAGAGTGCTATATTCGGCTGTGCCGAATCTTATATACCCTTTAACAGAGTGCGTTTATGTAGTACAGAGATACAAAAATAAGAACAGAGATATGTAGGTACACATTAATTTTGTGAAAAAATGCATACTTTTTTCTCAAATGCAATTTTTAGATTTTTGGCATTATGTTTAATTTGGTGCTTTTTAAATTTTGGCGATTTATTTTATTTTGCTGATTTTTTTGGTTGTGGCGATTTTTTCGTTTATTTGGCTTTATTTTTTAATTTTGGCAACTTTTTTTCCTTCTGGCAATTTTTTTGATTTTGACAATTTTTTTTTATTTAGGCGATTTTTTTTATATAGGCAATTTTTTTTTTGTTTTGGCGATTGTTTCGGTTTTTGGCGTTTTTATTTTTTTTGGCAATTTTTTTAGTTTTGACACTTTTTTCTCGGTTTGGCGATTTTTTTCGGTTTTTGACGTTTTTCTAATTTTGGCGATTTTTTTCGGTTTGGCGGACATTTTTGATTTTGGCGATTTTTTTTGGTTTTTGGCGTTTTTTTTATTTTTGGCGATTTATTTTCGTTTTGGCGATTTTTTTGATTTTGGCCATTTTTTTCATTTAGGCGATTTTTTTTAATTTTTGGCGATTTTTGTTCATATAAGAATTTTGTTTTGTTTTGGCGATTTTTGCGGATTTTTGTCATTGTGGGAATTTTTTTCTGTTCTGACACTTTTTCTCGTTTTGGCGATTTTTTTCAGTTTTTGGCGTTTTTTTTAATTTTGGCGATTTTTTTCTTTATGGCGATTTTTTTGATTTTGCCGATTTTTTTTCATATAAGCGATTTTTTAATTTTTGGCGATTTTTTTTATATAGGCAATTTATTTTTGTTTTGGCGATTTTTGCGGATTTTTGTCATTGTGGGAATTTTTTTGGTTTTGACACTTTTTTCTCGTTGTGGCAATATTTTTCGGTTTTTGGCGTTTTCTTAATTTTGGCGTTTATTTTTCGTTTTGGCAGATTTGTTTGATTTTGACGATTTTTTTTCATTTAAGCGATTTTTTTAATTTTTTGCGATTTTTTTTCATATAGGCAATTTTTTTGTTCTGGCGATTTTTTTCGGTGTTTTTTATTTATTTTATTTTTGCGATTTTTTTGCATTTAGGCAATTTTTTTTTAATTTTTGGCGATTTTTGTTCCTTTAAGCATTTTTTTGTTTTGACGATTTTTGCGGTTTTTGGCGTTGTTTTGTCATTGTGGAAATTTATTTTTAGTTTTGACACGTTTTTCTCGTTTTGGCAATTTTTTTCGGTTTCTGGCGTTTTTTTTTTAATTTGGCGATTTTTTTTCATTTTGGCGATTTTTTTGTTATGGCGATTTTTTTAAATTTTTGGCGATTTTATAATTTTCGTATTTTTTAGTTTGACCGTTTTTGAAAATTTCAAGAGTTTATCTCTTACAGTTTCCAAGATATAGCAATTTGTCAAAATTTAATTAACTGATGTCAATATACATATGAACATACAATTGTATGTATATTACATGGGATTTTAAAAGTTTTCGTCACTCATTTTGGAACACCCTTTAATTTTTAGCTTTTATATATTTGTTGTTGTAGCGACCAAAGTTCTACTTACACTGTCCAAATTTCCGACCCGTAGCTTTTACCGTTCCTGAGAAAATAGCCTTCTTCCTAAAACATGAAATATATTTAATTACTAGGAAAAAAGTTAAAGTTTTCCAACCCTGGAAACGTTTTTTTATTTTGTTAAATTTTAAAAATTTGTTTCTAATTATAAATACCAATTTTATTCATACCGAAGTATAAAATAAGTTAATTTAATAAAAAAGTAATAAAAACTTGTTTTCGGTAGTTATTTTCTATGGGCAAATAGAGTTTGAGTTTTCCAGCTCTGAAACCATCTGCCCGATTTTGCTGATTTTCAATAGCAAAATTGGACATCGCTTGTTCGTCTTCCCTATGCATAAGGATCCAGAATATATATACTTTATGTGTCGCTTATTAATATTGTAGAAATTACAAACGGAATAACAAACCTATATATACCCTTTTACCATTTTTTAGTAAAGGGTATACAAATGATGTACAAATTTCTAAATGAGGAGAATGATTTTTTCAGATTAAATAGATTACGTGAACAAGTTGCCAAATAAAAAAAAGTAAGTACTTCTCAAGAATCGATTATTTTAGTCTCACTACTTATTAAAATCACTAATTTGGTAATCCAGTAGGGAAGTGCTTCCACCAAAAATGCTTAATTCCAAACCCGATTACCTTTTTGAAATTTTTTGCTGGCATGTATTTATTTATTGCATCTTCAAATATGAACTAACAATAAGTATTCACATCTTAAATCTAAAAAATTATTATTAGGTCCGACCAATGTCGGACATAAACTAGTGATAGTCATAGATAATACATAAGTATTAATAATCAAAAATGAAGAAAAAAATATTTTCAAGCTGTCCTATATGGAGTGTTAAATATAAGAGCCCTTGTGCCCCTCTTTTTTAGGCGGATGTGTCCAGTAAAGTTAAAAATATTGCGAGCCAGCAGATTAGGATGTGACTTGAGTTTTGTTAAATATTTACCTGTGTATTTTGCAATTTCTTCAATCACTAGTTGCATATTTAAATTACGATGTATATTTGAATTTTTAATGCACCATGGAGCCGATGTTGTTAACCGTAAAATTTTGTTTTGCCTTCGTTGGATTCTCTCGACATTGGAAGCTGAAGCAGTGCCCCATAGTTGAATTCCGTTGCATATATATAGCATATAGATTTCCGAAGCGACTTGTATATCGAAAGTTTGCCATCTAGACTGAGAGTTGAATTTCTACCAATCAGCCAATGTACTTGAGTTAACTTTAGTTTCATTTGTGTCAGGTTTGAGTCAATATGTTGTTTCCATGTCAGTCTTCGATCAAGGTGTATACCAAGATATTTCACATGTATGTTAATTTTGAGGAACAATTTGATTATTGATTCTAAAGAGGGAACAATTATCTTTTTCTGGGGCAAATGTTACCTGAGCACACTTCTGTTCGTTTACCTTTATTCTCCATAAGTTTAACCAAAGTTCCAGCTGGATAATATGTTCCTGAAGATATCGGGATATATCGTGAGGGGTTTCGTTTACACTAAGATAGGCCGTATCACCGGCATATATATTACTGCCCACAGACATATCACAAGTATATATCAAATTCAAAACTGGCCCGCATGAGATAGTTACAGGCATACTCATAAAGTCTCCTTCCACATCAGTGAACTTCCGGGGAATAATATAACTTTCCAAAAGAATGTTTGTTGGTAGGTAAGTCTTCAATTTTAAAATTAGGCCTTCATGCCACATTTTATCAAATGCCTGAGAAACGTCAATAAACAGTGCAGAGCAAGGTCGAATTAATTATTATAATATTAAGGTTGGCAATATTAGATTCAATACCAAAAACCATTAATAAATTAAATATATATTTGAAGCACACTATTCAATATAACTATAAAGATCTGACTGAATATATGTTTTTTTATAATATGGGGAACTTTGAGCCCCACTAGACCCGACTAGGCACCGACGGATTGAGCTGAAAAATTAGGACATGAATTCTTACATCAAACCTCACATTTTAAGCAGCGCAAACAATTAAATTTAAAAAAAATAAAAATTCCCATACAAGATGCGACCAGTCTAATACACACACACACATATATATATACTCTATGAGTTAATAATTGTAATTCATATTAAAATAAAATGATTCAATGTACATATGGTAATGCAGTTCAAAGAAGTAATTATATAATTTATAACTACATTTGGGAATATAAAAAATTGGCATTAAGGTGGACGACGAAGTAAGGATATTTTTCTAATTGTCTCGTTTTACCTAAAATTTTGACGGCGTTTGGAGCTGTTTTCACCTGTCACTTTCTTTACTTGTGTGTATTCTGTGACTATGTACTCAAAAACTAAATAAAATCGCACTAAGCTTTTCTAATGATAAAATAAATATAATGAGAGATAAAATAAAAAGGCGTGCTTGGGGACATTACATAGACCGAAACAATGAAACAATGGATGTAGAATAGAATGCTTCATACTAAATTGCATATAAGATGACAACGAAAATTTAACTTTGTACTAACTGTATCTATTTATTAATGTATTTTTTAGTTATTTATCAATTTATTTATTACTTACTTATTCGTTCATTAATTAATTTATTTGTTATTTGTTTATATGTTTATTAATTTATTTATTGTTTATACATTTGTTAATGAATGTATCTATTAATGTAAGGATTTTATTCACACAAAAGCACGTTAAAATAGGTGTTTATCATATGCAGAAGGATTGTGAAAAATTACCTGTATAAACAGAAGTGTTTTGTTATTTAAATTGCATTCGCTACGAGCTCCCCACAATAATTATCGTTATTTAAAATTTTCTTAAATATATGACAATTTTGTGCATTATTACATTGATTGATCTATTTCTATTGGGTTCATGAACATTTTCTTAACTTTTTATTTTAAATAAATATCTGTACAATCTTCAACTATTTTTTTGATAAATATATTCGCAGAATCTTCACCAAAATAATGTCTATATAAATTTCTTTCTCACTTAAAGCTACAATTAATAAAATAACCGAAAGCAGAAGCATGATGTTTCTGTACATTTGTGAAGCTTTTAGTAACAACATCATCAACTTTTGCCAAAACAGAATCAAAGTCCGCATAGATTACAAATGGTACATCTAACTGTTTGTAGTAGTTCTTAAGCTTGATAAAAGATTCATCTTCAGGCATTCTGATTACTTTTTTTACCACAAAAATGATTATGTTGATTATACTCATAATAGGCATGTGTATGATATAGACAGGTATTGCAAATATTAATCTTGTGATCATGCATTGTAATGCTGGAACAACGAATTCTAAAGAAGAGAGAAAAATAAAATAATATGTAAATTAATCTTACAACTTTTTAAATAGGGAACACATTTTGCATAAATGCACAAAAATAGCTTATTTTGACATATCTTTGATGAGGATATTGTTAATACATACATAATTACCTTTATTATTATTAGAAGTTGTATGTATTTTTAAAGGAATACCTTCCCTTTTCTTTTATTATAAATATGAAATTTTGTTCATGTAATATTTTAAGTTCATTTAACCAATGGTTTGTTATAAATTAATATTTAATGTAATTTCTGCTTATGTTGTATTCTAAGTTCATTAGCCAATTTTTATTTACAAATTAATAAGTTTCATATTGCAATCAGTCATTTACCTTTAGATATTTTTATACTCATACAATTAATTCAGTCATTTACCTTTAAGAGTAGTATTACAATAATTCATAAAATGCAAAGTCAGGCTTTATGACAAGTGCTGAAAATGTACATTGCTATTAATTTTAATATAGACGTATGAAATTAAAATTGTATAAAAGACTGGGAAAAATAAAGAAATTATGGCAAACAAAAATTAACTTTCTTGATTGCTAGACTAGTCTTAGTGTTTCTACTAAGACTTAACTTCAACTAATATTAGCACATGGTGATTCTACCTGGGCTAAAAACAAAACAAAAAAAACACACACTCTGAACTCCAAAGGAATCCTTTGGTGCTCAAACTTTTACACAGTTGTAAACGCAACATTTGGTGACCCCGACGGTCCTGTAGCAAAGTACAGGATTCCATCAACAGAAGACATTCTTCAACCCGACGGTCCTGTAGCAAGGTACAGGATTCCATCAACAGAAGACATATTTCAACACGACAGTCCTGTCACAAGGTACAGGATTGCATCATCAGACTACACATTTCAAATCGAAGGTCCTGTAGCAAGGTACAGGATTCCATCATCAACTATCGTTCCTTGTACATAAGCAATGGAATCGTTTGAAGACCTGGTAGCAGCCCAACAGAAGACGGCGGAGCAAATAGAGGCAATAATCCGCAATTTCAAAAAAGACTCTTCTACAAGAAAAACTTCAGAGTACTTCTTGGAGCGTCTACAGCGGCTTGACAAGGCATGGCAAGAATTTGAGACCACTGACAACAAAATAACGTGCCTCTCAAATCTACCATTACAACACAATTATTTTACAGACCAATACTTACGTATCTCGGACGATACACTCAAATACAAAGAACTATTTGAGTCCGAAAGTAAAAAAGCGAAGAAACCAACACCATCGATGAGACAAATAGAAGACGGAGCAAGCAGAGGTATGCAGGAAAAAACACTACCTGATGATATCACAAGCAAAGTTCTTCGAAATCAGCGGGCATTGACGAGAGCATTAAGACGAACTATGGATGAAGTCAGAACAGAGGGAAATCAACAGATAGCATATTATCAAGGCAAATTATCGCTCATTAATAAATATATGCACGAGTTCTCTACAAACAACGATACATTATGGCAATTGACTAATGAAGAACAAATAGACGGCTACACCTTGGATGAATTTTACGAATTGCAAGCTGAGGTGCACGACATTCAATGTGAGCTAGAGCAGCATGTGAATAATATCAGCGAAAATAATCCACGCAGCACTGAGCATTGTCAACCCCATCTTCCAAAAATTCAGATTCCGAAATTTAGCGGCAGTTACCTACAATGGGTAGCCTTTAAAGATCTTTATACCCAGCTAATCCACAACGCATCAATGACCGAAGTTGAGAAAATGTTTTACTTAACTACACATCTAGCAGACGAACCAAAAGCACTAGTAAAACATTTGCCAATTTCAACAACAAATTACGAAATTGCATGGAACATTTTGGTTGATAGGTACGATAACAAAAGGCTCATTGTGACAACACTACTAAACAACTTGCTTTCTCATCCGCAAATAAAAATCGAAACGGCACAAGCGCTAAAAAATATACATGATGTCACTAAAGAATGCATCCATGGTTTAAGAGCGCAAGGACGCTGCACCATACCTAGCAACAAAATGCCTTCAACATTTAGCTATTCAAAACGCTACAAAATATCCACAAGGTGCTTCAATATTACGCGATGATTTTTATGTGGATGATTGCCTCACCGGAGCTGATTCTATTAACACAGCATTAGATTCACAACGACAACTAAGCTTAATCCTAAGAGAAGCTGGTTTTAAGCTGCGGAAGTGGTGTTCAAATCCTCCTCAGTTATTAAATGGAATTGCACCTGAAGACCAGGAAATCAACTTGGACTTAGAGGAGAATTCAGATTGTTCAATTAAAACACTGGGATTAATATGGCTCCCAAAGTCTGATCAATTATGTGGACGGTCACAAAAGCCAACGGCCACAAGGGTAACCAAAAGAATAGTCAGTTCAGAACTAGCCAAAATCTTTGATCCTCTAGGGATTTTTGGGCCGGTAGTTGTACGAGCCAAGATATTTTTGCAAGAGCTGTGGCAATTACCGCTTTCATGGGATGACGAGTTACCCATGAATCTTCAGAATGAATGGAATAAATTTCGCACAAATATAGAAACCCTAAACAAAATAAAAATAGAAAGATTCGTATTAAAACACGGAAACCCAGTCTCTACAGAAATTCATACGTTTGTCGATGCATCTGAACGAGCCTATGGAACTGCAATCTACATTCGTTCAACATATAAAGACAAAACTGTTTTAACCAGACTGCTATGTGCCAAGTCCCGAGTAGCACCCATAAAAAGGCAAACGCTGCCTCGCTTGGAATTTTGCGCCGCGGTATTAGGTGTTGAACTAACAAGTAGGGTAAAAGAAGATCTTCGTCTGCAAAATATAGCAAACTTTTTTTGGTCGGACTCAAAAATTGTTCTTGCTTGGATAAATTCGTCAGCAGCACCCTTTCACACCTTTGTAGCAAACAGGATAACAAAAATTCAAGGTCTAAGCGATTCACATCAATGCGCTCACGTTAGGTCTAAAGAAAATCCAGCCGACGCAATATCTCGAGGAATAGCACCCGAAAACCTATCGCAACATTCAATGTGGTTTTATGGCCCTCTATTTCTTTCGGGACAACGGAGTGAATGGACAACTTCAACTTCACAAGCAATTGAGACACCTTGCGACGAAGAACGTAAGGTGGCTAAGCATGTTCTAACAACAACCGCCTTGCAGCAAAATTATGCAGACATTATAAATCAGATAAACCACCGGAACTCATTTAAAACTCTTCAACACACGATTGGTTATGTGTTGAGATTTATTAGAAATTCCAAAACTACAAATATTTATCGGTCAACCAAAAGGGAGCTTGACGCATTCGAATTAGAAGAAGCTCTGAACATTATCATCAAGATCATCCAAGCCGCTGAGTTTGGGGAAGAACTAGAAAGGCTATCACATCAAACACCTGTACATAAATCAAGTCCCTTGGCCTCCTTAATTCCATTCATGGATGAGCATCAGATAATGCGCGTGGGTGGTCGTTTGGAGCAGTCAACATTATCGTTCAAGGCAAAACATCCTGCGATTTTGACTCATAATCACCCTATGACAAAGTTATTGATGCACAATCTACACGAAGAGAGTCGTCATTGTGGTCCACAGTCATTGTTGGCAGCATCCAGGTCACCATTCTGGATTACAAACGGGAAATCACTGGCACGAAGTACCGTCCACAAATGCATACGATGCACTAAAGCTAGGCCGGTGCTTTTCAAACAATTAATGGGAAACCTTCCGACAGATAGAGTAACCCCAGCACGTCCCTTCATAACCACAGGAGTGGATTATTTTGGCCCAATATGGATCCAGCACAAGATCAGGGGCAAAAGGCCAGACAAGGCCTATATCGCAGTATTTTGTTGCTTCGCGACTAAGGCCATTCACATGGAAGTAGTATCAAATCTGTCTACAGAAGCATTCATAGGCGCACTACTACGTTTCATCAGCAGAAGAGGCCACTGTCAAACTTTGTATTGCGACAATGCTACTAACTTCGTGGGAGCAAACAATAAAATGACTGAATTAAAAGAATCAAAATATTCTCAATCAGCGCAAGAGAAGATTACACGAGTATGCAGCAATCAGTCAATAAATTTTAAATTCATTCCACCAAGAGCCCCTCACTTTGGTGGACTTTGGGAAGCGGCTGTCAAATCCGCCAAGCACCTTTTATTGAGAAGTGTGTCAGCTGCATCACTTACATATGAAGAATTGGAAACAATAGTGGTTGAAATAGAAGCAATCTTAAATTCACGGCCACTGATACCTCTTTCATCAAGCTACGATGATCTTGAAGCTATTACCCCAGGCCACTTTTTAGTAGGGGAACCCTTGACATCAGCAGTAGATATAAATGCGCAACCCCCAAGCATATCATTAGATGCAAGATGGAAAATAACTTCAGAAATCAAACATAAATTCTGGAAGGAGTGGACTCAAAACTATTTACATGAGCTACAGCAAAGGAAGAAATGGAAGTCTACTTCACCGAACGTCATTGAAGGCATGCTTGTTTTCCTCAAGGAAGATAATACTCCAGTGCTCCAATGGCGACTGGGTAGAATCAACCGCATTTACAAAGGAGATGATGGACTTATCAGGGTATGCGACGTCAAAACAGCAAAGGGAATTTTCAAGAGGCCAATACACAGACTTGCACCGTTGTTCAACGACTCCCTCACAGAACATTCCGGATATGACAACTCAAAGTCACAAAAGAGGCAAGGCTCAGCGGAAGTTAACATTATACAGCCAAAACGAAAGTTAGTGTCATATGCCTCCCTGGGAGTTTTCAATATGCTTTTTGTTTCACTCCTTCTGCTGCCGATAATATTAGCCTCTCCAATCAATATTACAGAATTTTCTTCCAATCCAGGATTATATTTCGAAGACATGGGCTCAACAAAGTTGATGACAGCTACCTGGAAATTCATTATATACTACGATTTAACACCCATTTGGGATATGAATAAGGTTCTTGAAATAGGTATAACATCATTTTCAAGGCTCTGCAAGCAATCGGTTGCTTTTGAATCATGTGAGACGCTTTCCATTCAACTTCAACATACTTGGAACAATCTTATTCAAGAATCAGACCTTTTAATTTCAAAAAGAAACCGGAGAGCTGCACTCGATATCGTTGGAAATATGGCCCATGCTCTATTTGGAGTCCTGGACTCAGATTATGCAGAGCAAATGGCTCAAACTATAGCTAACGTAAAGCAAAATGAAGAGTATCTACATCTGTTACTAAAAAATCAAACTTCAGTAATAGATTCTACCATTAACATTCTTAAGCAAAGCGAGTACAATACTAAAGTGCACTTTTCAGAACTTAAGAAAACCATCTATCAAGATCTAAATAAAGTTCAAAATGAGAATTCAAATCTACGACAAGTCCAAAATCTAATGTCTCTGGCAATTCAATTAAATACACTTGCCTCAGATTTACAAAGAATTGAAACAGAGCTGGTCGCTGCCCTCACGCATACGAACCATGGCAATATAAGCCCACTTATCCTTACACCAAAACAGTTAAGATCGGAGATTTCTAAAATTAAAGGACACCTTCCTATAGGCCGTACATTACCAGTTGAAGACACCGACTTGCTAGAACTATACAAAATTATAAATGTTAAAGGCACAGTAACTAGCACAAATGTAATTTTCGTTATTGAGTTACCATTGGTGGACCAAGGAAAATTTGAACTTTACAAGGTCATTGCAATACCCACACAAATAAACAACATGACCATTGTCATAACAACTGACATTAAATATCTTGCTGTTTATAACCACCGCGATGAATACCTATCACTAAACATACTTCAATTCAATAAATGCACTGTAGTCATAGTCGACGTACACATTTGTCCAGCATTGCAAATACAAATGGCCAAAGATTTCGGCAGTTATTCTTGTGAAATTGCTCTCTTCAACAACAAAACATCCCCTGATTGTAATTTTGGCTATATCCAGAACAATATCTCTTTTATTCCATTGCACAACGTAAACCAATGGCTGTATGCAACAACGAAACCTATAGAACTAACTGCAGTATGCGGCAATGATATCATACATATACAGGTCAAGACTTCTGGTATAATGACCATGAACTCAGCTTGTATAATAAAAGGAAAATTTCTTACCATTCGTGGACACGAAACTAGTGTCACTACTTTACGCAACTCCTATGCAACATTTGGTAATATCACCTCAATAGGAAAACCCTCTGAAGTTAAGAAAATATTAGAACCAAACCTCGTCTTGGATACCAAATTGGACCAGCTTACCGATATTCAAAACCAACTTAGGCACATTAAGAATTCTTCACTTGAAATATATCAGCCAGCAATTCATCATCCAAACATAGGCTTTTTTGCTATATTTCTATCGCTACTCATAATCCTAACACTTACTGCCTGGCAATTTCGAATCAAATGCAACAAAACTGCCTCATTCAACCTAACACCGGCACCTCCAAGGCCAACACCACGTCATTCTATTTCTGAGGTTTAACACTACAGGTTTTCGCTGACTGCTCAACGCGGCGGAGAATGTTAATACATACATAATTACCTTTATTATTATTAGAAGTTGTATGTATTTTTAAAGGAATACCTTCCCTTTTCTTTTATTATAAATATGAAATTTTGTTTATGTAATATTTTAAGTTCATTTAACCAATGGTTTGTTATAAATTAATATTTAATGTAATTTCTGCTTATGTTGTATTCTAAGTTCATTAACCAATTTTTATTTACAAATTAATAAGTTTCATATTGCAATCAGTCATTTACCTTTAGATATTTTTATACTCATACAATTAATTCAGTCATTTACCTTTAAGAGTAGTATTACAATAATTCATAAAATGCAAAGTCAGGCTTTATGACAAGTGCTGAAAATGTACATTGCTATTAATTTTAATATAGACGTATGAAATTAAAATTGTATAAAAGACTGGGAAAAATAAAGAAATTATGGCAAACAAAAATTAACTTTCTTGATTGCTAGACTAGTCTTAGTGTTTCTACTAAGACTTAACTTCAACTAATATTAGCACATGGTGATTCTACCTGGGCTAAAAACAAAACAAAAAAAACACACACTCTGAGCTCCACAGGAATCCTTTGGTGCTCAAACTTTTACACAGTTGTAAACGCAACAGATATAGTGGGAGTTCTCATTCGACTGGAGCAATATGAATGTGTTTTTTCTCCTTTTTATGTAGTACGGTCATATAAGCGATGTGCTACTATGGCCAAATACATTGATGCTCACATCATTTTGGTTATTGAATTGTTTTATCAGCTTTAATGGGAGTGGAAACTCTAGGTCTTCAAAATTTAATACAATTACCCCTATGTTAATATTCTCATCAGAAATGTTTGCAATATTGTAATTTCTACAGTTTTTTTTAGTTTTTTAGGATTTATGAATGCACGTTTTTTGGGAGAGGGATAAAGCTCAATCCTCTTATTATGGATGCCTTGTTTATATTAACTTTAAGAGAATTTAATGAAATCAAAGCCCATCCACTATCCCATTCTTGAAATTCCTCAATTTTTGACTCTCATATGTCTGTTTCTTGTACATATCATCTATGTCATCAGACAAAGTAACCAACATCATTTTCAAAATATGTACTAGTTGGGAAACATTCAATTCAACATTCATCATCTTCATATAATTACATGTGAGCTCCATATTATATTTAAATGTAGTATATACCCTACTACGTTCATTGAAGTGTTGTTCTATGAAGCTCTTGGCAGATTTTAGAATCTCCTCCAGAAACAAAACACTGAAGTTTCTTGCTCTCTTAGTGAGAAAATTTCGAATGCTTTCTTGGTGACAACTGTTTTTGTGTTTTGTGGTTCTGACATGCGCCGTATAACGATTTGATGGGATCATCTCATCACAATCCTCACAATATTTGTTTTGAAGATTTAGCTTACTACTTCCAAGGACAGCCTTTAATTGGTTAGCATATGAGTACGTTTTCATATGCTGATTTAGTTTTGTTTGAGTCGTAGAGACTTTATTGCAGATTATTTATTTGTTTATTAATTAAATAAATTATTTTATTTATAAACAATTTATTTAATTATTTAATTTATAAACGATTTTTTATTTATTAGAACTTTTATAGTTTTTGGATTTCAAACACTTTAGAAATTTTGGTTGGGAAAATTGGTTGTCACTTGTTGAGATATCAGAGCACACTGATGTCAATCTACATTATTTCTTCTTATTACATACTTTGTATGAGAATCGCGTAGTAGTCGTTAAATCAAATTTATTACGACATATGATGAAATTCATATACACTGGTCGCAATTATTTTTTTTTTTGGAAATTTGATAAATTGCGCTGCTTAAAATATGAGGTTTAGTGTAAGAAATCATGTCCTGATTTTTAAGTTCAATCCGACGGTGCCTAGTCGTGCCTAGTTTGGCCAAAAGTTCCCCATATTATAAAAAAACATCTATTCAATCAGATCTTTAAAGTTATACTGGTTGAAAAGCTGGTCCCATAGAACACAAATCAAAAAATTGGCGGACTTTTTTGATTCTGGCGATTTTTTTCGGTTTTTGGCGTTTCTTTTATTTTTGGCGATTTATTTTCGTTCTGGCGATTTTTTTGATTTTGGCCATTTTTTTCATTTAGGCGATTTTTTTTAATTTTTGGCGATTTTTGTTCATATAAGAATTTTGTTTTGTTTTGGCGATTTTTGCGGATTTTTGTCATTGTGGGAATTTTTTTTTGTTCTGACACTTTTTCTCGTTTTGGCGATTTTTTTCAGTTTTTGGCGTTTTTTTAATTTTGGCGATTTTTTTTCTTTATGGCGATTTTTTTGATTTTGCCGATTTTTTTTCATATAAGCGATTTTTTGATTTTTTGCGATTTTTTTTATATAGGCAATTTATTTTTGTTTTGGCGATTTTTGCGAATTTTTGTCATTGTGGGAATTTTTTTGGTTTTGACACTTTTTTCTCGTTTTGGCAATTTTTTTCGGTTTTTGGCGTTTTCTTAATTTTGGCGATTTTTTTTCGTTTTGGCAGATTTGTTTGATTTTGACGCTTTTTTTTCATTTAAGCGATTTTTTTTAATTTTTTGCGATTTTTTTTCATATTGGCAATTTTTTTGTTCTGGCGATTTTTTTCGGTGTTTTTTATTTTTTTTTATTTTTGCGATTTTTTTGCATTTAGGCAATTTTTTTTTTAATTTTTGGCGATTTTTGTTCCTATAAGCATTTTTTTTGTTTTGACGATTTTTGCGGTTTTTGGCGTTGTTTTGTCATTGTGGAAATTTATTTTTAGTTTTGACACGTTTTTCTCGTTTTGGCAATTTTTTTCGGTTTCTGGCGTTTTTTTTAATTTGGCGATTTTTTTTCATTTTGGCGATTTTTTTTGTTATGGCGATTTTTTTTAATTTTTGGCGATCTTATAATTTTCGTATATTTTAGTTTGACCGTTTTTGAAAATTTCAAGAGTTTATCTCTTACAGTTTCCAAGATATAGCAATTTGTCAAAATTTAATTAACTGATGTCAATATACATATGAACATACAATTGTATGTATATTACATGGGATTTTAAAAGTTTTCGTCACTCATTTTGGAACACCCTTTAATTTTTAGCTTTTATATATTTGTTGTTGTAGCGACCAAAGTTCTACTTACACTGTCCAAATTTCCGACCCGTAGCTTTTACCGTTCCTGAGAAAATAGCCTTCTTCCTAAAACATGAAATATGTTTAATTACTAGGAAAAAAGTTAAAGTTTTCCAACCCTGGAAACGTTTTTTTATTTTGTTAAATTTTAAAAATTTGTTTCTAATTATAAATACCAATTTTATTCATACCGAAGTATAAAATAAGTTAATTTAATAAAAAAGTAATAAAAACTTGTTTTCGGTAGTTATTTTCTATGGGCAAATAGAGTTTGAGTTTTCCAGCTCTGAAACCGTCTGCCCGATTTTGCTGATTTTCAATAGCAAAATTGGACATCGCTTGTTCGTCTTCCCTATGCATAAGGATCCAGAATATATATACTTTATGTGTCGCTTATTAATATCGTAGAAATTACAAACGGAATAACAAACCTATATATACCCTTTTACCATTTTTTAGTAAATGGTATACAAATGATGTACAAATTTCTAAATGAGGAGAATGATTTTTTCAGATTAAATAGATTACGTGAACAAGTTGCCAAATAAAAAAAAGTAAGTACTTCTCAAGAATCGATTATTTTAGTCTCACTACTTATTAAAATCACTAATTTGGTAATCCAGTAGGGAAGTGCTTCCACCAAAAATGCTTAATTCCAAACCCGATTACCTTTTTGAAATTTTTTGCTGGCATGTATTTATTTATTGCATCTTCAAATATGAACTAACAATAAGTATTCACATCTTAAATCTAAAAAATTATTATTAGGTCCGACCAGTGTCGGACATAAACTAGTGATAGTCATAGATAATACATAAGTATTAATAATCAAAAATGAAGAAAAAAATATTTTCAAGCTGTCCTATATGGAGTGTTAAATATAAGAGCCCTTGTGCCCCTCTTTTTTAGGCGGATGTGTCCAGTAAAGTTAAAAATATTGCGAGCCAGCAGATTAGGATGTGACTTGAGTTTTGTTAAATATTTACCTGTGTATTTTGCAATTTCTTCAATCACTAGTTGCATATTTAAATCACGATGTATATTTGAATTTTTAATGCACCATGGAGCCGATGTTGTTAACCGTAAAATTTTGTTTTGCCTTCGTTGGATTCTCTCGACATTGGAAGCTGAAGCAGTGCCCCATAGTTGAATTCCGTTGCATATATATAGCATATAGATTTCCGAAACGACTTGTATATCGAAAGTTTGCCATCTAGACTGAGAGTTGAATTTCTACCAATCAGCCAATGTACTTGAGTTAACTTTAGTTTCATTTGTGTCAGGTTTGAGTCAATATGTTGTTTCCATGTCAGTCTTCGATCAAGGTGTATACCAAGATATTTCACATGTATGTTAATTTTGAGGAACAATTTGATTATTGATTCTAAAGAGGGAACAATTATCTTTTTCTGGGGTAAATGTTACCTGAGCACACTTCTGTTCGTTTACCTTTATTCTCCATAAGTTTAACCAAAGTTCCAGCTGGATAATATGTTCCTGAAGATATCGGGATATCTCGTGAGGGGTTTCGTTTACACTAAGATAGGCCGTATCATCGGCATATATATTACTGCCCACAGACATATCACAAGTATATATCAAATTCAAAACTGGCCCGCATGAGATAGTTACAGGCATACTCATAAAGTCTCCTTCCACATCAGTGAACTTCCGGGGAATAATATAACTTTCCAAAAGAATGTTTGTTGGTAGGTAAGTCTTCAATTTTAAAATTAGGCCTTCATGCCACATTTTATCAAATGCCTGAGAAACGTCAATAAACAGTGCAGAGCAAGGTCGAATTAATTATTATAATATTAAGGTTGGCAATATTAGATTCAATACCAAAAACCATTAATAAATTAAATATATATTTGAAGCACACTATTCAATATAACTATAAAGATCTGACTGAATATATGTTTTTTTATAATATGGGGAACTTTGAGCCCCACTAGACACGACTAGGCACCGACGGATTGAGCTGAAAAATTAGGACATGAATTCTTACATCAAACCTCACATTTTAAGCAGCGCAAACAATTAAATTTAAAAAAAATAAAAATTCCCATACAAGATGCGACCAGTCTAATACACACACACACATATGTATATATATACTCTATGAGTTAATAATTGTAATTCATATTAAAATAAAATGATTCAATGTACATATGGTAATGCAGTTCAAAGAAGTTATTATATAATTTATAACTACATTTGGGAATATAAAAAATTGGCATTAAGGTGGACGACGAAGTAAGGATATTTTTCTAATTGCCTCGTTTTACCTAAAATTTTGACGGCGTTTGGAGCTGTTTTCACCTGTCACTTTCTTTACTTGTGTGTATTCTGTGACTATGTACTCAAAAACTAAATAAAATCGCACTAAGCTTTTCTAATGATAAAATAAATATAATGAGAGATAAAATAAAAAGGCGTGCTTGGGGACATTACATAGACCGAAACAATGAAACAATGGATGTAGAATAGAATGCTTCATACTAAATTGCATATAAGATGACAACGAAAATTTAACTTTGTACTAACTGTATTTATTTATTAATGTATTTTTTAGTTATATATCAATTTATTTATTACTTACTTATTCGTTCATTAATTAATTTATTTGTTATTTGTTTATATGTTTATTAATTTATTTATTGTTTATACATTTGTTAATGAATGTATCTATTAATGTAAGGATTTTATTCACACAAAAGCACGTTAAAATAGGTGTTTATCATATGCAGAAGGATTGTGAAAAATTACCTGTATAAACAGAAGTGTTTTGTTATTTAAATTGCATTCGCTACGAGCTGCCCCACAATAATTATCGTTATTTAAAATTTTCTTAAATATATGACAATTTTGTGCATTATTACATTGATTGATCTATTTCTATTGGGTTCATGAACATTTTCTTATCTTTTTAATTTTAATTTAAATAAATATCTGTACAATCTTCAACTATTTTTTTGATAAATATATTCGCAGAATCTTCACCAAAATAATGTCTATATAAATTTCTTTCTCAGTTAAAGCTACAATTAATAAAATAACCGAAAGCAGAAGCATGATGTTTCTGTACATTTGTGAAGCTTTTAGTAACAGCATCATCAACTTTTGCCAAAACAGAATCAAAGTTCGCATAGATTACAAATGGTACATCTAACTGTTTGTAGTAGTTCTTAAGCTTGATAAAAGATTCATCTTCAGGCATTCTGATTACTTTTTTTACCACAAAAATGATTATGTTGATTATACTCATAATAGGCATGTGTATGATATAGACAGGTATTGCAAATATTAATCTTGTGATCATGCATTGTAATGCTGGAACAACGAATTCTAAAGAAGAGAGAAAAATAAAATAATATGTAAATTAATCTTACAACTTTTTAAATAGGGAACACATTTTGCACAAATGCACAAAAGAAGCTTATTTTGACATATCTTTGATGAGGATATAGTGGGAGTTCTCATTCGACTGGAGCAATATGAATGTGTTTTTTCTTTTTATGTAGTACGGTCATATAAGCGATGTGCTACTATGGCCAAATACATTGATGCTCACATCATTTTGGTTATTGAATTGTTTTATCAGCTTTAATGGGAGTGGAAACTCTAGGTCTTCAAAATTTAATACAATTACCCCTATGTTAATATTCTCATCAGAAATGTTTGCAATATTGTAATTTCTACAGTTTTTTTTAGTTTTTTAGTATTTATAAATACACGTTTTTTGGGAGAGGGATATTATGGATGCCTTGTTTATATTAACTTTAAGAGAATTTAATGAAATCAAAGCCCATCCACTATCCCATTCTTGAAATTCCTCAATTTTTGACTCTCATATGTCTGTTTCTTGTACATATCATCTATGTCATCAGACAAAGTAACCAACATCATTTTCAAAATATGTACTAGTTGGGAAACATTCAATTCAACATTCATCATCTTCATATAATCACATGTGTGCTCCATATTATATTTAAATGTAGTATATACCCTACTACGTTCATTGAAGTGTTGTTCTATGAAGCTCTTGGCAGATTTTAGAATCTCCTCCAGAAACAAAACACTGAAGTTGCTTGCTCTTTTAGTGAGAAAATCTCGAATGCTTTCTTGGTGACAACTGTTTTTGTGTTTTGTGGTTCTGACATGAGCCGTATAACGATTTGATGGGATCATCTCATCACAATCCTCACAATATCTGTTTTGAAGATTTAGCTTACTACTTCCAAGGACAGCCTTTAATTGGTTAGCATATGAGTACGTTTTCATATGCTGATTTAGTTTTGTTTGAGTCGTAGAGACTTTATTGCAGATTATTTATTTGTTTATTAATTAAATAAATTATTTTATTTATAAACAATTTATTTAATTATTTAATTTATAAACGATTTTTTATTTATTAGAACTTTTATAGTTTTTGGATTTCAAACACTTTAGAAATTTTGGTTGGGAAAATTGGTTGTCACTTGTTGAGATATCAGAGCACACTGATGTCAATCTACATTATTTCTTCTTATTACATACTTTGTATGAGAATCGCGTAGTAGTCGTTAAATCAAATTTATTACGACATATGATGAAATTCATATACACACTAGACTGGTCGCAATTATTTTTTTTTTTGGAAATTTGATAAATTGCGCTGCTTAAAATATGAGGTTTAGTGTAAGAAATCATGTCCTGATTTTTAAGTTCAATCCGACGGTGCCTAGTCATGCCTAGTTTGGCCAAAAGTTCCCCATATTATAAAAAAAACATCTATTCAATCAGATCTTTAAAGTTATACTGGTTGAAAAGCTGGTCCCATAGAACACAAATCAAAAATCTGGCTTCGTTACAATCTTCCGCAGAGAAAGTACTTAAATTTCAGCTTCCTATGTCATGAGATTTTTTTAATACGTCCCAGCAAAAAATTTAAGATAACCATTCGAACTACTGGGCATATACTGACTTACTTTTCTGATTACCAATTTTCTCTACTCGCTTACAAATCACATTACCTAAAATTAAAACAAGTACGAGTGCTATATTCGGCTGTGCCGAATCTTATATACCCTTTAACAGAGTGCGTTTATGAAGTACAGAGATACAAAAATAAGAACAGAGATATGTAGGTACACATTAATTTTGTGAAAAAATGCATACTTTTTTCTCGAGTGCAATTTGTAGGTTTTTGGCATTATGTTTAATTTGGTGCTTTTTAAATTTTGGCGATTTATTTTATTTTGCTGATTTTTTTGGTTGTGGCGATTTTTTCGGTTATTTTTTTGATTTTGACAATTTTTTTTTATTTAGGCGATTTTTTGGCGATTTTTTTTCATATAGGCAATTTTTTTTTGTTTTAACGATTGTTTCGGTTTTTGGCGTTTTTATTTTTTTTTTGGCAATTTTTTTAGTTTTGACACTTTTTTCTCGGTTTGGCGATTTTTTTCGGTTTTTGACGTTTTTTTAATTTTGGCAATTTTTTTCGTGTTGGTGGACTTTTTTGATTTTGGCGATTTTTTTCGGTTTTTGGCGTTTTTTTATTTGTGGCGATTTATTTTCGTTCTGGCGATTTTTTTGATTTTGGCCATTTTTTTCATTTAGGCGTTTTTTTTTAATTTTTGGCGATTTTTGTTCATATAAGAATTTTGTTTTGTTTTGGCGATTTTTGCGGATTTTTGTCATTGTGGGAATTTTTTTTGTTCTGACAATTTTTCTCGTTTTGGCGATTATTTACAGTTTTTGGCGTTTTTCTAATATTGGCGATTTTTTTCGTTTTGGCAGATTTGTTTGATTTTGACGATTTTTTTTCATTTAAGCGATTTTTTTAATTTTTTGCGATTTTTTTTTTCATATAGGCAATTTTTTTGTTCTGGCGATTTTTTTTCGGTGTTTTTTATTTTTCCGTTTTTTTTTTGCATTTAGGCATTTTTTTTTAATTTTTGGCGATTTTTGTTCCTATAAGCATTTTTTTGTTTTGACGATTTTTGCGGTTTTTGGCGTTGTTTTGTCATTGTGGAAATTTATTTTTAGTTTTGACACGTTTTTCTCGTTTTGCAATTTTTTTCGGTTTCTGGCGTTTTTTTTTAATTTTTGCGATTTTATTTCATTTTGGCGATTTTTTTTGTTATGGCGATTTTTTTAAATTTTTGACGATTTTATAATTTTCGGATTTTTTAGTTTGACCGTTTTTGAAAATTTCAAGAGTTTATCTCTTCCAGTTTCCAAGATATAGCAATTTGTCAAAATTTAATTAACTGATGTCAATATACATATGAACATACAATTGTATGTATATTACATGGGATTTTAAAAGTTTTCGTCACTCATTTTGGAACACCCTTTAATTTTTAGCTTTTTTATATTTTTTGTTGTAGCGACCAAAGTTCTACTTACACTGTCCAAATTTCCGACCCGTAGCTTTTACCGTTCCTGAGAAAATAGCCTTCTTCCTAAAACATGAAATATGTTTAATTACTAGGAAAAAAGTTAAAGTTTTCCAACCCTGGAAACGTTTTTTTATTTTGTTAAATTTTAAAAATTTGTTTCTAATTATAAATACCAATTTTATTCATACCGAAGTATAAAATAAGTTAATTTAATAAAAAAGTAATAAAAACTTGTTTTCGGTAGTTATTTTCTATGGGCAAATAGAGTTTGAGTTTTCCAGCTCTGAAACCGTCTGCCCGATTTTGCTGATTTTCAATAGCAAAATTTTAAATTTTTCGGAAAATTTCTGACACACCAGTCCAAGAACGAAGTCTAGCTCTTCTGGGAGCTTGGGAAAACCGATTTCACGTACAGACAGACGCACAGATGGACATCGCTTGTTCGTCTTCCCTATGCATAAGGATCCAGAATATATATACTTTATGTGTCGCTTATTAATATTGTAGAAATTACAAACGGAATAACAAACCTATATATACCCTTTTACCATTTTTTAGTAAAGGGTATACAAATGATGTACAAATTTCTAAATGAGGAGAATGATTTTTTCAGATTAAATAGATTACGTGAACAAGTTGCCAAATAAAAAAAGTAAGTACTTCTCAAGAATCGATTATTTTAGTCTCACTACTTATTAAAATCACTAATTTGGTAATCCAGTAGGGAAGTGCTTCCACCAAAAATGCTTAATTCCAAACCCGATTACCTTTTTGAAATTTTTTGCTGGCATGTATTTATTTATTGCATCTTCAAATATGAACTAACAATAAGTATTCACATCTTAAATCTAAAAAATTATTATTAGGTCCGACCAGTGTCGGACATAAACTAGTGATAGTCATAGATAATACATAAGTATTAATAATCAAAAATGAAGAAAAAAATATTTTCAAGCTGTCCTATATGGAGTGTTAAATATAAGAGCCCTTGTGCCCCTCTTTTTTAGGCGGATGTGTCCAGTAAAGTTAAAAATATTGCGAGCCAGCAGATTAGGATGAGACTTGAGTTTTGTTAAATATTTACCTGTGTATTTTGCAATTTCTTCAATCACTAGTTGCATATTTAAATCACGATGCATATTTGAATTTTTAATGCACCATGGAGCCGATGTTGTTAACCGTAAAATTTTGTTTTGCCTTCGTTGGATTCTCTCGACATTGGAAGCTGAAGCAGTGCCCCATAGTTGAATTTCGTTGCATATATATAGCATATAGATTTCCGAAGCGACTTGTATATCGAAAGTTTGCCATCTAGACTGAGAGTTGAATTTCTACCAATCAGCCAATGTACTTGAGTTAACTTTAGTTTCATTTGTGTCAGGTTTGAGTCAATATGTTGTTTCCATGTCAGTCTTCGATCAAGGTGTATACCAAGATATTTCACATGTATGTTAATTTTGAGGAACAATTTGATTATTGATTCTAAAGAGGGAACAATTATCTCTTTCTGGGGTAAATGTTACCTGAGCACACTTCTGTTCGTTTACCTTTATTCTCCATAAGTTTAACCAAAGTTCCAGCTTGATAATATCTTCCTGAAGATATCGGGATATCTCGTGAGGGGTTTCGTTTACACTAAGATAGGCCGTATCATCGGCAAATATATTACTGCCCACAGACATATCACAAGTATATATCAAATTCAAAACTGGCCCGGATGAGGTAGTTACAGGCATACTCATAAAGTCTCCTTCCACATCAGTGAACTTCCGGGGAATAATATAACTTTCCAAAAGAATGTTTGTTGGTAGGTAAGTCTTCAATTTTAAAATTAGGCCTTCATGCCACATTTTATCAAATGCCTGAGAAACGTCAATAAACAGTGCAGAGCAAGGTCGAATAAATTATTATAATATTAAGGTTGGCAATATTAGATTTAATACCAAAACCATTAATAAATTAAATATATATTTGAAGCACACTATTCAATATAACTATAAAGATCTGACTGAATATATGTTTTTTTATAATATGGGGAACTTTGAGCCCCACTAGACACGACTAGGCACCGACGGATTGAGCTGAAAAATTAGGACATGAATTCTTACATCAAACCTCACATTTTAAGCAGCGCAAACAATTAAATTAAAAAAAAATAAAAATTCCCATACAAGATGCGACCAGTCTAATACACACACACACATATATATATACTCTATGAGTTAATAATTGTAATTCATATTAAAATAAAATGATTCAATGTACATATGGTAATGCAGTTCAAAGAAGTAATTACATATTTTATAACTACATTTGGGAATATAAAAAATGGGCATTAAGGTGGACGGACTTAGTTTGGACATGCTGCCGGCCTTGACATTTAGGCAAAAGTTGACACTTTATTGCCAGCATACAGAACTTGTGCCAGAGACTTGATGGCTTTAGCAAGAAGTTTGGCATCTGGTGTACTCGATTGTTGTTGTTGTTGCATTGTCATCGATGATTGTAAATTTTTCGTCGATTTGGTGGATGCTGGGGATTTACGGCGTAGTTGGTCTGTAGTGACAATTTTGGTTCGATTTTTGGTTTGATGACTTGCGTGTAGCAAAGTATGGTGTAGTCGGTTATATTTTCTGCAATTATCCATGGGTGACCACGATTTTATAGTGTGGCTTCTTGCCAAACAATTGGAGCAGTAGTGGTTACTGTCGACCAGCCTTTGCCTTTTATTTACTGATTTTTAAGAACTGGTAACAAAACCGTAAAGAGTGATGTCTTTCACACACCATACAATGATAAATATCTGGATCTCTGCTACAAGACTGTTTTTCCCAGACTTTTTTCTTACTACATCGACTCTCTGTCTTTGATTTACGTCTGTCTCTAAAATTAAATGTCGAAAATTAAATAAAGGAACGAATAGTTGTAAATGTGTGTTTATAAAAAAATTATATAGTGAATGTAACTAAATGCTTGTTATGTCATTGTGTTAGAGTGATCAATATTAAATTTTCTGGTAGATCTTGCTAATGTAGGAAAGGAAGGTAGCATAATTGTACAATGGGTCGTTTAATAGTTCCTGAAGACGTACGTACATCTGCAATATGTACATTATTGTCTGCACTGGTAAAAGTCCATTCAATTCTCCCCATTCGCCACTCGTGAGGTGTGTGCATATCATCCCTTATGTCAACTAGATCTCCTATATGGAGTTTGAGATACAATTTCTCCGTTTATATCGCTTATGCAACGATTTGAGTCAACCTTCCTTCCATAGCAATGAGAACTGATAGTGAATTGATTTCAGTTTTTCTCATCTAGTAATAAGGGACATATTTTGTAAGGTTTGCTCTTGTAATGTCATAGGAGGAGCTCCTCGAAGAAAATGCCCGGGAGTAAATGCTGTTAAATTTTACGGATCTTTAGATAACGCTGAGATGGATGGGAGTTGAGTACACCTTCGATACGAGCTACAACGGTAGAAAGTTTTTCAAAATTGAATTTTATTGCTTCTGCTATTCGTTTTAAATCAAATTTGAGGCTTTTAACAGTGGCCTCCCATGGCTTATGGGCGATATATTTTTGGGATATATCTTGAGCTGAGGTTTAAATGAATTTTTTCAATTCACATTCGAGCTCTCGAATAGCACCCAAAAAATTTCTTCCGTTGCCCGTTATAACCCTTTGGGGGAGGCCCACCTCCCAACAAAGCGGGAAAATGCCGCTGATAGATTAGAGCATGCTTATAAATGTATGGATTTTGTGCTAAAGTACACAAACACACTCACGTAACGCTTTACGGAGGGTGCATTTCGTATGGTTAAAGTTTTAAGCTGAAAGGGACCAGCGAAATCAATACCTATTACGTGAAAAGGTAGTGATAAATTGCATCTTCCTGGGAATAGTGGGCCTTAATCTGTGTACAGGATTGTTGTTTGTGAATTATACATATTTTGCAATGGCGTATTATATTTTTTAGACAGAGAAAGGAATTTATGTGGGTGTGTGAACTAAAGATGTATTAATCTGGAGTTGCCGGGTAAAATAATTGGGTAACGCAAATGTCATGGGAGGTACGATTGAACTAAACGACCGTTTACTCGTAAAACGGAGTTAGAATCTAGAAATGGGTTGGGATTTTTAAGAGGGCTTTTTTTTTGGTAAAGGATTGGAGTTGCGCAACAATTTATACTCTTTAAAATAAAATCTTTCCTGAGCTAAATTAATGAGTCATGCCTTTACAAACTTCATTTCCTCTTGTGTTAGAACGCCTTGAGTAGTGTTGTTAACTGTTAATTTTATGGCTTTTATGCATTTCCTGAAAAATCAAAAAACAAAACTCAGGACTCGTAACGCTTTCGTATAAGATGAGGCTGGTTTTGATAACTATTGTGGTCCATGCTACCAAAGAGAATGTTGCGCAAGCTCTTGAGGACTACAACCACTGGTTCCAATATCCGTCTGGTTATCGTAGGTTGGTACATGTCGCCATGTCACACAGTGCGGTGAGTCCATACAAAAGTGGGGAAAAAATACAAAGAGTCGTCCGATTGTTACGTAATTTTGCATAATTATTATATCTGGGTCACTGATTTCAAAAATCAAATTGGATTTACGTAACTCAATTACTTGCGCTTATAATAAGCTTCAAAATAAAAAAAGAATAAATCTCGTTTAAAGTATAATTTTAAAGTTATTGAAACCAGTAAAATAAAGAGAGAAAAATTGGTTTTGTAAGAAGGAGGCTTTAAATTCATCTTCTTAATAAGAAAACCGTTTGTCAATATCTTTATTTTAAAGATACATATAATTTTCTGTGCACTTTTTTACTAAAATGTAGGATTTTGTGTAAAAATATGTGTTAATAAAACATATATATATTTGTATTGTTGAAGTTGTCTTTTTATAGCATAGACAGACGACAGCGTTAATTTGCATTAGCAGTCTTAATTCAAATTAACTTGTGAATTATACCCATTCCTATGCACATTAGATTTACGGTAAATGCACTAAATGAAAAAGAATTAATACTGAATTTAGTTATTTAAATATGGTAACACCGTCAACAGTCAATCAAAATTAAATTCATTTTTAATTTTCAAAATTAAAATGGATTCAAAATCAGGAAATATAAGTTATTTTAATTGTTTTTAAAAAAAGAAAAAGAATTATTAAAATCTCGACAGAAATTTGTTCCATTTTAAGATTTCCAAGGAAAATTATCGAAGAGTGTGTGTACGAAAGGGATGCACACAATTTGTTAGTTGTCTACTTAATTCAAATATTGTTATCTGTCAGGGTAAATTTTTAATTCACATTATTGAGCTTTTAATGCAAATTAACGCTGTCGTATGTCTACGCTATTAACCATGTTAACAAAATTAAATAAAAGAAAACCAAAAAAAAATAATTTAGCTTATTTTATAACAATTTGTAGGGCAAAATATAATTTTGGACCATTTTTCAAAACGTGATATCTCGAAGAATCGGAAAAAGTCGGATGAAGTGAAATAAGATTCTAAAAGATAACGAATCATACAAAAATAATATGTTGAAATGAAACTGGACACATTTGGAATTTTTTTTCTTGACGATCAAAAACAAAACATTTTTCAGGTTTTTTCATAATTTTTTTATCATATTAACATATTTTTTATAAGTAATTTTCATTTTTTTGTCAACCATTTTAATAAATAATTTTTCTTTATATTTTTAAAAGTTAAAAAAATACTTGATTAATGCAAATAATGTGTTAACAGCATTAATTTCTTTGGATGATGCGCAAAATCGAAAAGTCCCCAAAAAAACCCCTTAAAAAGTTTGAACTTTAAAGGGCTGTACCTTATTCTTCTTAATGGAAGTCTTACCTATCATTTGATGTATAATTTGTTACCTTTTGTAATCTAAATTTTTTTTGATTTATTCCCACTGATCACCGCACTGTGTGTGGTCTTGGGTACAGTAAAGTGGTAATGGCGGAGATAGTCCTCTTTTGGGAATTCAAAACCGGGAAACAACAGGACTATCTCCGTCATTACTACAAAAGTGTTGGCAACCTTGTTACAAATGTGGGGATATTGAGGATTTTCGTGCTGCGATTTTCTTGGCTATGTGTGTGTGTGTAAAAGATTGATTCTTTCTGGTTATGTGTATGTATGTACACTTGTGTGTACAGCTTTCGTTGTTATTGTAGAGAAACGTTGTGCTTACAGTGCATTTATTTATGTATGCATATGTCGGTGCTTGTATGTGTGTATGGATGTGTGTGTGTCTGCTGGTGTGGGATGCTTTTGTTGTAGTGGTAGAGAAACATTCCATGGTGAAAATGTACTGACTGATTTTGAATTGTCCCCAGTACTACTCTATAATTGTACAATACTTTGTGCTATAGGAATTTAGCATGTGTTTGTCATTGAAAACCTACTAGTAACCCTGAAACAATTGACTAGGTAGTGACTACGTAGTTCTTATGGGACGTGGAGGCATACCAACCAAACAGGTAGTTCCAGTAATTTGTATACATACAAATGCATATATATTGAGAAGTTGTTGACAATTCCACCAAAAATATACCATATTTGTTTTCTATCTTTCTTTTATATTTTAAAAATTTGTTTCTAATACCAATTTTATTCATACCAAAGTATAAAATAAGTTAATTTAATAAAAAAGTAATAAAAACTTGTTTTCGGTAGTTATTTTCTATGGGCAAATAGAGTTTGAGTTTTCCAGCTCTGAAACCGTCTGCCCGATTTTGCTGATTTTCAATAGCAAAATTTTCAATTTTTCGGAAAATTTCTGACACACCAGTCCAAGAACGAAGTCTAGCTCTTCTGGGAGCTTGGGAAAACCGATTTCACGTACAGACAGACGCACAGATGGACATCGCTTGTTCGTCTTCCCTATGCATAAGGATCCAGAATATATATACTTTATGTGTCGCTTATTAATATTGTAGAAATTACAAACGGAATAACAAACCTATATATACCCTTTTACCATTTTTTAGTAAAGGGTATACAAATGATGTACAAATTTCTAAATGAGGAGAATGATTTTTTCAGATTAAATAGATTACGTGAACAAGTTGCCAAAGTTGCTTCCACCAAAAATGCTTAATTCCAAACCCGATTACCTTTTTGAAATTTTTTGCTGGCATGTATTTATTTATTGCATCTTCAAATATGAACTAACAATAAGTATTCACATCTTAAATCTAAAAAATTATTATTAGGTCCGACCAGTGTCGGACATAAACTAGTGATAGTCATAGATAATACATAAGTATTAATAATCAAAAATGAAGAAAAAAATATTTTCAAGCTGTCCTATATGGAGTGTTAAATATAAGAGCCCTTGTGCCCCTCTTTTTTAGGCGGATGTGTCCAGTAAAGTTAAAAATATTGCGAGCCAGCAGATTAGGATGTGACTTGAGTTTTGTTAAATATTTACCTGTGTATTTTGCAATTTCTTCAATCACTAGTTGCATATTTAAATCACGATGCATATTTGAATTTGTTAACCGTAAAATTTTGTTTTGCCTTCGTTGGATTCTCTCGACATTGGAAGCTGAAGCAGTGCCCCATAGTTGAATTTCGTTGCATATATATAGCATATAGATTTCCGAAGCGACTTGTATATCGAAAGTTTGCCATCTAGACTGAGAGTTGAATTTCTACCAATCAGCCAATGTACTTGAGTTAACTTTAGTTTCATTTGTGTCAGGTTTGAGTCAATATGTTGTTTCCATGTCAGTCTTCGATCAAGGTGTATACCAAGATATTTCACATGTATGTTAATTTTGAGGAACAATTTGATTATTGATTCTAAAGAGGGAACAATTATCTCTTTCTGGGGTAAATGTTACCTGAGCACACTTCTGTTCGGTTACTTTTATTCTCCATAAGTTTAACCAAAGTTCCAGCTAGATAATATGTTCCTGAAGATATCGGGATATCTCGTGAGGGGTTTCGTTTACACTAAGATAGGCCGTATCATCGGCAAATATATTACTGCCCACAGACATATCACAAGTATATATCAAATTCAAAACTGGCCCAGATGAGATAGTTACAGGCATACTCATAAAGTCTCCTTCCACATCAGTGAACTTCCGGGGAATAATATAACTTTCCAAAAGAATGTTTGTTGGTAGGTAAGTCTTCAATTTTAAAATTAGGCCTTCATGCCACATTTTATCAAATGCCTGAGAAACGTCAATAAACAGTGCAGAGCAAGGTCGAATAAATTATTATAATATTAAGGTTGGCAATATTAGATTTAATACCAAAACCATTAATAAATTAAATATATATTTGAAGCACACTATTCAATATAACTATAAAGATCTGACTGAATATATGTTTTTTTATAATATGGGGAGCTTTGAGCCCCACTAGACACGACTAGGCACCGACGGATTGAGCTGAAAAATTAGGACATGAATTCTTACATCAAACCTCACATTTTAAGCAGCGCAAACAATTAAATAAAAAAAAATAAAAAATCCCATACAAGATGCGACCAGTCTAATACACACACACATATATATATATACTCTATGAGTTAATAATTGTAATTCATATTAAAATAAAATGATTCAATGTACATATGGTAATGCAGTTCAAAGAAGTAATTACATATTTTATAACTACATTTGGGAATATAAAAAATGGGCATTAAGGTGGACGGACTTAGTTTGGACATGCTACCGGCCTTGACATTTAGGCAAAAGTTGACACTTTATTGCCAGCATACAGAACTTGTGCCAGAGACTTGATGGCTTTAGCAAGAAGTTTGGCATCTGGTGTACTCGATTGTTGTTGTTGTTGCATTGTCATCGATGATTGTAAATTTTTCGTCGATTTGGGGGTGCTGGGGATTTACGGCGTAGTTGGTCTGTAGTGACAATTTTGGTTCGATTTTTGGTTTGATGACTTGCGTGTAGCAAAGTATGGTGTAGTCGGTTATATTTTCTGCAATTATCCATGGGTGACCACGATTTTATAGTGTGGCTTCTTGCCAAACAATTGGAGCAGTAGTGGTTACTGTCGACCACCCTTTGCCTTTTATTTACTCATTTTTAAGAACTGGTAACAAAACCGTAAAGAGTGATGTCTTTCACACACCATACAATGATAAATATCTGGATCTCTGCTACAAGACTGTTTTTCCCAGACTTTTTTTTTACTACATCGACTCTCTGTCTTTGATTTACGTCTGTCTCTAAAATTAAATGTCGAAAATTAAATAAAGGAACGAATAGTTGTAAATGTGTGTTTATAAAAAAATTATATAGTGAATGTAACTAAATGCTTGTTATGTCATTGTGTTAGAGTGATCAATATTAAATTTTCTGGTAGATCTTGCTAATGTAGGAAAGGAAGGTAGCATAATTGTACAATGGGTCGTTTAATAGTTCCTGAAGACGTACGTACATCTGCAATATGTACATTATTGTCTGCACTGGTAAAAGTCCATTCAATTCTCCCCATTCGCCACTCGTGAGGTGTGTGCATATCATCCCTTATGTCAACTAGATCTCCTATATGGAGTTTGAGATACAATTTCTCCGTTTATATCGCTTATGCAACGATTTGAGATAACCTTCCTTCCATAGTAATGAGAACTGATAGTGAATTGATTTCAGTTTTTCTCATCTAGTAATAAGGGACATATTTTGTAAGGTTTGCTCTTGTAATGTCATAGGAGGAGCTCCTCGAAGAAAATGCCCGGGAGTAAATGCTGTTAAATTTTACGGATCTTTAGATAACGCTGAGATGGATGGGAGTTGAGTACACCTTCGATACGAGCTACAACGGTAGAAAGTTTTTCAAAATTGAATTTTATTGCTTCTGCTATTCGTTTTAAATCAAATTTGAGGCTTTTAACAGTGGCCTCCCATGGCTTATGGGCGATATATTTTTGGGATATATCTTGAGCTGAGGTTTAAATGAATTTTTTCAATTCACATTCGAGCTCTCGAATAGCACCCAAAAAATTTCTTCCGTTGCCCGTTATAACCCTTTGGGGGAGGCCCACCTCCCAACAAAGCGGGAAAATGCCGCTGATAGATTAGAGCATGCTTATAAATGTATAGATTTTGTGCTAAAGTACACAAACACACTTACGTAACGCTTTACGGAGGGTGCATTTCGTATGGTTAAAGTTTTAAGCTGAAAGGGACCAGCGAAATCAATACCTATTACGTGAAAAGGTAGTGATAAATTGCATCTTCCTGGGAATAGTGGGCCTTAATCTGTGTACAGGATTGTTGTTTGTGAATTATACATATTTTGCAATGGCGTATTATATTTTTTAGACAGAGAAAGGAATTTATGTGGGTGTGTGAACTAAAGATGTATTAATCTGGAGTTGCCGGGTAAAATAATTGGGTAACGCAAATGTCATGGGAGGTACGATTGAACTAAACGACCGTTTACTCGTAAAACGGAGTTAGAATCTAGAAATGGGTTGGGATTTTTAAGAGGGCTTTTTTTTTGGTAAAGGATTGGAGTTGCGCAACAATTTATACTCTTTAAAATAAAATCTTTCCTGAGCTAAATTAATGAGTCATGCCTTTACAAACTTCATTTCCTCTTGTGTTAGAACGCCTTGAGTAGTGTTGTTAACTGTTAATTTTATGGCTTTTATGCATTTCCTGAAAAATCAAAAAACAAAACACAGGACTCGCAACGCTTTCGTATAAGATGAAAATCTCATCAAAACATTATGTTCTTGTACTTCTGTATGCAGCACTTGAGTTTCATTAACGCATTTTTCAATATATGTTAAAGGATTTCGCTGAGGCCACTGTGAGGCTGGTTTTGATAACTATTGTGGTCCATGCTACCAAAGAGAATGTTGCGCAAGCTCTTGAGGACTACAACCACTGGTTCCAATATCCGTCTGGTTATCGTAGGTTGGTACATGTCGCCATGTCACACAGTGCGGTGAGTCCATACAAAAGTGGGGAAAAAATACAAAGAGTCGTCCGATTGTTACGTAATTTTGCATAATTATTATATCTGGGTCACTGATTTCAAAAATCAAATTGGATTTACGTAACTCAATTACTTGCGCTTATAATAAGCTTCAAAATAAAAAAAAAGAATAAATCTCGTTTAAAGTATAATTTTAAAGTTATTGAAACCAGTAAAATAAAGAGAGAAAAATTGGTTTTGTAAGAAGGAGGCTTTAAATTCATCTTCTTAATAAGAAAACCGTTTGTCAATATCTTTATTTTAAAGATACATATAATTTTCTGTGCACTTTTTTTTACTAAAATGTAGGATTTTGTGTAAAAATATGTGTTAATAAAACATATATATATTTGTATTGTTGAAGTTGTCTTTTTATAGCATAGACAGACGACAGCGTTAATTTGCATTAGCAGTCTTAATTCAAATTAACTTGTGAATTATCCCCCTTCCTATGCGCCTTAGATTTTCCGTAAGTGCACTAAATGAAAAAGAATTAATACTGAATTTAGCTATTTCAATATGGTAACACCGTCAACAGTCAATCAAAATTAAATAAAGTTTTAATTTTCAAAATTAAAACGGATTCAAAATCAGGAAATATAAGTTATTTTAATTGTTTTTAAAAAAAGAAAAATAAATATTAAAATCTTGACACAAATTTGTTCCATTTTAAGATTTCCAAGGAAAATTATCGAAGAGTGTGTGTACGAAAGGGATGCACACAATTTGTTAGTTGTCTACTTAATTCAAATATTGTTATCTGTCAGGGTAAATTTTTAATTCACATTATTGAGCTTTTAATGCAAATTAACGCTGTCGTATGTCTACGCTATTAACCATGTTAACAAAATTAAATAAAAGAAAACCAAAAAAAAAATAATTTAGCTTATTTTATAACAATTTGTAGGGCAAAATATCATTTTAGACCATTTTTCAAAACGTGATATCTCGAAGAATCGGAAAAAGTCGGATGAAGTGAAATAAGATTCTAAAAGATAACGAATCATACAAAAATAATATGTTGAAATGAAACTGGACACATTTGGAATTTTTTTTCTTGACGATCAAAAACAAAACATTTTTCAGGTTTTTTCATAATTTTTTTATCATATTAACATATTTTTTATAAGTAATTTTCATTTTTTTGTCAACCATTTTAATAAATAATTTTTCTTTATATTTTTAAAAGTTAAAAAAATACTTGATTAATGCAAATAATGTGTTAACAGCATTAATTTCTTTGGATGATGCGCAAAATCGAAAATTCCCCAAAAAAAACCCCTTAAAAAGTTTGAACTTTAAAGGGCTGTACCTTATTCTTCTTAATGGAAGTCTTACCTATCATTTGATGTATAATTTGTTACCTTTTGTAATCTAATTTTTTTTTATTTATTCCCACTGATCACCGCACTGTGTGTGGTCTTGGGTACAGTAAAGTGGTAATGGCGGAGATAGTCCTGTTTTGGGAATTCAAAACCGGGAAACAACAGGACTATCTCCGTCATTACTACAAAAGTGTTGGCAACCTTGTTACAAATGTGGGGATATTGAGGATTTTCGTGCTGCGATTTTCTTGGCTATGTGTGTGTGTGTAAAAGATTGATTCTTTCTGGTTATCTGTATGTATGTACACTTGTGTGTACAGCTTTCGTTGTTATTGTAGAGAAACGTTGTGCTTACAGTGCATTTATTTATGTATGCATATGTCGGTGCTTGTATGTGTGTATGGATGTGTGTGTGTCTGCTGGTGTGGGATGCTTTTGTTGTAGTGGTAGAGAAACATTCCATGGTGAAAATGTACTGACTGATTTTGAATTGTCCCCAGTACTACTCTATAATTGTACAATACTTTGTGCTATAGGAATTTAGCATGTGTTTGTCATTGAAAACCTACTAGTAACCCTGAAACAATTGACTAGGTAGTGACTACGTAGTTCTTATGGGACGTGGAGGCATACCAACCAAACAGGTAGTTCCAGTAATTTGTATACATACAAATGCATATATATTGAGAAGTTGTTGACAATTCCACCAAAAATATACCATATTTGTTTTCTATCTTTCTTTTATATTTTAAAAATTTGTTTCTAATACCAATTTTATTCATACCAAAGTATAAAATAAGTTAATTTAATAAAAAAGTAATAAAAACTTGTTTTCGGTAGTTATTTTCTATGGGCAAATAGAGTTTGAGTTTTCCAGCTCTGAAACCGTCTGCCCGATTTTGCTGATTTTCAATAGCAAAATTTTCAATTTTTCGGAAAATTTCTGACACACCAGTCCAAGAACGAAGTCTAGCTCTTCTGGGAGCTTGGGAAAACCGATTTCACGTACAGACAGACGCACAGATGGACATCGCTTGTTCGTCTTCCCTATGCATAAGGATCCAGAATATATATACTTTATGTGTCGCTTATTAATATTGTAGAAATTACAAACGGAATAACAAACCTATATATACCCTTTTACCATTTTTTAGTAAAGGGTATACAAATGATGTACAAATTTCTAAATGAGGAGAATGATTTTTTCAGATTAAATAGATTACGTGAACAAGTTGCCAAATAAAAAAAGTAAGTACTTCTCAAGAATCGATTATTTTAGTCTCACTACTTATTAAAATCACTAATTTGGTAATCCAGTAGGGAAGTGCTTCCACCAAAAATGCTTAATTCCAAACCCGATTACCTTTTTGAAATTTTTTGCTGGCATGTATTTATTTATTGCATCTTCAAATATGAACTAACAATAAGTATTCACATCTTAAATCTAAAAAATTATTATTAGGTCCGACCAGTGTCGGACATAAACTAGTGATAGTCATAGATAATACATAAGTATTAATAATCAAAAATGAAGAAAAAAATATTTTCAAGCTGTCCTATATGGAGTGTTAAATATAAGAGCCCTTGTGCCCCTCTTTTTTAGGCGGATGTGTCCAGTAAAGTTAAAAATATTGCGAGCCAGCAGATTAGGATGTGACTTGAGTTTTGTTAAATATTTACCTGTGTATTTTGCAATTTCTTCAATCACTAGTTGCATATTTAAATCACGATGCATATTTGAATTTTTAATGCACCATGGAGCCGATGTTGTTAACCGTAAAATTTTGTTTTGCCTTCGTTGGATTCTCTCGACATTGGAAGCTGAAGCAGTGCCCCATAGTTGAATTTCGTTGCATATATATAGCATATAGATTTCCGAAGCGACTTGTATATCGAAAGTTTGCCATCTAGACTGAGAAATGAATTTCTACCAATCAGCCAATGTATTTGAGTTAACTTTAGTTTCATTTGTGTCAGGTTTGAGTCAATATGTTGTTTCCATGTCAGTCTTCGATCAAGGTGTATACCAAGATATTTCACATGTATGTTAATTTTGAGGAACAATTTGATTATTGATTCTAAAGAGGGAACAATTATCTCTTTCTGGGGTAAATGTTACCTGAGCACACTTCTGTTCGTTTACCTTTATTCTCCATAAGTTTAACCAAAGTTCCAGCTAGATAATATGTTTCTGAAGATATCGGGATATCTCGTGAGGGGTTTCGTTTACACTAAGATAGGCCGTATCATCGGCAAATATATTACTGCCCACAGACATATCACAAGTATATATCAAATTCAAAACTGGCCCGGATGAGATAGTTACAGGCATACTCATAAAGTCTCCTTCCACATCAGTGAACTTCCGGGGAATAATATAACTTTCCAAAAGAATGTTTGTTGGTAGGTAAGTCTTCAATTTTAAAATTAGGCCTTCATGCCACATTTTATCAAATGCCTGAGAAACGTCAATAAACAGTGCAGAGCAAGGTCGAATAAATTATTATAATATTAAGGTTGGCAATATTAGATTTAATACCAAAACCATTAATAAATTAAATATATATTTGAAGCACACTATTCAATATAACTATAAAGATCTGACTGAATATATGTTTTTTTATAATATGGGGAACTTTGAGCCCCACTAGACACGACTAGGCACCGACGGATTGAGCTGAAAAATTAGGACATGAATTCTTACATCAAACCTCACATTTTAAGCAGCGCAAACAATTAAATAAAAAAAAATAAAAATTCCCATACAAGATGCGACCAGTCTAATTGTAATTCATATTAAAATAAAATTATTTCAAGTGGGGAGCCCACTTACTGGCCTACGGACATACAAAAAATTCCGGATGTTATAGATTTTGGAGTCATGAAAAATATCACTAGGGAATTAATTCATGTTGAAGCTTCTGTAGATCTCTCCTCCGATCACTCTCCCACGATTGTTACAATTTGTAGCCCACTAAGAAGTGACTTCCCTGTCCCATATGTAAAGATGATCAACCGTGTTAATTGGCTGGGGTTCAAAAAATACCTCAGTAGCCATTGTACGGAAAATATTAACCTAAGAACACCAGGTGATATTGAATCTAACATTGAAAATCTTAACGAAAATATTAAACAGGCTGCTGAACATGCCACTACTTCCCATCCGCAGACTGGGTTTAATAGAATTTATTCTACAGACATTGAACGTCTTTTACGTGAAAAAAGGACAGCTGGAAGGGAATGGCAACAGCACAGATCACCCCAAAATAAAATTAGATTTAAAGAGTGCACTAGACGACTCCAAGAGCTGCTGGCATATGAAAAAACTGTATATCTTAAAAATTATCTGGAAAATCTTGATGCCACACCTGCATCTAATTACTCCTTGTGGCGAGCTGCTAGAAAGCTTAAAACACCCGTTGAATATAGACCACCTCTGCGCACTTCTACCGGAGGTTGGGCCAGAAGCGATACTGAAAAAGGTAACATATTTGTTGAGCATTTAAAATCCGTATTTACCCCAAACACATGTACTGGTGTTGTTGATTTACCAAGTGTAGTTGCGCTACCCCCTCGAACCATAAAATTTAAGACGCGTGATGTTCAGAAACTAATTGCTGAACTCAACCCGAAGAAAGCTCCAGGTATTGATGGAACAAGTAACAATATGCTGATAAACTTGCCCCATATTGCAATTAGAATCCTGTTACTTATTTTTAACTCCATTTTACGACTGGAGTATTATCCACAAAGCTGGAAGCTTGCGAAGGTCAAAATGATTCCAAAGCCGGGCAAAGACCTTACCAAGGCTGAGTCATACAGGCCAATAAGTCTGCTATCAACAATGTCAAAACTCTTCGAAAAGCTGCTCATGACAAAATTGTCCCCAATTTTAACTGATAGTGGGTGCATCCCAGACCATCAATTTGGTTTTAGAAGTCAGCATAGCACCATTGAACAAACTCATAGATTGGTGCAATTTATAAGAAGAACTTTTGAAGAAAAAATGTATTGTTCTGCCCTGTTTATTGACGTTTCTCAGGCCTTTGATAAAGTGTGGCATGAAGGTCTAATTCTAAAATTAAAATCATATCTACCAATAAATTTAGTGAATTTATTAGAAAGTTACATCACTACCCGGAAGTTCACGGTTGTGGAAGGAGAATTCGTGAGTGTGCCCGAATCTATATCATCCGGTGTGCCACAGGGGAGCATACTGGGGCCAGTTTTGTATTTGATCTATACTTGTGATATGCCTTTGAGCAGCAATATCCATACATCTACGTTTGCCGATGATACAGCCTGCCTTAGTATGCATGAAAACCCTCACGAGGCTTCCCGATATTTACAAGAACATATTACACAATTGGAAATGTGGTTGAACTTATGGAGAATTAGGTAAATGAACAAAAGTGTGTCCATATAACGTTTACCCTAAGAAGAGATACTTGTTCCCCAATTCGAATCAATAATCAAAATATTCCTCAACACTCCCAAGTGAAATACCTTGGTATACACCTTGATCGAAGACTTACATGGAAACATCATATTGACTTTAAGCTAACTCAGATGAAACTTAAGTTATCTCAAATACACTGGTTGATTGGCAGAAATTCAATACTTAGCCTGGACTGTAAACTTTTATTATACAAGTCGCTTTTAAAGCCAATATGGTGTTACGGTATCCAGTTATGGGGCACTGCTTCAGCTTCCAATGTAGAGAGAATCCAACGAAGGCAAAACAAAATTTTACGGTTAATAACATCTGCTCCATGGTATATTAAGAATTCAAATTTGCATCGTGATTTAAGAATGCCAATAGTGACTGAAGAAATTGCAAGATACGCAGGCAAATACTTAACAAAACTCGAGTCACATCCTAATCCGCTTGCTCGTAATATTTTGAATTTTAATGGTCACATCCGCCTAAAAAAGAGGGACACAAGGGCTCTTATACTCAACACTCTAGATGGGAATGCTTGAAAATACATTTAATTTTCCTTTTTGATTATCACTACTTTGTATTATTTAAATTATCACTAAGTTTTGGCCGACACTGGTCGGGCTAAACAATTATATTTTAGCTTTAAGATTTGATCACTTATTGTTAGTTCATATATATATATATATATATGTATTAAAAAAAATATATGTATTAAAAAAAAAAAAAAAAAATATTAAAATAAAATGATTCAATGTACATATGGTAATGCAGTTCAAAGAAGTAATTACATATTTTATAACTACATTTGGGAATATAAAAAATGGGCATTAAGGTGGACGGACTTAGTTTGGACATGCTGCCGGCCTTGACATTTAGGCAAAAGTTGACACTTTATTGCCAGCATACAGAACTTGTGCCAGAGACTAGATGGCTTTAGCAAGAAGTTTGGCATCTGGTGTACTCGATTGTTGTTGTTGTTGCATTGTCATCGATGATTGTAAATTTTTCGTCGATTTGGTGGATGCTGGGGATTTACGGCGTAGTTGGTCTGTAGTGACAATTTTGGTTCGATTTTTGGTTTGATGACTTGCGTGTAGCAAAGTATGGTGTAGTCGGTTATATTTTCTGCAATTATCCATGGGTGACCACGATTTTATAGTGTGGCTTCTTGCCAAACAATTGGAGCAGTAGTGGTTACTGTCGACCACCCTTTGCCTTTTATTTACTCATTTTTAAGAACTGGTAACAAAACCGTAAAGAGTGATGTCTTTCACACACCATACAATGATAAATATCTGGATCTCTGCTACAAGACTGTTTTTCCCAGACTTTTTTCTTACTACATCGACTCTCTGTCTTTGATTTACGTCTGTCTCTAAAATTAAATGTCGAAAATTAAATAAAGGAACGAATAGTTGTAAATGTGTGTTTATAAAAAAATTATATAGTGAATGTAACTAAATGCTTGTTATGTCATTGTGTTAGAGTGATCAATATTAAATTTTCTGGTAGATCTTGCTAATGTAGGAAAGGAAGGTAGCATAATTGTACAATGGGTCGTTTAATAGTTCCTGAAGACGTACGTACATCTGCAATATGTACATTATTGTCTGCACTGGTAAAAGTCCATTCAATTCTCCCCATTCGCCATTCGTGAGGTGTGTGCATATCATCCCTTATGTCAACTAGATCTCCTATATGGAGTTTGAGATACAATTTCTCCGTTTATATCGCTTATGCAACGATTTGAGATAACCTTCCTTCCATAGTAATGAGAACTGATAGTGAATTGATTTCAGTTTTTCTCATCTAGTAATAAGGGACATATTTTGTAAGGTTTGCTCTTGTAATGTCATAGGAGGAGCTCCTCGAAGAAAATGCCCGGGAGTAAATGCTGTTAAATTTTACGGATCTTTAGATAACGCTGAGATGGATGGGAGTTGAGTACACCTTCGATACGAGCTACAACGGTAGAAAGTTTTTCAAAATTGAATTTTATTGCTTCTGCTATTCGTTTTAAATCAAATTTGAGGCTTTTAACAGTGGCCTCCCATGGCTTATGGGCGATATATTTTTGGGATATATCTTGAGCTGAGGTTTAAATGAATTTTTTCAATTCACATTCGAGCTCTCGAATAGCACCCAAAAAATTTCTTCCGTTGCCCGTTATAACCCTTTGGGGGAGGCCCACCTCCCAACAAAGCGGGAAAATGCCGCTGATAGATTAGAGCATGCTTATAAATGTATGGATTTTGTGCTAAAGTACACAAACACACTTACGTAACGCTTTACGGAGGGTGCATTTCGTATGGTTAAAGTTTTAAGCTGAAAGGGACCAGCGAAATCAATACCTATTACGTGAAAAGGTAGTGATAAATTGCATCTTCCTGGGAATAGTGGGCCTTAATCTGTGTACAGGATTGTTGTTTGTGAATTATACATATTTTGCAATGGCGTATTATATTTTTTAGACAGAGAAAGGAATTTATGTGGGTGTGTGAACTAAAGATGTATTAATCTGGAGTTGCCGGGTAAAATAATTGGGTAACGCAAATGTCATGGGAGGTACGATTGAACTAAACGACCGTTTACTCGTAAAACGGAGTTAGAATCTAGAAATGGGTTGGGATTTTTAAGAGGGCTTTTTTTTTGGTAAAGGATTGGAGTTGCGCAACAATTTATACTCTTTAAAATAAAATCTTTCCTGAGCTAAATTAATGAGTCATGCCTTTACAAACTTCATTTCCTCTTGTGTTAGAACGCCTTGAGTAGTGTTGTTAACTGTTAATTTTATGGCTTTTATGCATTTCCTGAAAAATCAAAAAACAAAACACAGGACTCGCAACGCTTTCGTATAAGATGAAAATCTCATCAAAACATTATGTTCTTGTACTTCTGTATGCAGCACTTGAGTTTCATTAACGCATTTTTCAATATATGTTAAAGGATTTCGCTGAGGCCACTGTGAGGCTGGTTTTGATAACTATTGTGGTCCATGCTACCAAAGAGAATGTTGCGCAAGCTCTTGAGGACTACAACCACTGGTTCCAATATCCGTCTGGTTATCGTAGGTTGGTACATGTCGCCATGTCACACAGTGCGGTGAGTCCATACAAAAGTGGGGAAAAAATACAAAGAGTCGTCCGATTGTTACGTAATTTTGCATAATTATTATATCTGGGTCACTGATTTCAAAAATCAAATTGGATTTACGTAACTCAATTACTTGCGCTTATAATAGCTTCAAAATAAAAAAAAAGAATAAATCTCGTTTAAAGTTATTGAAACCAGTAAAATAAAGAGAGAAAAATTGGTTTTGTAAGAAGGAGGCTTTAAATTCATCTTCTTAATAAGAAAACCGTTTGTCAATATCTTTATTTTAAAGATACATATAATTTTCTGTGCACTTTTTTTACTAAAATGTAGGATTTTGTGTAAAAATATGTGTTAATAAAACATATATATATTTGTATTGTTGAAGTTGTCTTTTTATAGCATAGACAGACGACAGCGTTAATTTGCATTAGCAGTCTTAATTCAAATTAACTTGTGAATTATCCCCCTTCCTATGCGCCTTAGATTTTCCGTAAGTGCACTAAATGAAAAAGAATTAATACTGAATTTAGCTATTTCAATATGGTAACACCGTCAACAGTCAATCAAAATTAAATAAAGTTTTAATTTTCAAAATTAAAACGGATTCAAAATCAGGAAATATAAGTTATTTTAATTGTTTTTAAAAAAAGAAAAATAAATATTAAAATCTCGACACAAATTTGTTCCATTTTAAGATTTCCAAGGAAAATTATCGAAGAGTGTGTGTACGAAAGGGATGCACACAATTTGTTAGTTGTCTACTTAATTCAAATATTGTTATCTGTCAGGGTAAATTTTTAATTCACATTATTGAGCTTTTAATGCAAATTAACGCTGTCGTATGTCTACGCTATTAACCATGTTAACAAAATTAAATAAAAGAAAACCAAAAAAAAATAATTTAGCTTATTTTATAACAATTTGTAGGGCAAAATATCATTTTAGACCATTTTTCAAAACGTGATATCTCGAAGAATCGGAAAAAGTCGGATGAAGTGAAATAAGATTCTAAAAGATAACGAATCATACAAAAATAATATGTTGAAATGAAACTGGACACATTTGGAATTTTTTTTCTTGACGATCAAAAACAAAACATTTTTCAGGTTTTTTCATAATTTTTTTATCATATTAACATATTTTTTATAAGTAATTTTCATTTTTTTGTCAACCATTTTAATAAATAATTTTTCTTTATATTTTTAAAAGTTAAAAAAATACTTGATTAATGCAAATAATGTGTTAACAGCATTAATTTCTTTGGATGATGCGCAAAATCGAAAAGTCCCCAAAAAAACCCCTTAAAAAGTTTGAACTTTAAAGGGCTGTACCTTATTCTTCTTAATGGAAGTCTTACCTATCATTTGATGTATAATTTGTTACCTTTTGTAATCTAAATTTTTTTGATTTATTCCCACTGATCACCGCACTGTGTGTGGTCTTGGGTACAGTAAAGTGGTAATGGCGGAGATAGTCCTGTTTTGGGAATTCAAAACCGGGAAACAACAGGACTATCTCCGTCATTACTACAAAAGTGTTGGCAACCTTGTTACAAATGTGGGGATATTGAGGATTTTCGTGCTGCGATTTTCTTGGCTATGTGTGTGTGTGTAAAAGATTGATTCTTTCTGGTTATGTGTATGTATGTACACTTGTGTGTACAGCTTTCGTTGTTATTGTAGAGAAACGTTGTGGTTACAGTGCATTTATTTATGTATGCATATGTCGGTGCTTGTATGTGTGTATGGATGTGTGTGTGTCTGCTGGTGTGGGATGCTTTTGTTGTAGTGGTAGAGAAACATTCCATGGTGAAAATGTACTGACTGATTTTGAATTGTCCCCAGTACTACTTTATAATTGTACAATACTTTGTGCTATAGGAATTTAGCATGTGTTTGTCATTGAAAACCTACTAGTAACCCTGAAACAATTGACTAGGTAGTGACTACGTAGTTCTTATGGGACGTGGAGGCATACCAACCAAACAGGTAGTTCCAGTAATTTGTATACATACAAATGCATATATATTGACAAGTTGTTGACAATTCCACCAAAAATATACCATATTTGTTTTCTATCTTTCTTTTATAATGACGGATAAAACAAACTTATTATACTACAATTGTCTCTAGAATTTTAGTGTTGCTACAAAGACACTTGGTTCTCAGTTTGACTGTAGGCTAGTGACAAGGGATCTGTGTAATTGTGTGTATGTAGTGATTGTTATTTGATAGGGTTTGGTTTGGAAATAGTCTTATACCTCCAGAGAGTGGCAACCCTGACATGTGTTGTAAATGGAAGTGGAGAGGGAATGCATTTGATAATGGGTGTATATGTTTTTGGACTCATGTATGTGATCGTATCTATTTTTGCTTTGAAGAATATCATTGTGTGAATTACATCATCACTTTTTCATACATATTTACAAATGAATGTATATACGTTTTCAAGACTATTGACGTTGCTTTTCTTATGGAGATAGAAAATATTGTGTTGACATAGGCTTAATCACATATTTCAGATGTTAAATGCTTTGAATCAAGTCAGGTTGATACGAAGAGCTTTTGAATAGGGGTAATGATATTTTTATTCCAATATATTTTACTTTAATGAAACAATTATAGAAAATAGCTTTTGGAACAATACACTAAAAACTTCTCGTACCTTTGTATTACAAACTGATGCTAGCGAGTTTTTCTTCTGGTTGTAGCTGTGTATATGAATTTCATCATATATCGTAATACCAAAAGAGATTTGTGGAAATGTGTATGTGTGTGTGTGTGTGAGTATGTACATATCTATATATATATATATATATATATATATATATATATATGTGTATGAATTTCATCATATGTCGTAACAAATTAGATTTGATTACTACTACGCGATTCTCATATAAAGTATATAAGTAGAATAAATAATGTAGACTCTCATCAGTCTGCTCTGATATCTCAACAAGTGACAACCTATTTTCCCAACAAAAATTTCTAAAGTGTTTGAAATCCAAAAACTATAAAAGTGCTAGAACTAACTACTGTTTGTTAAACAAGTTTATACTGTATAAAAAATAATTAAATAAATTTTTTATAAGTGAAATAAATTGTTTCTAAATAAAATAATTAAATAAATTGTTTATAAATAAAATAATTAATTATTAGTGTTTTTATGGGAATTTTTACAATTTAAGTTTAAAATTTGTAAACGCACTAATAATCCCAAAATTATATTTTACTTGTTCAGTAAAATATTTTTTAATAAAATACATTGAAATTGATTATTGAGGGGTTTAGCTGGATCCTATGCGCATTTCACTGTTGCTAATGCAGATCATCAGGGAACCTTTACCCAAAGTTTCTTAGAACAACTAGAGTTATTATGTTATAAACTTTCATTTAAATAAATGAGAAGCTCAACAACAAATAACAAAGTTGAAACAAGAACTCAATAATCAACATGTTTTTTATTTTCTTACTTTACCATTACTACCCTGGCTGACTTTTTTTCAGCATCAAATTGTAGATATAAAGAGTATGTAAAAAGAAAATAAATGTAAATAACAACAACAGCTATTCAAGATAGAGTGTTGCCACACAAGTATTTTTTGACGGGGTGCAGTCAAATTAATAATTAGTGTTTTTATGGGAATTTTTACAATTTAAGTTTAAAATTTGTAAACGCACTAATAATCCCAAAATTATATTTTACTTGTTCAGTAAAATATTTTTTAATAAAATACATTGAAATTGATTATTGAGGGGTTTAGCTGGATCCTATGCGCATTTCACTGTTGCTAATGCAGATCATCAGGGAACCTTTACCCAAAGTTTCTTAGAACAACTAGAGTTATTATGTTATAAACTTTCATTTAAATAAATGAGAAGCTCAACAACAAATAACAAAGTTGAAACAAGAACTCAATAATCAACATGTTTTTTATTTTCTTACTTTACCATTACTACCCTGGCTGACTTTTTTTCAGCATCAAATTGTAGATATAAAGAGTATGTAAAAAGAAAATAAATGTAAATAACAACAACAGCTATTCAAGATAGAGTGTTGCCACACAAGTATTTTTTGACGGGGTGCAGTCAAATTAATAATTAGTGTTTTTATGGGAATTTTTACAATTTAAGTTTAAAATTTGTAAACGCACTAATAATCCCAAAATTATATTTTACTTGTTCAGTAAAATATTTTTTAATAAAATACATTGAAATTGATTATTGAGGGGTTTAGCTGGATCCTATGCGCATTTCACTGTTGCTAATGCAGATCATCAGGGAACCTTTACCCAAAGTTTCTTAGAACAACTAGAGTTATTATGTTATAAACTTTCATTTAAATAAATGAGAAGCTCAACAACAAATAACAAAGTTGAAACAAGAACTCAATAATCAACATGTTTTTTATTTTCTTACTTTACCATTACTACCCTGGCTGACTTTTTTTCAGCATCAAATTGTAGATATAAAGAGTATGTAAAAAGAAAATAAATGTAAATAACAACAACAGCTATTCAAGATAGAGTGTTGCCACACAAGTATTTTTTGACGGGGTGCAGTCAAATTAATAATTAGTGTTTTTATGGGAATTTTTACAATTTAAGTTTAAAATTTGTAAACGCACTAATAATCCCAAAATTATATTTTACTTGTTCAGTAAAATATTTTTTAATAAAATACATTGAAATTGATTATTGAGGGGTTTAGCTGGATCCTATGCGCATTTCACTGTTGCTAATGCAGATCATCAGGGAACCTTTACCCAAAGTTTCTTAGAACAACTAGAGTTATTATGTTATAAACTTTCATTTAAATAAATGAGAAGCTCAACAACAAATAACAAAGTTGAAACAAGAACTCAATAATCAACATGTTTTTTATTTTCTTACTTTACCATTACTACCCTGGCTGACTTTTTTTCAGCATCAAATTGTAGATATAAAGAGTATGTAAAAAGAAAATAAATGTAAATAACAACAACAGCTATTCAAGATAGAGTGTTGCCACACAAGTATTTTTTGACGGGGTGCAGTCAAATTAATAATTAGTGTTTTTATGGGAATTTTTACAATTTAAGTTTAAAATTTGTAAACGCACTAATAATCCCAAAATTATATTTTACTTGTTCAGTAAAATATTTTTTAATAAAATACATTGAAATTGATTATTGAGGGGTTTAGCTGGATCCTATGCGCATTTCACTGTTGCTAATGCAGATCATCAGGGAACCTTTACCCAAAGTTTCTTAGAACAACTAGAGTTATTATGTTATAAACTTTCATTTAAATAAATGAGAAGCTCAACAACAAATAACAAAGTTGAAACAAGAACTCAATAATCAACATGTTTTTTATTTTCTTACTTTACCATTACTACCCTGGCTGACTTTTTTTCAGCATCAAATTGTAGATATAAAGAGTATGTAAAAAGAAAATAAATGTAAATAACAACAACAGCTATTCAAGATAGAGTGTTGCCATACAAGTATTTTTTGACGGGGTGCAGTCAAATTAATAATTAGTGTTTTTATGGGAATTTTTACAATTTAAGTTTAAAATTTGTAAACGCACTAATAATCCCAAAATTATATTTTACTTGTTCAGTAAAATATTTTTTAATAAAATACATTGAAATTGATTATTGAGGGGTTTAGCTGGATCCTATGCGCATTTCACTGTTGCTAATGCAGATCATCAGGGAACCTTTACCCAAAGTTTCTTAGAACAACTAGAGTTATTATGTTATAAACTTTCATTTAAATAAATGAGAAGCTCAACAACAAATAACAAAGTTGAAACAAGAACTCAATAATCAACATGTTTTTTATTTTCTTACTTTACCATTACTACCCTGGCTGACTTTTTTTCAGCATCAAATTGTAGATATAAAGAGTATGTAAAAAGAAAATAAATGTAAATAACAACAACAGCTATTCAAGATAGAGTGTTGCCACACAAGTATTTTTTGACGGGGTGCAGTCAAATTAATAATTAGTGTTTTTATGGGAATTTTTACAATTTAAGTTTAAAATTTGTAAACGCACTAATAATCCCAAAATTATATTTTACTTGTTCAGTAAAATATTTTTTAATAAAATACATTGAAATTGATTATTGAGGGGTTTAGCTGGATCCTATGCGCATTTCACTGTTGCTAATGCAGATCATCAGGGAACCTTTACCCAAAGTTTCTTAGAACAACTAGAGTTATTATGTTATAAACTTTCATTTAAATAAATGAGAAGCTCAACAACAAATAACAAAGTTGAAACAAGAACTCAATAATCAACATGTTTTTTATTTTCTTACTTTACCATTACTACCCTGGCTGACTTTTTTTCAGCATCAAATTGTAGATATAAAGAGTATGTAAAAAGAAAATAAATGTAAATAACAACAACAGCTATTCAAGATAGAGTGTTGCCACACAAGTATTTTTTGACGGGGTGCAGTCAAATTAATAATTAGTGTTTTTATGGGAATTTTTACAATTTAAGTTTAAAATTTGTAAACGCACTAATAATCCCAAAATTATATTTTACTTGTTCAGTAAAATATTTTTTAATAAAATACATTGAAATTGATTATTGAGGGGTTTAGCTGGATCCTATGCGCATTTCACTGTTGCTAATGCAGATCATCAGGGAACCTTTACCCAAAGTTTCTTAGAACAACTAGAGTTATTATGTTATAAACTTTCATTTAAATAAATGAGAAGCTCAACAACAAATAACAAAGTTGAAACAAGAACTCAATAATCAACATGTTTTTTATTTTCTTACTTTACCATTACTACCCTGGCTGACTTTTTTTCAGCATCAAATTGTAGATATAAAGAGTATGTAAAAAGAAAATAAATGTAAATAACAACAACAGCTATTCAAGATAGAGTGTTGCCATACAAGTATTTTTTGACGGGGTGCAGTCAAATTAATAATTAGTGTTTTTATGGGAATTTTTACAATTTAAGTTTAAAATTTGTAAACGCACTAATAATCCCAAAATTATATTTTACTTGTTCAGTAAAATATTTTTTTTAATAAAATACAGATACTCTTCCATTCCCATAAAAACACTAATTATTAATTTGACGGCACCCGGTCAAAAAAAATACTTGTGTGGCAACACTCTATCTTGAATAGCTGTTGTTGTTATTTACATTTATTTTCTTTTTACATACTCTTTATATCTACAATTTGATGCTGAAAAAAGTCAGCCATTGTAGTAATGGTAAAGTAAGAAAATAAAAAACATGTTGATTATTGAGTTCTTGTTTCAACTTTGTTATTTGTTGTTGAGCTTCTCATTTATTTAAATGAAAGCTTATAACATAATGACTCTAGTTGTTCTAAGAAACTTTGGGTAAAGGTTCCCTGATGATCTGCATTAGCAACAGTGAAATGCGCATAGGATCCAGCTAAACCCCTCAATAATCAATTTCAATGTATTTTATTAAAAAAATATTTTACTGAATAAGTAAAATATAATTTTGGGATTATTAGTGCGTTTACAAATTTCAAACTTAAATTGTAAAAATTCCCATAAAAACACTAATTATTAATTTGACTGCACCCCGTCAAAAAATACTTGTGTGGCAACACTCTATCTTGAATAGCTGTTGTTGTTATTTACATTTATTTTCTTTTTACATACTCTTTATATCTACAATTTGATGCTGAAAAAAAGTCAGCCATTGTAGTAATGGTAAAGCAAGAAAATAAAAAACATGTTGATTATTGAGTTCTTGTTTCAACTTTGTTATTTGTTGTTGAGCTTCTCATTTATTTAAATGAAAGTTTATAACATAATGACTCTAGTTGTTCTAAGAAACTTTGGGTAAAGGTTCCCTGATGATCTGCATTAGCAACAGTGAAATGCGCATAGGATCCAGCTAAACCCCTCAATAATCAATTTCAATGTATTTTATTAAAAAAATATTTTACTGAATAAGTAAAATATAATTTTGGGATTATTAGTGCGTTTACAAATTTTAAACTTAAATTGTAAAAATTCCCATAAAAACACTAATTATTAATTTGACTGCACCCCGTCAAAAAATACTTGTGTGGCAACACTCTATCTTGAATAGCTGTTGTTGTTATTTACATTTATTTTCTTTTTACATACTCTTTATATCTACAATTTGATGCTGAAAAAAAGTCAGCCAGGGTAGTAATGGTAAAGTAAGAAAATAAAAAACATGTTGATTATTGAGTTCTTGTTTCAACTTTGTTATTTGTTGTTGAGCTTTTCATTTATTTAAATGAAAGTTTATAACATAATAACTCTAGTTGTTCTAAGAAACTTTGGGTAAAGGTTCCCTGATGATCTGCATTAGCAACAGTGAAATGCGCATAGGATCCAGCTAAACCCCTCAATAATCAATTTCAATGTATTTTATTAAAAAATATTTTACTGAACAAGTAAAATATAATTTTGGGATTATTAGTGCGTTTACAAATTTTAAACTTAAATTGTAAAAATTCCCATAAAAACACTAATAATTAATTTGACTGCACCCCGTCAAAAAATACTTGTGTGGCAACACTCTATCTTGAATAGCTGTTGTTGTTATTTACATTTATTTTCTTTTTACATACTCTTTATATCTACAATTTGATGCTGAAAAAAAGTCAGCCAGGGTAGTAATGGTAAAGTAAGAAAATAAAAAACATGTTGATTATTGAGTTCTTGTTTCAACTTTGTTATTTGTTGTTGAGCTTCTCATTTATTTAAATGAAAGTTTATAACATAATAACTCTAGTTGTTCTAAGAAACTTTGGGTAAAGGTTCCCTGATGATCTGCATTAGCAACAGTGAAATGCGCATAGGATCCAGCTAAACCCCTCAATAATCAATTTCAATGTATTTTATTAAAAAATATTTTACTGAACAAGTAAAATATAATTTTGGGATTATTAGTGCGTTTACAAATTTTAAATATAAAATAATTAAATTAATAAACAAATAAATAATTAAATAAAATGAATACTACAAGCTGTACCATCTGCAATAAAGTCTTTATGACTGAAACAAAACTAAATCAGCATATGGAAACGCACTCGTATGCTAACGAATCAAAGGCTGCCCTTGGAATTAGTAAGCTAAATCTTCAAAACAAATATTGTGAGGATTGTGATGAGATGATCCCATCAAATAGTTATATGGCTCATGTCAGAACCACAAAACACAAAAACAGTTGTCACTAAGAACGGATTGATGATTTTCTCACTAAAAGAGTAAGCAACTTCAATGTAAGGATCGAGACATATATCCACCTCAACAAAAATGTGGCTATCTTGTTTCCGGAGGAGTTTCTGAAATCTGCCAAGAGCTCCATAGTACAAAAACTCAATGAATGTAGTAGGATGCATACTACATTTAAATTTAATATGGAGCTAACATGTGATTATATGAAGATGGTGAATGATGAGATGAATGTTTCCCAACTTGTACATATTTCGAAAATGATGTTGGTGACTTTGTCTGATGACATAGAAGACATGTACAAGAAACAGGCGGAGGAACTAAGAGCCAAAATGGAAGAATTTTAAGAGAGCGATAGTGGGTGGACTTTGACTTCAATAAATTTCCTTGAAGTTAATATAAGCAAGGCGTCCATAATAAGAGGATCGAGCTTTATCCCTCTCCCAAAAAATATTGCAATGAAACGTGCATGCATAAATGTAGAGAATAATGACATTTATTGCTTTAAATGGTCTCTCATTGCGGCTTTGAATGTAAATTGTGATCTGAGTCCTAAGCAACGGAAAAACTGAATTACAATATTGCAAACATTTCTGATGTGAATATTAATATAGGAGCAATTGCTTTAAATTTTGAAGGCCTAGAGTTTCCACTCCCATTGAAGCAGATAAAACAATTCGAGAATCAAAATGATATGAGCATAAATGTATTTGGTCACAATGGAATATCGCTTATAGGACCATACTACATAGCAAAAGGAAAAAAACACATTCATATTAATCTCTTATTGCTCCAGTCTAATGAGAACTTTCACTATGTGCTCATCAAAGATATATCAAAGTAAGTTTCATTAGTGCATTTATGCAAATGTGTTCCCTATTTAAAAAGTTATTTGTTATTGTCATATTAATTTATATATTATTTTATTTTTCTCTCTTCTTCTTTAGACTTCTTCGTTCCAGCATTACAATGCATGATCACAAGATTTATATCTGCGACACTTGCCTGTATCATTCACATGGTGATTATCAACATAAACATCTTTGTGGTAAAAAAGTCATCAGGATGCCCGAAGATGGATGTATTATTAAGTACAAAAACTACTACAAACAGCTAGATGTACCATTTGTCATCTACACAGACTTCGAGTCTATTTTGGAAAAACTCGATGATCCTGTAAGTAAAAGCACTACAAATATACAGAAACACCATGCGTGTGCATTCGTGTATTTTACTAATTGTAGTTTTAAGAAGGAAAATAACTTATATAGACATTATTTTGGTGAAGATTCGGCAAATGTATTTATCAGAAAAATAGTTGAAGATTGTACAGATATATATCTAAATTATTTACTAAAAGTTAAGAAAATGTTCATGACCCCAATAGAAATAGCTCAATATAATAATGCAAAAAATGGTCATATATGTAAGAAAATATTAAATAACGATAAACTTAGAGATCATTGTCATCTTACGGGCAATTATCGTGGGGCAGCTCAAAGCGAATGTAATTTAAATAATAAAACACCTCAGCTTATACCGGTTATTTTCCATAATCTTTCTGCATCTCTACTATAAAAAATGCCACAATAAAAGTGATTCCCCAGAACACAGAACGTTATATTTCTCTTTCAATTTTTATCAGATTATATGACAAACATGGATTCGAAATAAGATTTATAGACTCATTTAGATTTATGGCTTCGAGTTTAGATACGTTAGCAAAAAATCTTGATAGCATGGATTTTAATACTATTGGATCATGTTTCGTTGATGAAGCTCATTTCAACCTGATTAGAAAAAATGGTGTATTTCCGTACTCTTACATGGATTCCATGACTAAGGTTAAGGAAATTAAACTACCTAGTAGAGAAGAGTTCTTCAATACTCTAACGAATGGAGAATGTGATGTAGTCGAGTATGAACATGCTCAAAAAATATGGAGAGAGTTTAACAGTAAAACCCTCCTTGACTATAATCAACTCTAATTAAAGACAGATGTTCTTCTTCTAACTGACGTGTTTGAAAATTTTAGGAAAATTTGTAGAGGTATATACGATTTGGACCCTTGTCATTATTATACAGCACCAGGCTTATCCTGGAATGCAATGTTAAAAACCACAGAAGTTTCAGTGGAACAGTTCACTGATTCCGAAATGTATATGTTTATGCAAAACGGAATTAGAGGTGGACTAGTTCAATGCTCGCAAAGATATTCGAAAGCGAGTATCAAATATTTGGAAGATTTTAATGCATCAAAACCATCAGAATTTCTTGTCTATTTAGACGCTAACAATTTATATGGTTAGGCGATGTCGGAATATCTTTCTTACGGTGAATTTGAGTGAGTATGTGATACTGATTTTGATGTTAAAAAAATTTATGATACTGCAGAGTATGGTTACATTTTGGAAGTGGATATAGATTATCCCGATTCAGTGCGTGATCATTATTTGTAATTATTTGTAAATAAGAATCAAATATTACATTAATTATCTCTTTTTCTTTCTTTCTTTTTTATATCATATTTTTTTTTATATATACATAGACTTAAATTTGTATTAGTACTAGGATTTGTAAGAAAAAATTTTAAATATTGAAAAAAGAATTAAATATGTGAATGGTTTCATTACTTTATTGGCTTTACATCGTTGGATCAAAAAATTTTTGTTTTTCCTTATGTGCGAATTTCTGTTTTTATATTGCTTAAACATGCACAGTCTTGTTTTCATGTTACTTAAAACATGCGCAATCATGTTTACTTTAAGAGGTTCTATACAAGAGGAATTGAATTCCACAATATTATGAAATTCCATTAAATTTCATCAGATAATTTCTTATCGACACTAACTGCTTTAACACCATCTCATTATTCTTTGCTACCAGAAAATAGCAGTACAGGTATCAGCTATCAGATCAGCTTTTTCAGCTATCAGATCAGCTTTTCAGGACCTGGTCTGGTTTTCAGATCAGCTTTTCAGGACCTGGTCTGGTTTTCAGATCAACTTTTCAGGCCCTGGTCTGGTTTTCAGATCAGCTTTCAGGACCTGGTCTGGTTTTCACATCAGCTTTTCAGGACCTGGTCTGGTTTTCAGATCAGCTTTTTAGGTTTTCAGATCATCATTTCAGGACCTGGTCTGGTTTTCAGATTAGTTTTTCAGGAGCAGGTCAGGTTTTCAGATCATCTTATCAGATATCAAATCAGCTTATCAGGTTGCTAGTCTGGCTTTCAGATCAGGCTATCTGATTCAGATTGAATTATCAGTTTACAAGTAGCTGCCCATTTATAACATTTATATGAATAAAGTTTAGGGTCAGATGAAATACGAAAAGGTAAACTTTTATGAGCAGTAATTTTTATATATTTTTTTTTTCTAAAACGAAACTAAAATTAATAGATACATTCATAAACAAATGTATATATATAACAAATAAATAAATTAATAAAAAAATACAGAAATAAATTAATATACAAATAAGTAAATTATAAATAAATTAATAAATAATTAAATAAGTATAACGAGTACAAAATTAAATTCTTGTTGTCATCTTATATGCAATTTAGTAGGAAGCATTCTATTCTACATCCATTGTTTCATTATTTCTGTCTATGTAATGCCCCCATGCACGTGTTTTTATTTTATCTTTCGTTATATTCCTTTTATATAAATAAAATAGACTCGAAGTCTGTGTAGATGACAAATGGTACATCTAGCTGTTTGTAGTAGTTTTTGTACTTAATAATACATCTTCGGGCATCCTGATGACTTTTTTACCACAAAGATGTTTATGTTGATAATCACCATGTGAATGATACAGGCAGGTGTCGCAGATATAAATCTTGTGATCATGCATTGTAATGCTGGAACGAAGAAGTCTAAAGAAGAAGAGAGAAAAATAAAATAATATATAAATTAATATGACAATAACAAAAAACTTTTTAAATAGGGAACACATTTGCATAAATGCACTAATGAAACTAACTTTGATATATCTTTGATGAGCACATAGTGGAAGTTCTCATTAGACTGGAGCAATAAGAGATTAATATGAATGTGTTTTTCTCCTTTTGCTATGTGGTATGGTCCTATAAGCGATATTCCATTGTGACCAAATACATTTATGCTCATATCATTTTGATTCTCGAATTGTTTTATCTGCTTCAATGGGAGTGGAAACTCTAGGCCTTCAAAATTTAAAGCAATTGCTCCTATATTAATATTCTCATCAGAAATGTTTGCAATATTGTAATTCAGTTTTTCCGTTGTTTAGGACTCTGATCACAATTTACATTCAAAGCCGCAATGAGAGACCATTTAAAGCAATAAATGTCATTATTCTCTACATTTATGCATGCACGTTTCATTGCAATATTTTTTGGGAGAGGGATAAAGCTCGATCCTCTTATTATAGACGCTCTGTTTATATTAACTGCAAGGAAATTTATTGAAGTCAAAGTCCACCCACTATCGCTCTCTTAAAATTCTTTCATTTTGGCTCTTAGTTCCTCCGCCTGTTTCTTGTACATGTCTTCTATGTCATCAGACAAAGTCACCAACATCATTTTCGAAATATGTACAAGTTGGGAAACATTCATCTCATCATTCACCATCTTCATATAATCACATTTTAGCTCCATATTAAATTTAAATGTAGTATGTATCCTACTACATTCATTGAGTTTTTGTAACATGGAGCTCTTAGCAGATTTCAGAAACTCCTCCGGAAACAAGACACCCACATTTTTGTTGAAGAGGATATATGTCTCGATCCTTACATTGAAGTTGCTTACTCTTTTAGTGAGAAAATCATCAATCCGTTCCTAGTGACAACTGTTTTTGTGTTTGTGGTTCTGACATGAGCCATATAACTATTTGATGGGATCATCTCATCACAATCCTCACAATATTTGTTTTGAAGATTTAGCTTACTAATTCCAAGGGCAGCCTTTGATTCGTTAGCATACGAGTGCGTTTCCATATGCCGATTTAGTTTTGTTTGAGTCATAAAGACTTTATTGCAGATGGTACAACTTGTAGTATTCATTTTATTTAATTATTTATTTGTTTATTACTTCAATTATTTTATTTATAAACAATTTATTTAATTATTTAATTTAGAAACAAATTATTTCACTTATAAAAAATTTATTTAATTATTTTTTACACAGTATAAACTTGTTTAACAAACAGTAGTTAGTTCTAGCACTTTTATAGTTTTTGGATTTTAAACACTTGAAATTTTTGTTGGGAAAATAGGTTGTCACTTGTTGAGATATCAGAGCAGACTGATGAGAGTCTACATTATTTATTTATATGAGAATCGCGTATTAGTAATCAAATCTAAATTATTACGACATATGATGAAATTCATACACACACACACACACATATATATATATATATATATATATATATATATATGTACATATATATATATGTACATACTCACACACACACACACACATACACATTTCCACAAATCTCTTTTGGTATTACGATATATGATGAAATTCATATATTTGTATTTGTATTTGTTTGTGTGTCTGACGGTGTCGGATACTTTTGTTGTAGTGGTAAACAAACATTATAACACTGTAGGAAATGTCGATGGTGAAAATGTACTGGCTCACTTTTTACTTTGTCATCAGTACTACTATCTAATTGTACAATATTTTGTGCTATAGGAAATAAGCATGTGCTTGTCATTGAAAACTTACTAGTAACACTGAAACAATTAACTTCGTAGTTCTTATGGGAACGTGGAGACGTACCAACCAAACAGTTAGTTACTGGAACATTTCTAAAATTTGTGTAAATACAAATGCAAATATATTGAGAAGTTGTTGACAATTCCACAAAAAGTATACCATATTTGTTTTATATCATTCTTTTATAATGAGGGATAGAACAAACGTATTATACCAAAATTGGCACTAGAATTTTATGGTGCTACAAAGACACTGGGTTCCCAGTCTGACTACAGGATACCCAACAAACACTTGTGTATATTGTCTGGCCTTCGAGAGGTTTTCGTCTCACTCGCACTGTTTGAGTGATTTGCCGGACAATTATACAGGTACCCACAAAACTACAACAACTAAAACAAGTAAGAGTGCTATATTCGGCTGTGCCGAATCTTATATACCCTTTACCAAAGTACGTTTGTGCAGTATAGGGATACATACATAAGCACAGAGATATGTAGGAACATATTAATTTTGTGAAAAAACATACTTTTTTTAATGCAATTTTTAAGTTTTTGGCATTATGTTTAATTTGGTGCTTTTTAAATTTTGGCGATTTATTTTATTTTGCTGATTTTTTTAGTTTCGGCGATTTTTTTTTCATATAGGCAATTTTTTTTTGGTTTTGGCAATTTTTTTCGGTTTTTGGCGTTTTTTTTCGTTCGATTTTTTTGATTTTGACGATTATTTTTTATTTAGGCGATTTTTTTATTTTTATAATATATATATATATATTTTTTTTGATTTTTTTGTGGCAATTTTTTTAGTTTTGACACTTTTTTTCTCGTAGGCAATTTTTTGGTTTTGGGGGTTTTTTTAATTTTTTTGCGATTTATTTTCTTTTTGGCGGATTTTTTGATTTTGACGATTTTTTTTCATTTAAGCGATTTTTTTAATTTTTGGGAATTTTTTTTCATATAGGCAATTTTTTTTATTTATGGCGATTTTTGTTCATTTAAGAATTTTTTTTTGTTTTGGCGATTTTTGAGGATTTTTGTCAATGTGGGAATTTTTTTTGTTTTGACACTTTTTTCTCGATTTGGCGATTTTTTCGGTTTTTGGCGTATTTCTTTAATTTTGGCGATTTTTATTCGTTTTGGCGATTTTTTTGATTTTGCCGATTTTTTTCATATAAGCGATTTTTTTAATTTTTGGCGATTTGTTTTCATATAGGCAATTTTTTTCGGTGTTTGGCGTTTTTTTTTAATTTTGGCGATTTACTTTCGTTTTGACGATTTTTTTTTATTTTGGCGATTTTTTTTCATTAAGGCGATTTTTTGTTTTTGGTGATTTTTTTTTAAATTTTTTGCGATTTTTGTTTGTTTTGACGATTTTTGCGGTTTTTGGCGTTTTTTGTACATACATAAATTTTTTTTTTGTTAAACAACAAACACAACCCGCAAAGCGATTAGCTTGTCTGCAGAAAACACCCAGAGTCTATGGTGGGAATCGAACCCACGACCTCTGGACTGAGAGGCTAGCGTCGGTACCACTCAGCCACAGGGGCACCCTGTGGAAATGGTTTCTGCGGTTTTTTATGTTTTTTTGTCCTTGTGGAAATTTATTTTTAGTTTTGACAAGTTTTTCTCGTTTTGGCGATTTTTTTCGGTTTTTGGCTTTTTCTTTTAATTTAAACGTTTTTTTTCATTTTGGCGATTTTTTTAAGTTTTTGGCGATTTTATAATTTTTGGATTTTTTAGTTTGACCGTTTTTGAAAATTTCAAGAGTTTAACTCTTACGGTTTCCAACATATAGCAATTTGTCAAAATTGCATTAACTGAGGGACCGCCCTTTAATTTAAATTTCTTTAATTTTAGTGTTAATTGTTGAAATATATATAAAAATACAAAAATTTTACAAATTTCAAGTGTCAATATACATGTGTACATACAATTGTATATATATTACATGGGATTTTATAAGTTTTCGTCGCTCATTTTGGAACACCCTTTAATCTTTAGCTTTTATGTATTTGTTGTTGTTACATACACAGTCCAAATATCAGACCCGTAGCTTTTACCGTTCCTGAGAAATTAGCCTTCTTCCTAAAACATGAAATATGTTTAATTATTAGAAAAGAAGTTAAAGTTTTCCAACCCTGGAAACGTTTTTTTAATTTGTTAAATTTAATTTTTTTTTTAATTATAAATACCAATTTTATTCATACCGAAGTATAAAATAAGTTAATTTAATAAAAAAGTAATAAAAACTAGTTTTCGGTAGTTATTTTCTATGGAAAAATAGAGTTTGAGCTTTCCAGCTCTGAAACCGTCCGCTCGATTTTGCTGATTTTCAACAGCAAAATTTTTCGGAAAATTTCTGACACACCAGTTCAAGAACGAAGTCTTTAGCTCTTCTGGGAGGTTGGGAAAACCGATTTCACGTACAGACAGACGGACATCGCTTGTTCGTCTTCCCTATGCATAAGGATCCAGAATATATATACTTTATGTGTCGCTTATTAATATTGTAGAAATTACAAACTGAATGACAAACCTATATATACCCTTTTACCATTTTTTGGTAAATGCTATAACAAAAGGGTGCAAATTACGGCATTCGATACGATTCAAATCATAAAAATATTTCCATTAAAACTCTATTGAAATATTCCGTAATTTCGTTTGATAACGAGTGCCTTCATTTTACCCCTAAATCTTTTTATTGTTGTTTTGTTATGAAAACTGAAAAAATAAAATTAAATAAATAATACGTACTTGCATTTTCCCTTGTATTTTGGCATTTCCACGTCATGTTACGTCACCATGCAATTTAGCTTGTATCTTACAGCTGTGCTGTTCGATTGCTTTCTAGTTCTTACCGAATACAGACCTAATTACACTCTTCACCTACATGCAAAGAAAATTATATGAAACATAAATTTTTCTTTGCAAAATAAGATACATCACAAAGTAACGTAATGTGACATAAGGTGTACTTTTCTGTTGTAATGCCCATATGAAAAGTTTGTTTGAATTCCCTGCGAATAGCGAAATTGTAGTGATTTGCTGTTAATTTTCGAATGCACGTAAAAATTAAACATTGATGCTCTCACTAATTTGTGATAAAATAAAAAAAATTTTGCATCAAATATATGTACAAATGTATGAAAAAATATATATCTTATTTTATAATTTTTGTGTGAAAATAAAAAAGCAATAAAAATACTATCATACAAGAACGAATAGATTAAACTATTTTTTGCCTGTTCATACACGAAAAGAAAACAACACAACCAAAATTAAAAAAAATATTCATGCACATGAATGATAAGTGAGTGAATATTTGATACTCTTAACACTTTCATAGACTTGTTAGTAGCAAAAAGTAAAGTCGTACCAATTCAGACAGTTTCTCTTCCTCGTTTGGAACTCAATGGCATCAAAGCCTCCTTCAACATGGAAAACATATGTCGCAAATACGATATCTAAAATTAGTAGCTTAGTACCCAGTAGAGTGGTAATGGCGGAGATAGTCCTGTTTTGGGAATTCAAAACCGGGAAAAAACAGGACTATCTCCGTCATTACTACAAAAGTGTTGGCAACCTTGTTACAAATGTGGGGATATTGAGGATTTTCGTGCTGCGATTTTCTTGGCTATGTGTGTGGGTGTAAAAGATTGATTCTTTCTGGTTATGTGTATGTATGTACACTTGTGTGTACAGCTTTCGTTGTTGTTGTAGAGAAACGTTGTGCTTACAGTGCATTTATGTATGTATGCATATGTCGGTGCTTTTATGTGTGTATGGATGTGTGTGTCTGCTGGTGTGGGATGCTTTTGTTGTAGTGGTAGAGAAACATTCCATGGTGAAAATGTACTGACTGATTTTGAATTGTCCCCAGTACTACTCTATAATTGTACAATACTTTGTGCTATAGGAATTTAGCATGTGTTTGTCATTGAAAACCTACTAGTAACCCTGAAACAATTGACTAGGTAGTGACTACGTAGTTCTTATGGGACGTGGAGACATACCAACCAAACAGGTAGTTCCAGTAATTTGTATACATACAAATGCATATATACTGACAAGTTGTTGACAATTCCACCAAAAATATACCATATTTGTTTTCTATCTTTCTTTTATAATGACGGATAAAACAAACTTATTATACTACAATTGTCTCTAGAATTTTAGTGTTGCTACAAATACACTAAGTTCTCAGTCTGACTGTAGGCAAGTGACAAGGGATCTGTGTAATTGTGTGTATATAGTGATTGTTATTTGATAGGGTTTGGTTAGCTGTTGTGAGTTCTCCTTGCTATGCATATGTATGGTTATTATTTTATGTATGCATTAATTTCTATTTTTATTTGTATCTCTGGGGAAATAGTCTTATACCTCCAGAGAGTGGCAACCCTATATCTGTTGTAAATGGAAGTGGAGAGGGAATGCATTTGATAATGGGTGTATATGTTTTTGGATTCATCTATGTGATCGTATCTATTTTTGCTTTGAAGAATATCATTGTGTGAATTACATCATCACTTTTTCATACATATTTACAAATGAATGTATATACGTTTTCAAGACTATTGACGTTGCTTTTCTTATGGAGATAGAAAATATTGTGTTGACATAGGCTTAATCACATATTTCAGATGTTAAATGCTTTGAATCCAGTCAGGTTGATACGAAGAGCTTTTGAATAGGGATAATGATATTTTTATTTCAATATATTTTACTTTAATGAAACAATTATAGAAAATAGCTTTTGGAACAATACACTAAAAACTTCTCGAACCTTTGTATTAAAAACTGATGCTAGCGATTTTTTCTTCTGGTTGTTGCTGTGTATATGAATTTCATCATATATCGTAATACCAAAAGAGATTTGTGGAAATGTGTATGTGTGTGTGTGTGTGTGTGAGTATGTACATATATATATATGTACATATATATATATATATATATATATATGTACATATATATATATATATATATATATATATATATATATATATATATATATATATATATATATATATATATATATATATATATATATATATATATATATGTACATATATATATATGTACATACTCACACACACACACACACACACACATACACATTTCCACAAATCTCTTTTGGTATTACGATATATGATGAAATTCATATACACAGCAACAACCAGAAGAAAAAATCGCTAGCATCAGTTTTTAATACAAAGGTTCGAGAAGTTTTTAGTGTATTGTTCCAAAAGCTATTTTCTATAATTGTTTCATTAAAGTAAAATATATTGAAATAAAAATATCATTATCCCTATTCAAAAGCTCTTCGTATCAACCTGACTGGATTCAAAGCATTTAACATCTGAAATATGTGATTAAGCCTATGTCAACACAATATTTTCTATCTCCATAAGAAAAGCAACGTCAATAGTCTTGAAAACGTATATACATTCATTTGTAAATATGTATGAAAAAGTGATGATGTAATTCACACAATGATATTCTTCAAAGCAAAAATAGATACGATCACATAGATGAATCCAAAAACATATACACCCATTATCAAATGCATTCCCTCTCCACTTCCATTTACAACAGATATAGGGTTGCCACTCTCTGGAGGTATAAGACTATTTCCCCAGAGATACAAATAAAAATAGAAATTAATGCATACATAAAATAATAACCATACATATGCATAGCAAGGAGAACTCACAACAGCTAACCAAACCCTATCAAATAACAATCACTATATACACACAATTACACAGATCCCTTGTCACTTGCCTACAGTCAGACTGAGAACTTAGTGTATTTGTAGCAACACTAAAATTCTAGAGACAATTGTAGTATAATAAGTTTGTTTTATCCGTCATTATAAAAGAAAGATAGAAAACAAATATGGTATATTTTTGGTGGAATTGTCAACAACTTGTCAGTATATATGCATTTGTATGTATACAAATTACTGGAACTACCTGTTTGGTTGGTATGTCTCCACGTCCCATAAGAACTACGTAGTCACTACCTAGTCAATTGTTTCAGGGTTACTAGTAGGTTTTCAATGACAAACACATGCTAAATTCCTATAGCACAAAGTATTGTACAATTATAGAGTAGTACTGGGGACAATTCAAAATCAGTCAGTACATTTTCACCATGGAATGTTTCTCTACCACTACAACAAAAGCATCCCACACCAGCAGACACACACACATCCATACACACATAAAAGCACCGACATATGCATACATACATAAATGCACTGTAAGCACAACGTTTCTCTACAACAACAACGAAAGCTGTACACACAAGTGTACATACATACACATAACCAGAAAGAATCAATCTTTTACACCCACACACATAGCCAAGAAAATCGCAGCACGAAAATCCTCAATATCCCCACATTTGTAACAAGGTTGCCAACACTTTTGTAGTAATGACGGAGATAGTCCTGTTTTTTCCCGGTTTTGAATTCCCAAAACAGGACTATCTCCGCCATTACCACTCTACTGGGTACTAAGCTACTAATTTTAGATATCGTATTTGCGACATATGTTTTCCACCATTATTTTTGGTGGAATTGTCAACAACTTGTCAGTATATATGCATTTGTATGTATACAAATTACTGGAACTACCTGTTTGGTTGGTATGTCTCCACGTCCCATAAGAACTACGTAGTCACTACCTAGTCAATTGTTTCAGGGTTACTAGTAGGTTTTCAATGACAAACACATGCTAAATTCCTATAGCACAAAGTATTGTACAATTATAGAGTAGTACTGGGGACAATTCAAAATCAGTCAGTACATTTTCACCATGGAATGTTTCTCTACCACTACAACAAAAGCATCCCACACCAGCAGACACACACACATCCATACACACATAAAAGCACCGACATATGCATACATACATAAATGCACTGTAAGCACAACGTTTCTCTACAACAACAACGAAAGCTGTACACACAAGTGTACATACATACACATAACCAGAAAGAATCAATCTTTTACACCCACACACATAGCCAAGAAAATCGCAGCACGAAAATCCTCAATATCCCCACATTTGTAACAAGGTTGCCAACACTTTTGTAGTAATGACGGAGATAGTCCTGTTTTTTCCCGGTTTTGAATTCCCAAAACAGGACTATCTCCGCCATTACCACTCTACTGGGTACTAAGCTACTAATTTTAGATATCGTATTTGCGACATATGTTTTCCATGTTGAAGGAGGCTTTGATGCCATTGAGTTCCAAACGAGGAAGAGAAACTGTCTGAATTGGTACGACTTTACTTTTTGCTACTAACAAGTCTATGAAAGTGTTAAGAGTATCAAATATTCACTCACTTATCATTCATGTGCATGAATATTTTTTTTAATTTTGGTTGTGTTGTTTTCTTTTCGTGTATGAACAGGCAAAAAATAGTTTAATCTATTCGTTCTTGTATGATAGTATTTTTATTGCTTTTTTATTTTCACACAAAAATTATAAAATAAGATATATATTTTTTCATACATTTGTACATATATTTGATGCAAAATTTTTTTTATTTTATCACAAATTAGTGAGAGCATCAATGTTTAATTTTTACGTGCATTCGAAAATTAACAGCAAATCACTACAATTTCGCTATTCGCAGGGAATTCAAACAAACTTTTCATATGGGCATTACAACAGAAAAGTACACCTTATGTCACATTACGTTACTTTGTGATGTATCTTATTTTGCAAAGAAAAATTTATGTTTCATATAATTTTTTTTGCATGTAGGTGAAGAGTGTAATTAGGTCTGTATTCGGTAAGAACTAGAAAGCAATCGAACAGCACAGCTGTAAGATACAAGCTAAATTGCATGGTGACGTAACATGACGTGGAAATGCCAAAATACAAGGGAAAATGCAAGTACGTATTATTTATTTAATTTTATTTTTTCAGTTTTCATAACAAAACAACAATAAAAAGATTTAGGGGTAAAATGAAGGCACTCGTTATCAAACGAAATTACGGAATATTTCAATAGAGTTTTAATGGAAATATTTTTATGATTTGAATCGTATCGAATGCCGTAATTTGCACCCTTTTGTTATAGCATTTACCAAAAAATGGTAAAAGGGTATATATAGGTTTGTCATTCCGTTTGTAATTTCTACAATATTAATAAGCGACACATAAAGTATATATATTCTGGATCCTTATGCATAGGGAAGACGAACAAGCGAGTAGTAGTGAACTACCAATCCTGCGTCAATTAAACTTGCAAAATTGTTGGCTGAAATTGTTAAATTGTGGCTGAAATTGTTAAATTTGGGTAATTAAAATTTGAAAATTCTTAAATTCTTGGAAATTTGTGAAATTTGATACCTGCGAGGGTGGTTCAATAAGTCCGTCCAGATTTTTGTTTACATAAGGAGTTTTTTGTTTACATTAACTTTGTGGGAACGGGTGATTTTTTTTTGGGTAATATTAATTGTGATAACGGGTGATTATTTTTGTGGGTGTGGTTAAGGGGTTTTATAAGATTAAGATTTCTCAAGTGTATATGCCGACGGGAAAATCATGAACATGATTTTTCCTGATACCAGTGGGGGAAATAGGGATTATTAATTTTTCCTAATGCCTACGGCAATGCATGATAAGTTTTCCTAATGCCTACGGCAATGCATTATAATTTTTCCTAATGCCTACGGCAATGTATGATAAGTTTTCGTAATGCCGACGGCAATACATGATTATTACATTTTTGAAATGCCTACGGCAATACATGATTATTATTTTTTTTCGTAATGCCGATGGCAATACATGATTATTATTTTTTTCGTAATGCCGACGGCAATACATGAGTATTTTTTTTTCAAATGCCGACGGCAAAACATGATTATTATTTTCTAGTACCAAAGGGAAAATTGCCAGTGTTGCCAGACTATAGAAATTCGTTATCGTAATACTACATCAGTAATATCAGAGAAAATAGATTTGATGACTACTACGCGATTCTCATATGAATCGGGAGAATGTGTGTATGATTTCCTCACACTAATAAGTTGTTTATAAATAAAATAAATAAATTAATAAACAATTAATTTAATTATTTTATTTATTTATAAAATGTTCTCTTGTATATGGACACCCTATACTTGTGTGTGGATGATCCAGCTTGTTTGTCGCTGGTATTTATTTATTTGTTTAAGAAATATAATTGAATGTATATATGTATGTATGTATGTATGTATATTTGCATGTGTATGTATGTGTGTATATTTGTATGTGTATGTATGTATGTATGTATGTATGTATGTATGTATGGTGTATTTGTATGTGTATGTGAGGATGCTTGTGCGTAAAATATTTTGTAGAATACATTTATATTTTCCAACGTAATCATTTTCTTTGTCTACGATTATTTGAAAGCAGCAAAGTTTCAATTAAGTACACTCATCAGCAGAGAAACAAAAACTAAAAATTTGCAAGTATGCAATAAAGTTAACTTTCCTCCTCCCCACTTCCTTCTCTTTCATTTATGTAGTTTGTATTTGAAATAAGAAAACACTTGTACATTCTTTTATTTTGTATACATTTATTGTTTAAAAATTTTTTTAAATTTTATAATAATACATACATACATATGTAAATTCATATTTTAAGAAGTAAAAAAGTTCATTTAAAGCAAGACATTTCTTTTGTTAGTAAAATAGCATTTTTTAATGCGCAAACACCAAAATTATGATAACTACAATAAAGATATTCTGGATACTTGATTTCCATTTGTTTAAAGTTGATGCAGCCTATATCCTCAACGTTAAAAATTTTTCGGTGTAACATTTTTTCCAACCATCGTCTTTTTTCTTCACCTTTTACATAAATTGTTGAACATCTTGCGTTGGCTTTTAAAAAATTGCAAACGCTTTGAAATGAAACTGATCCAGCAGTCCAGTCTTTGCTTTTTTATTGATAACCATTTAAAATCAAATGGGGATTTTATAATGAAATGGTTATATTCATAATTGTTGAAAACAATCGCTACTTCTTTTGCGATGAAATCATTTGAATTACTCTTGAAACCTTGTACGTCTATAAAAATTATGTTGTTATCCATATTACTCAATTTATAAGACTTTTCGAACTTGTCCTTTGATAGGTATATATTCTATTGTACGATCATGAATAAGAATGCAGTAAGCTGTTGTTTTTGCTGCAATATTAGTTGCTGTTTCAAATTCTATTTTTATATCAATCGGTCCATTATTGAGTGATTCATTCTGATGACTGACATCTACTACAATAATAGGAGCTTTTGTCTTAAACTCTGGTGCAGTTAGAAGCGGTTGAGATTCTTTCATATAATAACTTTGTTGAAATCTTATATACATATCATATAGAATTGCATATCGTTCATTTTTAAACTTTATGTTAAGATCATCATATGGATATGAGACTGAATTTAAATGTACTTTTAAATTAGTCAAATCACAATGAACAAACTTATTTTCTTGTTGAAAAGCAATCAATACAAAACGTGGGCGTTCTCTATTTGCAGCCAGTTTAACATTCCAAATATGGCTAGTTCCTATGTTTAATTGTGGATTAATATGACAATCCCAACTGCGAAATGCCATAGGTATAGAAGCACCATTATTAATAATTTTTATCATATTCAATTTGCTAAAGTCCGATAATTGTACATGTGGGATTCTCCATGAGATGAGTGAAATTGTAAGTTTAGCTTTTTCAGTAGAAACACTCGAGCGCACAAGATTTTCATCGTTTTTATTGCGCAAGAGTATCAATTCATGTTTTCCATTTAGTATAACTTTGTTGTAGTCTTCAGCGAATCCTAGAAGCATTTTTAGAGGTACATAGAAATTGAAAAATCCATTTACAAGAGTGACATCGTCAATTTTGTTCCATCCAGCATTTTGCATCACGTTGCTTTCAGTTGGTGACATAGAAACCAAATTTTTTATGGTGCTTGTGGCTCCTAAATATCTTGTATGATCAATTTCAATTCCATTGAGCTCATAGCGAATTTCATCAAACAGATATGCCACAAAGTTGTTTTTTAGTATAAAGTTTTTTGAAGATGACGAAGATTTTGTCGTATTATCATCAGCAACAAACCCTTCCACATAAATGTAGCTCTCACTGGGTAGCACGTACAAATCTTGATTTTGTATTGAAATTCTAATTTCATCATTATTGTTGTAAGACTGTAAGTATGGTACATATGTATGATAGTCCTTTTTGATTATATTTTCATCAGACAAAGGTTTATCTAAGACATCTATTATTGAACTCATTTTGTCTTTAATTTTAAATTCAATGACTTCAGAAAATTTTTATTTGATGTTGTTAGAGATTTTTGTTGAGCTGTTCGCTTTAATGTTGTTGTTGTTTTTGCTGCTATATTTTTTAATGTATTTGTGTTGTATATTAGCATTATTTAGTTGGCCTTAAATGTATTCGTATTGTAATTTCCTCTCCTCGGAAATTAATTAAATCACCGTGTTGATCAAGTACGCGCAGCGCTAGTGAACTTATCTCTCTGGTGTTCACAGGTAAATAGATGAGATTTCTTGGAACCTCATCTATTTTATAGCCTGGAGGCACATTTATCGGAAATTCATGAAGTGTATGCGATTTGGAGTTATTCATATATGTGTTAATAGCGATACTACTTTCAATTCGCAAGAGATTCACTTTAAAAATATTAACTGGAAGATCTGAGTAATAATATTTGTTTGGTGTTAGGATTTTGCTATTGAATCCTAAAAGTTTTCCAATTGTGTTGTCCTTATTAAAATATACAGGATCCTTGGAACTATTAACTTTAACTTGCATTGTGTTGTTATTGGCTTCAATAAAAATCTTATTTGCTGGGCAAAGTCGTTTGTATTGCTCTTCTATAAAATCAACTATATCATTTAATTCGTAAGATCCAATTGGTATTTCAATTTTATGTTCTCCTATATGAAACATATTGTTGTAAGTGTCTACATTTGGAATACTGTTGTATGAATGAAAATCAGTTAGAGCACACTCATATGCACCATCTAATTCAATAGGAGGAAAGTAACTAGCAGATAATTCTGATGAGTTAGAGCTCAGAGTAAGTGTTATTGACATTATAACAGACTGATTACAATTAAATAAAGTTTAGTACACAGTATGGTTTATAAGCATAATTTACATATTTATTTAATTTTCTTATTTTAAAATTAACATTAGTTTCTTAATATTAATGCTATTATTGTTCTTGATATGATGCTGTTGGTGATTTAGTTTTTCTTCCAACTATAATATTTCATCTTTACTTATCCAAGAATTATGTTGATCTGAAAATCCTAGCCATTTAACATATACTTCCTTTGCTTTAGTTTTGAGAACCTTTTCAACTAAATATGTATTTGGAAATCTAGTTTTTGAAAGTTCATCAGTATAGAATCCACCTTTAATAGGATTACCAAGATAATCTTCTAATATGTATGTTGCAGGATTTGTATTTTGAACTTTGATAATTGTGAATATTTCTGTGGTCCAATTTGGAGTATAACCTTTTTCAAATATATGCTTATATTTGCTTATGCGAACATGATCTCCTACATTAAATTTCGACATTTTATACATCTTCAAATGACTGTATACTGTATTAAGCAGCTTTTGCTCATTTGTTGAGTTGACTTTAATAGGAGACATTTTAATTGTACGATGAAATTTTTTATTGTAGGCATTAACTAAATCTTTGTGTATATCAATCCACTTATATGAGCCATTATAGCTAAATTCTTTCCACATCATTCCTTTCAATGTTCTATTAAATCGTTCTACAATTGATGCTTTCATACTGCTATATGTTGAGTAGTGATTAATGTCGTATTTATGCATTAATTTTTCAAAGTTTTTGTTGAAAAATTCTTTACCATCATCTGTTTCAATTCAAAAATATCTGCCATTGCCTTGGTTGTTTCGAGTGCAGTTTTTGTTTTTAGCGGTACTACCCATGCAAATTTTGAAAATGTGTCGATTACAGTAAACAAAAATCGATAATTTTTATTTTCTTTAGAATAGTTCCCCATTTCAACTAAATCAGCTTGCCAAAGATCATCAATTCCTTTCATTACAACTCTGCGACGCACAAAATGTTTTCGTGCTTGCTTATGGAGTTCGTTTACTAAATTTCTTTTTGAAGACATTAAGTTGTTTTTACTGATTTTTTGGAGAGTGATGTGATCTACTTGAAGGACTTTCAGCTATTGATACAAACATGTAATTTTCCAATCTATAAATTTTCTCATTAAGCTGCTCAATTTGTTCTTCAAAGGATGTTTTCATTTTTTGGATATCTTTTTGAATTTTATAATTTTCTTCTATATCTAATTTTATTTCACGTTGTAGTTCTTCGATTTGCATTTGAAGATCTTCTTGAATTACAGTATTGTCTGCCTTAAAATATGTTAATAATTTCTCTTCTAGTTTTTCGATTTGAGTTTGCAGAAACAATTTATTGATAAAATCGTTTTCCTCCAGAGCTTCTGTAACATTTTTGATCCTTCTGTTTTGGACATCAATGTTGTTGTTCGTATCCACAAAGAACCCCAACAGTTTAGGTGCATTTTTCAAAGAAATTATGTTGCTAGTATCGTTTAAGTAGTGTCCAAATTTATCAACAGACATGCTTTATATACTTTATTAGAGTTAATGTATTATATTCGCTTCACGTAGCTCTTCAATAATTGATACAATCTCGTTATTGTGATTAGTATGACCTGCACCTTGTGATGCGAGCAGTAGTCGAAGTCGATCTACTAACTCATTGGGATCATCCCAGTATATATAGTTGGGCTTATGAATATTAAATTCCATCATTCCATCACCTAAATAGCTACCTTTTGGCTTAGATCCTGTTGATTGGGGTAAATTCTTCTGGTTTTTCTCGTCAATAAATTTCTTAATAATATGTTTATATTTATATCCTCTAGTACCCTTTATTTGACCATCAGGTGTATAGTCTCTTCTATATGCATTAGTAGTAATTAAAATCTTTTTATAGATTTCGAGTTCAAATTTATCATAATTTTTTGGTATTTTATGAAACATTAGAGAAAATAGCCCTGGTGTTAGGGCCCATATTTGACCACCAACTTGTATTTTATCTTCATTAAGTTTGAGCGTACTATCACCAAATTTCCATTCATTATTGAAATCCTTATGTGGACCATAGTTTGTATCTAGTTCATTTCTTCCTTCCAAGACTGATAAGTCAGTATAAGTATCTTCTGTATTGGAAGTCTGTGAGTAAAAATCATCATCATCATCAGCGTCATCATCATTTACAGTATTAGCATCATTTAATGAGATGGTATTATCAAATATTGTTCCTTCAGCTAGTTTCTTTGGTGTACTTGACTCTATCTTGACTGATGTTTTTTCAGGCTTAAGACTTGTATTATTTTCAACTTCTGCCTTCATTTTACTTTCTTCTTTCATGGGAATTCTTTTAATTTTTTTAGAACTATTTATGAATTCTTTGAGTGGTTCTGTTATAGGTTTAAATGTATCTCGTAGTTGTTCACGTGTATCTATTTCACCAGTTTTTATACTACGAAGCTTTTTCTTCAAGACATTTCTTGTCAACACCAATTGTTTTAAAATTTTCTCATCCATGCTTAATAATAGTAAATAAGAGGTATCAGCTATTAGATCAGGTATCAGCCTTTTAGAACCTGGTCTGGTTATCAGATCAGCTTTTTAGGACCTGGTCTGGTTATCAGATCAGCTTTTTAGGACCTGGTCTGGTTATCAGATCAGCTTTTTAGGACCTGGTCTGGTTATCAGATCAGCTTTTTAGGACCTGGTCTGGTTATCAGATCAGCTTTTTAGGACCTGGTCTGGTTATCAGATCAGCTTTTTAGGACCTGGTCTGGTTATCAGATCAGCTTTTTAGGACCTGGTCTGGTTATCAGATCAGCTTTTTAGGACCTGGTCTGGTTATCAGATCAGCTTTTTAGGACCTGGTCTGGTTATCAGATCAGCTTTTTAGGTAGCAGCTCAGCTTATAGCAAATAGATGTATGAAGTTTAAAGTTAGATTAATAACTAAAGTGAATGTTTATCAAGAGTAGTTTATATAGTTATGAAATAGTCAAATTGCTTTCTGTAGCGACCATTATTTAATTCATTATCTTTGCTTATCACCAAAAATCCATATTTATCCTTCCAACACTCTCGACAAATTTCTTGGAACTTTTCATAACTCATATCGCTGCCAACATGATCCCTATAAACATGCTTCATATTCGTCTCATCTTGTTTAAACATTATAATAACATTTGCATTGTCTCTTATTAAATGCTTGGGAATTCTAGTATAAGTTTGACACAAGTAAAATGAATCAACATCCCTATGTCGCCCCATACAAAAATATGTACGTATATTATTCTGCTTTTCACATGCAACATCATCAAATATCATAATTGAATTAGTTTTAGCTTCGTCAGGTGGAATAACTGATTCATTATCTGTAAATGTATAATATCCCATTCCTTTAATTGGTGAAATTAGTTTCTTCAGATATTCATATTTGGGCTGATATAAAGATTTTGAGTATAAATAGATGTTTTCAAACTTGAGTCCATTAGGACTTTCTAGTAAGCCAATCATAACATTAGTCTTTCCACAATTTGATGGTCCCACTATTAGAGCACGAATAGAATTTGGTAAGAGGGGGCTGTGCTTTATTTTTGAAGTAATGTTCGATGATTCATCAATATTACGAACTAAAATATTTTTATGTTGTTTCACTAACTGCATTTTTGTAACTAAATGCATTTCATAATTGTTACCCGTTATTATAGAAAAAATTAGATAATATGGTTATACGATATCAGAAAACGTTTAGTCATAAAAACACCTTCGTTGGAGGAGGTATAGTAGATAAAATAATAAACGCTCTACATGTTGAACTTCATCTTCCTGGATATCAGTACTGTGGACCTGGAACAAAACTACAAAAACGTTTAAATCGAGGTGACAAAGGAATTAATTTATTGGACTGTGCTTGTAAAAATCACGATATTGCGTATTCAAAAAATAAGGATTTAAGTACTAGACATAAAGCTGATAAAATACTGGAAAATTCAGCTTGGAATAGAGTTTTATCAAAAGATAGTAGTCTTGCTGAAAAATCATTTGCATATATGGTTACTAACGCAATGAAAGCCAAAACAAAATTTGGTATGGGTGTGGAGAAAAAGAAAAATGTTGGAAAGAACAAGCTAAATGATAAAAAACTATTTAGAACATCAATTAGAGCTGCAACAAAAATACTAAATAAGGAAAAGCCATTAGATATTAACTCAGCTATTAAAATTGCACGAAAAACTATCAACAAATCATTAAAAGGAAAAAAATTTCAAATTATAGTACCACGTGTAATACGTGTCCCAAAAATTGGTGGATTTTTGCCTCTAATACCGATTTTAACTGCTCTGGGTGCAATTGGTAGTCTAACAACTGGAGGTGCTGCCATAGCTAAAGCTGTAAATGCAACAAAGAATGCCAAAAATCAACTTGATGAAGCAACTAGACATAATAGAGCGATGGAATCTATAGCAGTTGGCAAAGGACTTTACTTAAAACTATATAAAAATGGTTATGGCTTAGTTCACAAAGAATAATCAAAAAACTCTTAGAGATGCTGCCCAACAGACCACTAAACAGACCTAAACCGTTTCTCTATAAATATTCCATATTTTAGAGGAGTTTTCATGTTGAATACTCTACCAAAACGAACAAAGAAAATTGAATGTGGAATAATCAACTAAGATGTATCAACAGGACCTGGTACACATTGGGTAGCATATTATAAAAACAACAATGAAAAAGAATATTTCGATAGCTTTGGAAACTTACAACCTCCTTCAGAAGTAGTTAAATATCTTGGTACAAATGTAAAATACAACTATAATCAACATCAGAATTTTAATACATTTACCTGTGGTCACTTATGTCTTAAATTTCTTTATAAAATAACTGAAAATATTAAATAAAAACACAAACATTTATATCTTACAAAACTCTTTAATGTCTTTTTATTTATAATTTAAAATACAAAGCTAATACATATATTTTATTGCCAAATAGGAAATTGGGAATTTTGAATTAGAAATTCACTCAGGTCACTCTCAACGATTAGATTTTCTTCACCTTCTCTGCTTAAGCAATAAGATCCACTGGATAGATCTTTAATATCGTCATCTGTTAAAATATTATACCGTTTTATATTATTTTTTCTAAAGGAAAATTAGGAATCATCTGTTTGTAAGTTTTTTGGTATTCATCTCAATTGAAAAATATATTCCATTGTCTTGGTTGTTTCTCTTTATGAAATTTAATGGAATTTAATAATATTGTGAAATTCAATTTCTCTTGTACAGAACTTCTCAAAGAAAACAAGACTTTAAATGATATGAAAACAAGACTGTGCATGTTTTAGCGATATGAAAACAAGAATTTGCAAATAAGCAAAAACAAAAAATTTTTTGATCCAACGAAGTAAAACCAGTGAAGAAATAAACACCAGTCACATATTTCATTCTTTTTTCAATACTTTATTTCAAATTTTTTCTTAAAAATTTATTTACATTTGTAGAATCATTTTTCTTGATAAATAAATAAATAGGATTTTATAATTATAATTATATAATTTTACCAATAATAAATAGGATTTCATATACATCAATTTTTCTTTTAATAAATAGGATTTTATTTACAATAATTTTTCTTAATAACAAAGATTTTATATACAACTTAAAAATTTAAAACTAATTAACTAAAAATTAATTAATTTTAGCCATTTTCTTACATTCTAGCAACATGTCAAGTTCGTATTCAGGGTTAGTTTCCTTAATACGAAAATGATACCATGCATATGTGTTAATGTTATTTGTCCTAATTTTTCTCTTATCGTCTCCATAACTTAATACTACCTTATTACATTGGTCTTATTAAATAAACAATTTTTATAAGTAGCTAAACTATATTTATCTAATATGGCTCTCTTTACCCTTCGATTTCTTTACATCATTTTGATCTTGAACACTAAATGAATACATTTTAGATCGCAACCCGACAAATTCTTTCATTATTTTTCCACAATTTTCGTCTTTCATCATACCCAACACCTTTTTATTAACTAGAGGAAAATTATAAATGTTGTCTGTAGGATAGTCCGATGTATCAAATTGTTCTTGTATGTCATTTTTTATGTCAGCATAAAAGTCATCCGTCTTTATTGAATATATAAAAGAGTCCGTGTCCATATAGTTTAAGGAGAGTTTCGTCTTAAACTTAGGTTCCATGTACCCGTAATGGAAATTATACATTTTCCATTTGGACAGCTCGAGTACACAAAAGTAAATTGTTTCATTGTAGCAGGTTTTGACTCCTGTCATTTCGATTGCTACCAGGTCTTCTGAAAATATAGATAAACTATGAAAATTTGGTTTTGATATCCAATCTTGGGCACCCAAATGATTACAGTTCATTCTCTCCCAACTATTGACAATTTTAACATCTCTCCTCTTGTCCACATTTTCCATGGTTTTACCATACACTGCATTATTGAGAAGTTTGAAAAAAATTTTTTCAAAAGCATTCTTAGCAGTGGCTCTATGTCTGGCATTTAAGTCAATGTAGCCTTTTAACCATGGAGATTGTTTAAATGCTAGAATACGATGAGTTTTCTTTAAAACTAAGCCATATTTTAAGCACTGTTTTAGAACTTTAAAGTGTATCACATATGATTGCTTTGTAGAGAAATCGGTTATCAACTTGTTGTACTTCGCTTGCATAGGTTTCTTATTTTCAGCGCAAAAAGGAAGATCATTATGCAGGTCGTGTAAATGAGAGGGATAATCCAACGTGACCTCATATACATAACCGTCTGTTCCATTATCAGCTATGCTGTTTGGATCCAGATTCAGCTCGTCTTGCGATAACCATCTGAACCCACCATGAGGAAGATATTCCGACATTGCCCAACCGTAAAGGTTATTTGCGTCTAAGTAGACAAGAAATTCTGATGGTTTTGATACATCGAAATCTTCCAAATATTTGTTATTCGCTTTCGAATATCTTTGGCTACACTGTACAATCCCCCCACGTATACCTTTTTTCATAAAATTGTACATGTCAATGTCTGTCAATAACTCTAATTCAATTTTTGTATATTTGAGCATTGCATCCCAGGAAAGGCCAGGTGCTGTATAATACTGGCATGGATCGAGCTCATAAATACCCTTACAAACTTTTCTAAAATTCTCAAAAATATCTGTCTGTTTTTAAGTAAAGTTCCATGTAGTCTTTCATAGTTTTGCAACCAAAAGTATTCCATACCTCTACAGCATGTGAGTATTCCTCTAAAGAACACTCTTTATTGTTCAACTTATTAAAGAAATCACTGCGTGAAGGGAGCTGACACTCATCTAATTTTTGAAATGAATTTAGGTACTCATAGGGGAAAATACCTTTTTTCTTAATAAGCTGAAACTCGTTTTCTGACTGAAATAATGACCTTATAGTGCTGAAATCATTATCCGACAAATTGCAGGCTAATGATTCCAAACTCTCAGCCATAAAACGTATTGTATCAAGAAATCTTATTTCAAGCTTATGACCATCACTCATTTCTGAAAATTGGGAGAGGGATATATAAAGCTCCTTATTGAGAGGGAGTACTTTCAGCTGCATTGAAATTTCACCTAGTTCTTTAATAAAAAGATGTGAGTCATAGTTTGAATAATTATGAAAGTAAACTGGTATAAACTTGGGAATTTGATAATTTAAATTACACTTATTGTGGGCTGCACCTCTATATTTACCACTAATGTGGCAATGATCTCTAACGCGATCTTTACCTAAAAATTTTTGACAAATATGACAATTTACCGCACTATAAAAACTATACACATCAGAAGGGGATAAAGTATCCATTTGTCTATTATTAACTAAATAATTATTGTAAATAACCTCACAATCTTTAACTAAATATGATACAAATTTTTTGGAGGCATCTTTACCAGTATAAACCCTTAACTTATCTAACTTACTGTTATGGAGACACTTAATGTAATAACTAAATGCACAAGGAGTGTGCTTTTTAATTAAACTAGTTTTATCACTTACATTATTACTTATATCTTCCAGGATGCACTCAAAGTCAGCATAAACCACAAAGGGGACATCCATTTTCCTTTGATGCCCCTTAAAGCTGAGAATTGCATCCGGACCTGATGGCATACTTGTCACAATTTTACCGCATTCAGTCTTATGATGACTTATTCCACTCTCGCTATGAGTGTACTGCAGACAGGTGTTGCAGAAATGTAATTTGTGTCCATCCTTCGTTATCTGACTTCGTAAAAGTCTGTGAATGATAAAAAAATTGATAAAAATTTATTAGTAAAATGTATCTATTATAAAATAAATAAAACAAGTATATGTATCATTAAATTAAAGTGTAGTATAATTTTTTAACTTACTTTGATATGTCCTTTATCAAAATATAGTGATGAGCTTCACCATTCTCCAAAAGAAGCAAGTTTACATGAGTAATTTTCTCTTCCTTAGTCACATAATAGGGACCAATGATTTGATTTGTCTCCTCATCATACCCAAATACGTTAACGCTTATTGCAGGATTGTGCACCTCAAACACGTTAATTTTTTTAGAGCTAATGGGAAGCTTAAATTTTTGAAATTTAGCACTTCACCATTTCGCGTAAAAATAATGTCTGCAGAAATGTCCTGAATACCATAAGAACTGCAACGTTGTGGGTTATCGTATGTTGTGGTATCTATGGCAGCAATCAAACACCACTTGAAGCAGTATTCATCATCATTATCAATATTGATGCAAGCTTTTTTTCTTCCTAGTTTTTGTGGTGTGGATATCCAACTTGATCCTTTGACGAGCGACGATTTGTTGATGTTGATTTCTGCTCGGACTATGCGTGATAAAGTCCAACCTGAATCGCGCTCTTCAAATTCTGACATTTTGGTTGAAATCTCCTCAATCTGTTTACGGAATATTTCTTTTATGTTGTCTGCCTTCGTCACCAAACTCATTTTAGCTACATGTGTTATAACACACAACTCCAAATCTTCTTCAACAATTTTAATATACTCCGCCACAATACTCACATGAAATTTAATGATTGTATGCTTACACAAACTCATGTGAAGTCTCTCAATAAAAATATTTATGTTTTCCTTCATAAACTCTTCCAGAAGAAGTTGGTCCTTTCTGTTTAAAATAGCATACGTGGCGATATGATTTTTGAAGGCTTTGGATATTTTGAAACATTTCACATTCTCTGCTACTTCTTCTGTCCTAGAATGTGAAGCGCTCATTGGAGTTGGCAGAGTTTCTTCTCTTCTTTCTTCTTCTTCTCCACCACTTTCCGGCAAACTTATGTCCATAGCATCGTTGTACAAATTCCCTCCATGGATAGCCACACCTTGTTGTTGAGCTTGTTGTTGCTGCTGCTCTTGTTGATGATAATTAAGAGGTTGCCATTGCATCAAATTGGAATACTGCTGCATTTGATTATCTGGTGTGACGGGATTATAATTGTAAATTGGGTGCTCATATTGCATTGGCACTCCTAATCCCAAAAACTGATTATTCCATGGCATACCGTATTGTTGATAATTCAATGGCACTTGATATTGGGGGTAATGTAGAGAAGGATGTTGCTGATGATGAGACATATTTAGGTGCTGTTGATAATTTGCAAGAGATGTCTGCGGTTGTTCTAGATTTCTGTTCCGGCTTACGACCACTTGATCCTGCACACTATGATTTTTGACATGATCCAAAAAGGACTTTTGGTATTTATATACCTTATGGCATATTTCACACTGATAACCTGAAGAACTCATTTTTATTATTTTATTGTTATTATTTCACTTTAACACAATTTCTGTTGATGGTTGTAAATACAATGAAGTACTGATGTGATGGTTAGAAAAGTTGCCGTATTTATACAAAAATTAGTAGCAGTATCCTTGCAGCATATTTACTTTTTGTTTCTCTGCTGATGACTGTACTTAATTGAAACTTTGCTGCTTTCAAATAATCGTAGACAAAGAAAATGATTACGTTGGAAAATATAAATGTATTCTACAAAATATTTTACGCACAAGCATCCTCACATACACATACAAATACACCATACATACATACATACATACATACATACATACATACATACACATACAAATATACACACATACATACACATGCAAATATACATACATACATACATACATATATACATTCAATTATATTTCTTAAACAAATAAATAAATACCAGCGACAAACAAGCTGGATCATCCACACACAAGTATAGGGTGTCCATATACAAGAGAACATTTTATAAATAAATAAAATAATTAAATTAATTGTTTATTAATTTATTTATTTTATTTATAAACAACTTATTAGTGTGAGGAAATCATACACACATTCTCCCGATTCATATGAGAATCGCGTAGTAGTCATCAAATCTATTTTCTCTGATATTACTGATGTAGTATTACGATAACGAATTTCTATAGTCTGGCAACACTGGCAATTTTCCCTTTGGTACTAGAAAATAATAATCATGTTTTGCCGTCGGCATTTGAAAAAAAATACTCATGTATTGCCGTCGGCATTACGAAAAAAATAATAATCATGTATTGCCATCGGCATTACGAAAAAAATAATAATCATGTATTGCCGTAGGCATTTCAAAAATGTAATAATCATGTATTGCCGTCGGCATTACGAAAACTTATCATACATTGCCGTAGGCATTAGGAAAAATTATAATGCATTGCCGTAGGCATTAGGAAAACTTATCATGCATTGCCGTAGGCATTAGGAAAAATTAATAATCCCTATTTCCCCCACTGGTATCAGGAAAAATCATTTTCATGATTTTCCCGTCGGCATATACACTTGAGAAATCTTAATCTTATAAAACCCCTTAAACACACCCACAAAAATAATCACCCGTTATCACAATTAATATTACCCAAAAAAAAATCACCCGTTCCCACAAAGTTAATGTAAACAAAAAACTCCTTATGTAAACAAAAATCTGGACGGACTTATTGAACCACCCTCGCAGGTATCAAATTTCACAAATTTCCAAGAATTTAAGAATTTTCAAATTTTAATTACCCAAATTTAACAATTTCAGCCACAATTTAACAATTTCAGCCAACAATTTTGCAAGTTTAATTGACGCAGGATTGGTAGTTCACTACTACTCAAGCGATGTCCGTCTGTCCGTCTGTCTGTACGTGAAATCGGTTTTCCCAACCTCCCAGAAGAGCTAAAGACTTCGTTCTTGAACTGGTGTGTCAGAAATTTTCCGAAAAATTTTGCTGTTGAAAATCAGCAAAATCGAGCGGACGGTTTCAGAGCTGGAAAACTCAAACTCTATTTTTCCATAGAAAATAACTACCGAAAACTAGTTTTTATTACTTTTTTATTAAATTAACTTATTTTATACTTCGGTATGAATAAAATTGGTATTTATAATTAAAAAAAAAATTAAATTTAACAAATTAAAAAAACGTTTCCAGGGTTGGAAAACTTTAACTTCTTTTCTAATAATTAAACATATTTCATGTTTTAGGAAGAAGGCTAATTTCTCAGGAACGGTAAAAGCTACGGGTCTGATATTTGGACTGTGTATGTAACAACAACAAATACATAAAAGCTAAAGATTAAAGGGTGTTCCAAAATGAGCGACGAAAACTTATAAAATCCCATGTAATATATATACAATTGTATGTACACATGTATATTGACACTTGAAATTTGTAAAATTTTTGTATTTTTATATATATTTCAACAATTAACACTAAAATTAAAGAAATTTAAATTAAAGGGCGGTCCCTCAGTTAATGCAATTTTGACAAATTGCTATATGTTGGAAACCGTAAGAGTTAAACTCTTGAAATTTTCAAAAACGGTCAAACTAAAAAATCCAAAAATTATAAAATCGCCAAAAACTTAAAAAAATCGCCAAAATGAAAAAAAACGTTTAAATTAAAAGAAAAACCAAAACGAGAAAAACTTGTCAAAACTAAAAATAAATTTCCACAAGGACAAAAAAACATAAAAAACCGCAGAAACCATTTCCACAGGGTGCCCCTGTGGCTGAGTGGTACCGACGCTAGCCTCTCAGTCCAGAGGTCGTGGGTTCGATTCCCACCATAGACTCTGGGTGTTTTCTGCAGACAAGCTAATCGCTTTGCGGGTTGTGTTTGTTGTTTAACAAAAAAAAAAAATTTATGTATGTACAAAAAACGCCAAAAACCGCAAAAATCGTCAAAACAAACAAAAATCGCAAAAAATTAAAAAAAAAAATGCTTAAATTAAAAAAAATCACCAAAAACAAAAAAATCGCCTTAATGAAAAAAAATCGCCAAAATAAAAAAAAAATCGTCAAAACGAAAGTAAATCGCTAAAATTAAAAAAAAAAACGCCAAACACCGAAAAAAATTGCCTATATGAAAACAAATCGCCAAAAATTAAAAAAATCGCTTATATGAAAAAAATCGGCAAAATCAAAAAAATCGCCAAAACGAATAAAAATCGCCAAAATCAAAGAAATACGCCAAAAACCGAAAAAATCGCCAAATCGAGAAAAAAGTGTCAAAACAAAAAAAAATCCCACATTGACAAAAATCCTCAAAAATCGCCAAAACAAAAAAAAAATTCTTAAATGAACAAAAATCGCCATAAATAAAAAAAATTGCCTATATGAAAAAAAATCCCCAAAATCAAAAAATCCGCCAAAAAAGAAAATAAATCGCAAAAAAATTAAAAAAAAAACCCCAAAACCAAAAAATTGCCTACGAGAAAAAAAGTGTCAAAACTAAAAAAATTGCCACAAAAAAATCAAAAAAAATATATATATATATTATAAAAATAAAAAAATCGCCTAAATAAAAAATAATCGTCAAAATCAAAAAAATCGAACGAAAAAAAAACGCCAAAAACCGAAAAAAAATTGCCAAAACCAAAAAAAAATTGCCTATATGAAAAAAAAATCGCCGAAACTAAAAAAATCAGCAAAATAAAATAAATCGCCAAAATTTAAAAAGCACCAAATTAAACATAATGCCAAAAACTTAAAAATTGCATTAAAAAAAGTATGTTTTTTCACAAAATTAATATGTTCCTACATATCTCTGTGCTTATGTATGTATCCCTATACTGCACAAACGTACTTTGGTAAAGGGTATATAAGATTCGGCACAGCCGAATATAGCACTCTTACTTGTTTTAGTTGTTGTAGTTTTGTGGGTACCTGTATAATTGTCCGGCAAATCACTCAAACAGTGCGAGTGAGACGAAAACCTCTCGAAGGCCAGACAATATACACAAGTGTTTGTTGGGTATCCTGTAGTCAGACTGGGAACCCAGTGTCTTTGTAGCACCATAAAATTCTAGTGCCAATTTTGGTATAATACGTTTGTTCTATCCATCATTATAAAAGAATGATATAAAACAAATATGGTATACTTTTTGTGGAATTGTCAACAACTTCTCAATATATTTGCATTTGTATTTACACAAATTTTAGAAATGTTCCAGTAACTAACTGTTTGGTTGGTACGTCTCCACGTTCCCATAAGAACTACGAAGTTAATTGTTTCAGTGTTACTAGTAAGTTTTCAATGACAAGCACATGCTTATTTCCTATAGCACAAAATATTGTACAATTAGATAGTAGTACTGATGACAAAGTAAAAAGTGAGCCAGTACATTTTCACCATCGACATTTCCTACAGTGTTATAATGTTTGTTTACCACTACAACAAAAGTATCCGACACCGTCAGACACACAAACAAATACCAACACACACACATATGCAGACACGTACACACACATATATACATACACACATACAAACACCCACACATACATACATCCATGCACTGTAAGCACAACGTTTCTCTATCGAAGAATGTGTAGTTGACTACAAAAATACTTAACTTATAGTTAACTTTTCTTAGACTGCCTAAAAGCTAACTGCAATGTCATCCAGAACAAACCAAAATTAATTCTTAAGTTGAGTATGTAGTCGAATTTGATGAGAGCCAACAAACTTATTCTCAGTTACTTTGAAACTCATTTCAGTTTTATGTTAACACTTTGCTCTTGTTATTTTAGATTGTAGCTTAGCTGAGTGGTAGCGCATTGCGTACACAAATTGAGATGATACATGTTCGAACCCCAGAAAATTTTTTTAATTTACTGACTACAATTTGGTTTAAAAAAGTCAACTTTAAATTAGCTGAAAGTAATACAGATCGAGCCAATTGACTACCGCCTAGGACATCGCAATGTTGAAGTAGTCAGTTGATTACATTGCGAAGTAATCAAAGTGTAGTCAGTACTACTTGCGAAATAGTTAGCTTAAAGTTAGTTTAAAGTTAGCCAAATTTCGGACAGGGTAGTTACACATAAACAAAGAATCAAACTCACACACACATACACACAAAATATCAGCATGGAAATCCCAAAAATTCCCCATTTGTAACAGGGTTGCCATCATTCTTGTAGTAATGACGGAAATAGTCCTGTTTTTTCCCGGTTTGGAATTCCCAAAACAGGACTATCTCCACCATTACCACACGGGTCTGATATTTGGACTGTGTATGTAACAACAACAAATACATAAAAGCTAAAGATTAAAGGGTGTTCCAAAATGAGCGACGAAAACTTATAAAATCCCATGTAATATATATACAATTGTATGTACACATGTATATTGACACTTGAAATTTGTAAAATTTTTGTATTTTTATATATATTTCAACAATTAACACTAAAATTAAAGAAATTTAAATTAAAGGGCGGTCCCTCAGTTAATGCAATTTTGACAAATTGCTATATGTTGGAAACCGTAAGAGTTAAACTCTTGAAATTTTCAAAAACGGTCAAACTAAAAAATCCAAAAATTATAAAATCGCCAAAAACTTAAAAAAATCGCCAAAATGAAAAAAAACGTTTAAATTAAAAGAAAAACCAAAACGAGAAAAACTTGTCAAAACTAAAAATAAATTTCCACAAGGACAAAAAAACATAAAAAACCGCAGAAACCATTTCCACAGGGTGCCCCTGTGGCTGAGTGGTACCGACGCTAGCCTCTCAGTCCAGAGGTCGTGGGTTCGATTCCCACCATAGACTCTGGGTGTTTTCTGCAGACAAGCTAATCGCTTTGCGGGTTGTGTTTGTTGTTTAACAAAAAAAAAAAATTTATGTATGTACAAAAAACGCCAAAAACCGCAAAAATCGTCAAAACAAACAAAAATCGCAAAAAATTAAAAAAAAAATGCTTAAATTAAAAAAAATCACCAAAAACAAAAAAATCGCCTTAATGAAAAAAAATCGCCAAAATAAAAAAAAATCGTCAAAACGAAAGTAAATCGCTAAAATTAAAAAAAAAAACGCCAAACACCGAAAAAAATTGCCTATATGAAAACAAATCGCCAAAAATTAAAAAAATCGCTTATATGAAAAAAATCGGCAAAATCAAAAAAATCGCCAAAACGAATAAAAATCGCCAAAATCAAAGAAATACGCCAAAAACCGAAAAAATCGCCAAATCGAGAAAAAAGTGTCAAAACAAAAAAAAATCCCACATTGACAAAAATCCTCAAAAATCGCCAAAACAAAAAAAAAATTCTTAAATGAACAAAAATCGCCATAAATAAAAAAAATTGCCTATATGAAAAAAAATCCCCAAAAATTAAAAAAATCGCTTAAATGAAAAAAAATCGTCAAAATCAAAAAATCCGCCAAAAAAGAAAATAAATCGCAAAAAAATTAAAAAAAACCCCAAAACCAAAAAATTGCCTACGAGAAAAAAAGTGTCAAAACTAAAAAAATTGCCACAAAAAAATCAAAAAAAATATATATATATATTATAAAAATAAAAAAATCGCCTAAATAAAAAATAATCGTCAAAATCAAAAAAATCGAACGAAAAAAAAACGCCAAAAACCGAAAAAAAATTGCCAAAACCAAAAAAAAATTGCCTATATGAAAAAAAAATCGCCGAAACTAAAAAAATCAGCAAAATAAAATAAATCGCCAAAATTTAAAAAGCACCAAATTAAACATAATGCCAAAAACTTAAAAATTGCATTAAAAAAAGTATGTTTTTTCACAAAATTAATATGTTCCTACATATCTCTGTGCTTATGTATGTATCCCTATACTGCACAAACGTACTTTGGTAAAGGGTATATAAGATTCGGCACAGCCGAATATAGCACTCTTACTTGTTTTAGTTGTTGTAGTTTTGTGGGTACCTGTATAATTGTCCGGCAAATCACTCAAACAGTGCGAGTGAGACGAAAACCTCTCGAAGGCCAGACAATATACACAAGTGTTTGTTGGGTATCCTGTAGTCAGACTGGGAACCCAGTGTCTTTGTAGCACCATAAAATTCTAGTGCCAATTTTGGTATAATACGTTTGTTCTATCCATCATTATAAAAGAATGATATAAAACAAATATGGTATACTTTTTGTGGAATTGTCAACAACTTCTCAATATATTTGCATTTGTATTTACACAAATTTTAGAAATGTTCCAGTAACTAACTGTTTGGTTGGTACGTCTCCACGTTCCCATAAGAACTACGAAGTTAATTGTTTCAGTGTTACTAGTAAGTTTTCAATGACAAGCACATGCTTATTTCCTATAGCACAAAATATTGTACAATTAGATAGTAGTACTGATGACAAAGTAAAAAGTGAGCCAGTACATTTTCACCATCGACATTTCCTACAGTGTTATAATGTTTGTTTACCACTACAACAAAAGTATCCGACACCGTCAGACACACAAACAAATACCAACACACACACATATGCAGACACGTACACACACATATATACATACACACATACAAACACCCACACATACATACATCCATGCACTGTAAGCACAACGTTTCTCTATCGAAGAATGTGTAGTTGACTACAAAAATACTTAACTTATAGTTAACTTTTCTTAGACTGCCTAAAAGCTAACTGCAATGTCATCCAGAACAAACCAAAATTAATTCTTAAGTTGAGTATGTAGTCGAATTTGATGAGAGCCAACAAACTTATTCTCAGTTACTTTGAAACTCATTTCAGTTTTATGTTAACACTTTGCCTCTTGTTATTTTAGATTGTAGCTTAGCTGAGTGGTAGCGCATTGGGTACACAAATTGAGATGATACATGTTCGAACCCCAGAAAATTTTTTTAATTTACTGACTACAATTTGGTTTAAAAAAGTCAACTTTAAATTAGCTGAAAGTAATACAGATCGAGCCAATTGACTACCGCCTAGGACATCGCAATGTTGAAGTAGTCAGTTGATTACATTGCGAAGTAATCAAAGTGTAGTCAGTACTACTTGCGAAATAGTTAGCTTAAAGTTAGTTTAAAGTTAGCCAAATTTCGGACAGGGTAGTTACACATAAACAAAGAATCAAACTCACACACACATACACACAAAATATCAGCATGGAAATCCCAAAAATTCCCCATTTGTAACAGGGTTGCCATCATTCTTGTAGTAATGACGGAAATAGTCCTGTTTTTTCCCGGTTTGGAATTCCCAAAACAGGACTATCTCCACCATTACCACACTACTTGTTGGCATGTAGTTGTGACCAGTATTTGTAACCAGCATTCGCCAGTATTTTTTATTTAAAAAAAAATTTTGTTTTACATGCATGGCGTGCCATAAGGAATTTACGTTCAAAAAAATTACGGTCTTAATAAATGACATTTTCAGTGCATAACATATTTAAAAGTTATCAAGTAGTTCAAGGTTTTTTCGGTATTAAATTACGTAAAAGTTAATGTCCAAATGATTTTAGACAAAATAGTTGTTTTGCTCATACATACATATGTATTTGTGTATATCTGTTTTGGTTTGGTTAAAGTATACAACTGCAATGCAAGTCGTTAGTGTGTACATATACTTACAGTTCATATCAATTTGTACTACAGAATATACAGGAGTGGCACGGAGGTGATTATTTGCCTTGCATGTTATTCTTGTGTTCAGATCCATCCTACTCAGAGGTCCTAATGTTATCTCACTCTTTATGAATTTATCACCACGAACAAAATTCATTTCGGTTTCAATAAAATTTTCATCTCGATACCAGCTTATCTTTGGTGGAGGTTTTCCTGTGAATGCAATTAAAAATACACATTTTTTGAAATCAACTATGATGTCTTCAAATTTCATATCAGCCATTCTAAAAATATATTTATGCTTATTGATTATAATTTCGTTGTTCAAAAGTAAAATACATGACATTTTTTGGTACCTGATAACGTTTTGAAGTTTACGTAAAAAATTATTTTGTTTCAAACATGGGTAAAATTGCACGCTACATATGTATATATGTAATATGCAGAGGATTGACGTAAAATTTTATGGGATAGTACTTTTTTATACAGTTTGACTCAAAAAGAAGACTGTGGTACGCCCTTAACAAATTTATTACCCACACATTTTTTCCAGTTTTATGCTATAAACGGAACTGTGACGAACGACGAATTTTCGGTTACGATTATTCGTCGTAGGAAATAAAATACACCTGTGTATATGCAAATACACACAATAGCTACATTGGATGAAAGTTGCAGAGCGTAACGAACTTGCGAGAGGTTTATTTATATTTCTTACGCCCATGAACGACGACTAATGTTTGAACTTTTTTGTTTTCATGAAAACATAAACTTACTTTTGTTAAAGTTTTTAGAAAAAAAAAATCCATTGTTGTGTTATTGTTTTATTATGTCAATAAAATTAAATAAAAACGTTTAATATAGATTGCAATTTCAGCGATTTTAACAATTTTCTTGCGATTTTTTTATTTTTTGCTATGTAAGTGATTTATGCGTATTAAATTTTTGCCAAGTATTAAAAGATTGTTTTTCAATATTAAAATTTATTTAATTTTACAAAAAATTAAATTATACAAGACAAAGGCAAATAGTAATAATAATATTATATGAAAAATTTTCAGGTGAAACAAAAGTAAAATTCTAGACATACTAACAAAACAAATTAAATAATTATTCATAAGATGAGAAAGTGAAAAAACAAACCGTATATTCTTAACTCTCCTCCTCAATTGCAAATTCGTTTATATTTTTTTACATCGTAATGTTTCCAATCTTCTAGCTTGTAAAAGTTTTTTTTAGCATAGCAGCGATAATTTCTTCTGAAGGACAGTATTGACATTTAATTACTTTCTTATCGATATAGTCTTTGACAACATCAAATTTAATTCCGATATGTTTTGATCTGTTACTAAGGTTCTCCTCTTTTATTAGATTTAGAACACTTCTATTATCTCCAAAAATAGTTGTAGAATTTTCTTGTTTGCAGTTTAAGTCACTTAAAACATTTCTGATAATGCAATAAACTCTGATAATGCAATAAACTCTGCTTCCGTTGTTGATAATGGCACAGTTGTTTGCTTTTTGCAAGCCCAACTCACTGCCCTGTTGTTAAATAAGAAAATATATCCAGAATTTGATTTTCTATCGATTCTGCACTCGGCCTAGTTAGCATTAACATAACCCCAAAGTGAATTTGAACTTGAAGTGTTTTCATTAAGGTTTAAAAATAAAGCTTTTGTACCTTTTAAATACTTTGTAATACGCTTTAATTCATTCCAGTCTTCCTTATTTGGATTACTCGTGCTTCATGCAAGAATATATACACTAGTGCAAATACCAGGACGAGTATTGACTGCAATGTACAATAGCGAACCCAGTAATCATCATTACGTAATAAAGGTTTCGAATCAGTCTTTCCTTAAGACGGTTTCAATGGATATTTGGATGGTTTTGCATCCTCTAAACCAAATTTAATTAAAAGTTTTTCAATGTACTGCATTTGACGTATTTTAAATCGGTGTTCTTTGGATTTCATTACTTCTAGTCCGATATAATAAGATATCTCACTTAAGCTATTGACATCAAATTGGCTTTTATGTAGTGAAAGTGCATGTTTTATTAAAAGGTTGTTCTTAGCAGCAACTATCATAATCAACATAAATTAATATATAAATATCTTCCCCATTGATGACTTTGCTTTATAAATAAGGATCTGCCTTACGTTGGATGAATTTACCATTTACTAGAGCATCATTTAAAGTTTGATTCCAAACGTTTGCTGCTTGCTTATGTCCATATATGCTATGTTAAATAAATGAGGGTGGCGTTGGCTGAAGTAGTTAGCACGTTGACTACAAAACCGAAGATCCTGGGTTCAATCCCTGTATCCTACAGTCAATAAATAACAACACCACTTATTTTTCTGATAAGCATTAGTGTCCCTTTGTATCAGTTTTTGTAGGAAAGTTCAAGTGATGAAGGCACAGTCACTAGTCACTGAACTATACCAACTTCGGCAGATACTAATCCTAATGTAACATCAGAACGCCCTCCTTCGTCGGTATTGTGTAGCAGAATCATTGGCAAAGTAAAACAACGAATAAAAATGGCTAGTAAGCACAGCTTCAAAAATTTAATGCGCCTCATTGAAACCAGAGGCGCTGCAACTTTGCATTATAACGTGCAAAACGTAGACTTGTATAAAAAAAGCTTTCCTCTATCTCTTCCTTCACCAACTGTCTTCGCTATCACTATCCCTTTCCTAAAGAAGGTAAAACCTATAAGTAGTAGTAGGCATTCATTGCCTGAGTGTTACTTCTCTTTAAAAAAAAAAATAATAATTTCATGCGATATTTCCATATTTCGTAAATTTCGCGATTGGGTTTCGTAATTAAAAATTTCGGATCAGCCATTCCACACAGAAGAATATATTTATTCAAGACTCAAAAACAATATCAGCAACCACTTTTTGTTACATAGTGAGAATTCAGGCAAATATATTGTATATTTTCCAATTATACACTAATTTTATACAATCTTTATAGAAATTTTAAAGCCTATTAAAAGATTGTTGTTCACTATTAAAATTTATTTAATTTTACAAAAAATCTAGGCGCACGGAGTGTGTATATTTACAGGAAACCATTCGAGCTGCTTTTACCCCCCTGATAACTTTTTCCCCCGCTGTCGTAAAAGTCTAAAATTTGATTCATAATTGCAATAAATCCATGTTACCTCATATGCAAAGTTTGAAAGTTGTAGAACAAAACATTTCTGAGATATGGAGGTGCAAAAAGTGCATATTTTAAAACATACTCACTGACCACTGATCACTGACCATTGACCACTGACCACTGACACAATCATCAAATTGATGAATTTTAACCAGGGGGGGGGAGCGGGGCTACGCCCATAAAAATTTAAATCTGCGCTAGGGAGCTGAATTTTGGTGCACAAGTAGAACTATGTGAGTAATCCCCTAGAAAAATCCGAAAATTTTTACCAAGGCTCCGGGTATACGCCCATTAAGCTCACAAATAAAAACACATGTCTAAGGCGTTTAACTAAAGTAATTTTATTGAAATTTGGCACACATGTTGCAATAATACAAGGCTCTAAATTTTTATTGAAAAAAGTGGGCGTTAACACGCCGATACAATTTAAGCCTCCTATTTCATGTACTTCGGGTCAGCACATTTAAATGTAATGTTTATGTAATTAATACTATCGGTTTTCAACGAAACTAAACCGGAAAGATAAACACTAGCCAAAGCAAACATTGGATTTAAAAAAGTAGGCGGGAACACGCCCATAAGGACGGAAAATACAAATTTGCGCTAGTGATCTGAAATTTAATAAACGAGTAGTAATAGATTAGCAAATTACTAGAAAAATCTGAAAACCAAAAAATTTTACCTAGGAGGGCGGGGCTGCGCCCATAAGTCTCAGAATTTAAAAAACAAATCTAAAGCCTTAAACTCAAGCGATTTGATTGAAATTTGGCATACATGTTGCAATAGTACAAGGCTATAAATTTTCGTTGAAAAAGTGGGCGTTAACACGCCCACACAATTTAAACGTCATATTTCATGTGCTTCGGGTCAGCATATTTGAATATACTACATATTTATATATTTATTACTATCCGTTTTCAACGAAACTCGACAGGAAAGAAAACTAATGGCTCCAGCAGGTATTGAGATTGAAAAAGTGGGCGTTATCACTTCTATAACAACAAAATAAATACAATATACGCTAGTTAGCTGAAATTTAATAAACAAGTAGGTCTAGATTAGCAACTAACTAGAAAAATTTGAAAACCCCGAGATTTTTACCAGGGGGCGGGGCAATTCCAATAAAGCACACAATTAAAAGAGATAATTTAAAATATTTATCTCAAGTGATTTTATTGAAATTTGGCACAAATGTTGGAATAATGCAAAGTTATAAAATTTCGTTGAAAAAAGTGGGTTTTAACACGCCCATACAATTAAACCTCCCATTTCATGTACTTCAGATCAGCAGATTTAAATATACTATATATTTAAATATTAATATCCGTTTCCAACGAAACTTGACATGTTTGATTGGCACTGGCAAAAAAAATTTACTTAACAAAGGTGGGCGTATTCCTGCCAATAAAAATTAAGTAACTAAATTGCGCTAGAGAGCTGAAATTCGATACGCAAGTCAACATGAGAAACCAAATAGAAAAATCTAAAAACCCAAATATTTCAACCAGGAGTGTAGAGGCCACGATAATTTTTTACTGAAGGTTTTAACTGAAGCTTTAACTAAAGCTATCATCTTAAAAATGGTACGATGATATTTGAGCGCTGCTCATAACAAAATCTTGAGTTTAAAAAGTGACGGAGAGTGGGGGCCAAAACATTTCAAGCTAGAATTTGCACTATAGAGCTTAAATTCAATACACAAATAAATCTAAATTAGAGATCACCAAGAAAGATTTAAAATCCTGGAAGTTTCAATTGGGGAGCATGGACACGCACTTTAAGCTTAAAATTAAAAATTTAAGTTAAAGGATTTACGAACAGGAAAAATCTGAAAGCACCGATTGTTATATTAGGGAAGTATCAAAATATTATACGGTAGAGAACTGAAATGATGCAAAAAAAAATAGGCTTAGGTAAGTTACCAGCTAGATAAATTTAAAACACAAGCTAATGTATTAAAACCTTGCATGCACATTTCACTCATGCTAGCATTTAATTTTGCGTTTTCAAAAATACTACGTCTGAGTAGAATTTAGATAAATAGACGGGGTCAATCCCACTAAAATTTGCACTCTATTTTACATATTTCTACTTAGATCAGGGGTGAATCCCACTAAAATTTGCCCTATATTTTACATATTTCTACTTAGATGACTGTTAAAAATTAAGCAAATTACTCACAAAAACATAAATGTGAAAAAAGGCGAAGTTCTTTTCCAAAATTTCGGCCATCAAAAGTAGTGATATAAAAATTTTGACCAAGTTCGTGCTTGGTACAATACCTATCACTGCAATTTGGTATGCATTATATAAATTTGTAATTGTGAGGGTGTTTTATAATCTCTAGATAATTTGCTAACTTGGCAATATTTTTACTATTTTAAAAAAGGAGAAAATAATGTTTATTTCTTTATATTGCAAAAATGTTGTCAAGTAAGCAGATTATATAGAAATTATATAACACCCTTACGACTACAAATTTATATAATGCATACCAAATTGCAGCGATAGGTATTGTACCAAGCACGAACTTGGTCAAAATGTGTATTTCACTACTTTTGATGGCCGAAATTTTGGAAAGGAACTTGGCCTTTTTTCCCATTTATGTTTTTGTGAGGATTAAATTATACAAGTCAAAGGAAAATAGTAATAATAATATTATATGAAAAATTTTCAGGTGAAAAAAAGTAAAACTCTAGACATACTTATAAAACAAATTAAATTTTTATGCATAAAAGGAGGAAGTGAAAAACCAACAGTATATTTTTAACACCAAGTTTGCAATTTTTTGACGAGCTTGGGAATTTTTTTTCGCGTTTTTTCCGAGTTTTATTTTTAACAGTTTTGGCGGTTTGAAATGAATTTTAATGATGAAATGTTTGAGATGAAATCAACTTTTCGCAAGTATTCTGCTTCGTAACAGTTTTAAACAATATTAAACTTTAAAGAAATTGATTATAGTATGACGTATTGTCAGAAGTGAACATACAATAATTGAAATTTATTTGCTGGTGGTTTAGCATGTCTATATACGCATTTCATTGGCGGTTGAACCAAATCATCAATAGACTTAAAAAAAAGATTTTTGTGACTGTTCAAAATTTGTAGTAGTAGTCTACTGATGATTTGGTCCAAGCACCAATGACACGTGAAACCACCAGCAAATAAATTTCCATTATTGAATATTAAACTTTACTATTATGCTACTTTTAGAGATATTTTGCCAATTAATGTAATTTTTGCGACTTTTAACGAACTTTTAGTATTTCTTAAGAGTTTTAGCGATTGTTAATAAGAATTATGAATTATTTAAAATTTTGCATTTATTCGCGAATTTCTGTAATTTTTTCGAAAGATGTGTTTTTTGCAAAGTTTTTCGCTTTCTTTATTTGTTTTTATTTAGGAACTTAATATTTAAAATTTTTGCAAGCTTTGGCGAATTTTCATAAAGTTTTGCGTTTTAACCCGATGTAATGATCTAATTAATTGCTTAAATAAAATTTAGTTTAGTCCTTGTTTCCAATGTTGCGAATTTTTAACATTTTCGCAATAGGTGTGATTTATTCGACTTCTTATAAATCAAAAGACTTCATGTCGATTTTTACATTTATTTTTTGCAAGTACATAATCATAATATTTCTTGTGTTGATATATGCGTATGTAAGTCAATTTTGCAGCAGTGAATTTTCACATAATTTGGCATCCATGGGATACAATAATATTCATGGCAAGGCAGAGAATTTGATTCGTCATTTGCACCATCTACTTGGTATACACCTTGATCGACGACTTACATGGAAACAGCATATTGACTCAAAGCTAATACAAATGAAACTTAAACTAACTCAGATATATTGGCTGATTGGTAGAAATTCTACACTCAGCCTAGACTGCAAACTCTTACTATACAAGTTGCTTTTGAAGCTAATATGGTGCTACGGAATTTAGTTATTGGGTACTGCTTCAGCTTCTTATATCGAGAGAATCCAACGAAGGCAAAACAAAATTTTACGTTTGATAACATCGGCTCCATGGTACATCAAAAACTCAAATATACATCGTGATTTCAATATGCCACTAGTGATTGAAGAAATTGCAAAATACGCAGGCAAATATTTAACAGCACTCGAGTCACATCCTAATCCGCTTGCTCGTAACATCTTGAATTTTACTGGTCACATCCACCTAAAAAAGAGGGGCACAAGGGCTCTTATACTCAACACTCTAGATGGGATTGCTTGAAAATATTTTGTTTCCTTGTTTTTTGATTATCACTATTATGTATTATATATAACTATCACTAAGTTTATATCCGACAGTGGTCGGGCCTAATACTTATATTTTAGATTTAAGATTTGAATACTTATTGTTAGTTCATATTTGAAGATACAATAAATAAATAATTGTATTAAAAAAAATTATTCATTTAATTTTTATACAATTCTTACTAAAATAAGTTCCGTCCGCAAATAAAAATATTACTAATTTTAATTGAATTGCAATCTGAAATATTGATTATACATTATTTATGTATATATATATATATATATATATATATATATATATATATATATGTAATTCTAAATAAGTATGCAAGAAGTACTTAATTGACTTGACTTTTCCCTTATGGAGCCACAACGAAAGATCTGTAGTCAGTTCTATTTGAGGATAGGTTTTTTAATTCATTCCAAGATATATTGATCGGGATTATTTCAGAATTAGTGTTGCGCCGCCATGATGTTTTCGGGCGACCTTGCAAAGTGCGGATGCTTCACGGCAAGTTTCTTAACGTCTTTTCTGAGCGTATGGTCTATCCGTCGCCAGTTTCTTAATTTCAGAAAGTAGATGTTGATTGGAGATTGTTTGAGGCCACCAAATATTTAAAATTTTCCATACACATAGATTAGTAAGGGTTTGTAGTTTTATAATTAAGGCTGATGTTAACGCCCAAGATTCGTACCCATATAGAAAAACCGCCTATATATTTGAATTGTGTATTCTGATTTTGGTTTTGACTGATATGCTGTTGGAAGCCCAAATTTTTTTGGAGTTGGGATAAAGTTCCTCTGTTCTAGTTTATGCGGGAAGTAATATCCTCAGATGTGCCACCGCTTGGTATTATCATGCTTCCAAGGTAAATAAATTGGTTAGTTTGTTTTATGGGCCCATTATAAATGCTGAAGGAAGAAACATTTTTTAATGTTGTAATAAATTCAGATTTTTTAAAATTAATGCGTAAGCCAGAGTCTCCACCATTTTGGCTAAAACGGTTGAGTTTAATTTCCATGTCCATATCATCTGCATATGAGAGTTCTTCGATAATGCCGAACATGTTCCAGGATATACCGCGATTGTCTATGAGTGATTTGTTGAGTATGTCATTTCGCACAACTAAAAAAAATGTCGGAGACATTAAGTATCCTTGTTTTACACCAGTCGTCGGTTCAATGTTGGAGACAGTATTTTATCTAGGCGCACGGCAGTGACCCAGGCCAAATTCCGGCCAATGCACGCAGTGTGTATATTTACAGGAAGTCAATCGAGCTGTTTTTACCCCCTCATAACTTTCTTCCCCGCAATCGTAAAATTATGATATTTAAACCATAATTAGAATAAATCTATATAACCTCATATGCGAAGTTTGAAAGGTTCTGGAGATATAGAGGTACAAAAAGTGCACATTTTAAGACATACTCACTGACCACTCACACACTCATCAAATTGATGAAGCACTTCCGCTATTGCTAGAGAGCTAAAATTTGGTACATAGGAAGATCTAGGTGAACAATGAAGCATAAAAATCTGAAAACCCGAAAATTTTAACCAGCAGGGCGGAGCTACGCCCATAAAAATTTAAGTTTGTGCTATTGAGCTGAAATTCGACATAGAGCTAGGTCTAGGTAAGAAATAAAATAAAAAAATCTAAAACACGAAAATTTTGGCCAGGTGGGCAGGGCTACGCCCATTAAAATCAGAATTAAAAAAGCTCATATAAGGCGCTTAATGGAAGCTATTTTATTGAAATTTCGCATATATACTGCCTTAATGCAAGCCTATAAGTTTGTTATTAAAAAAGTGGGCGTTGACACGCCCATAAAATTTAAACCTCATTTAAATGCCCTGCGGCTCAGCATATTTAGATAGACTATTTATGTGGTTATTAATATCCGTTTGCAACGAAACTTGACACGCATACTAAGCACTGGCCGAAAAAAATTTCGAGTTTGGAAAAGTGGGCAGGGTTCCGCCAATAAAACTTAAAAGTTGCGCTAGGGAGATGAAATTTGACATACAAGTAGGTCTAGGTGACAAACCAACTAGAAAAATCTGAAAACCTGAAAATTTTAGTTATAGGGGCGGGGCTGCGCCCATAAAAATTAAAAATCAATAGTTGCGCTTATGATCTGAAAGTTGATACACAAGTAGGTCTAGGTGAGAAAACTACTAGAAAAATCTGAAAACACAGAAAATGTTATCAGAATGGGCGGTGCCACGCTAATATTATTTTGAACTAAAAACTTAATATACAGCTTTTAATTCAACCCAAATTAGTGAAATCTTGCATACGCGTTGCACGTGCACAAGGCTTTAAACTATCACCTTAAAAAGTTGGCGTGATCATTCCCATAAAATGTTAACCTTGTGTTTAATCTACTTTGATCTAGCATATTTTAGAAGAAAATTAGCATGAATTATAAGCGCTGCTCACAACAAAATTTTGAGTTAGAAATAGTGGGAGAGGTAAAGCTGATAAAATTTAAAGGTATAATTCGCGCAGGATAGCTGAAATTTTATACACAAATAAGTGTAGCTGCGTAAGCCAATGGGAAAATCATAAAACAAAAATGTTTTACACAGTATACGGGGCCATGACTTTAAAACTCCAATTCGCACTAGCGAGCTTAAATTTGATACACAAATAAATATAGATTAGAGATCACTAAGAAAAATCTGAAAAACCAGAAGTTGCTATCAGGTGGTGAAAATAAGCACTTCAAATTCAAAATTAAGATAAATTTAATTAAAACTTTTCATACACATTGCACTTATCCAAAATAAAAGTTCCCTATTTTGAAAAGTAAACTTAAATTTACCCATAAGTCGTAGCTTTTTCTTTCGTGTACTTCGGTTTGGCAGTTTTTAATATATTACTAATATATTTCTTTTTAACTTTTTAATACCAAACTTTGCATGAACCATGAGGACTATTAGATATAAAAGGCGGCGGGGCCAGGCCCATAATTATTTTACATAATAGTATACTATAGAGTTCTGAAATTTCGTACACAAACAGTAATGGATGTACTCAATCGGAAAATCCAAAAATTAAAGCACTATCTACCCTATTGAAACTTTGCATGCGCATTGGGAATATCCCATGCATATCCCATGCATAAATGTGAAAAAAGGCCAAGTTCCTGTCCAAAATTTCGGCCATTAAAAGTAGTGAGATATAAATTTTTACCAAGTTCTTGTTTGCCACAATACCTAATACAGAAATATGTTATGTATTATATAAACTTGTAATCGTAAGGGTGTCACATAATTTCTAGATAATCTGCTAACTTGGCAATATTTTAGAAGAGACAAATTTTTATTTGTTCATTTCTTTAAATCGGTAAAAATATTTTCAAGTTAGCAGATTGTCTAGAAATTATATGACACCCTTACGGTTACAAGTTTATATAATACATAACATATTTTTGTGCTAGGTATTGTGGCAAACAAGAACTTGGTCAAAATTTACATCTCACTACTTTTAATGGCCGAAATTTTGGACAGGAACTTGGCCTTTTTTCACATTTATGTTTTTGTGAGGATTATGTAGCTTACGACATTTGATACCGATAGTGAGCTTTAATAAGATTAATAAGCTTTGTGGGGATATTCCTAGCACACAAAGAGCTCCATATAGTATCCCTGTATTTGCTTCAAAGGCAGTGGTAAAATCAACAAAGCATGCGTGAAGGGTTTGCTGTCATTCATTTATTTGTTTCAATATAATAACAGTGACCATTTGTTCTGTATTATACAGAACAGTACTGTTTTTGAGAGTCGTGCTCTCTATATATTATTCATTAGGAAAAAACGTTGAAATGTTCTGTATTCAATATTTATGAATACATGATTTGAACGAGCTAAAGTTCGTATTGCTTTTTAAGCCAAATTACATGTGATAATTATTAATGAACAAATAACATCAAACTTAGTTGTAAATATTCTGACAACACATAGTTGAGTGTATTCTATTTACTGTTCAATATTTGTTCTGTATTTTCATGACTCTAACTGCATTTATAAAATTTACGTAGTTTCTGCAACAATTGATTTTAAAAGTCGCAAAAATCTGTTTAATGTAGTTTTTCTTAATATATATTTGATAATAAATTTGTTTCTATTTAACACTTTTTTTAATATAAATTTTTATAAAATACTCATTTAAAAATTCAGCAGAAAATCACTAAAAGCAGAAATAAATCAGCCAAAAACTGTTTTTTTATAAATTTTCCTCATCTGAATGCAAAACACATTAATTACTATAATTAATATAAGAAAAACCATCAAAACCCTATTGTTTTAATTTCGTGCAGACGAGTTTTGGTAGGATCCTACAACAAACTATTTTCCAGAATTACAAAAATTTTGATGTTCAATTTTGTTATAAAATATATAAAAAAACATCAGTCGTTAAGCAGCTCTGGGTTGAGGAACATCTCTCGCGTCATCGTAATTATTTCTTAAGTGCGGTCAGGCTTGTGTTTGTTGTTTGGCATTTGAGAGTTTTTCGTCTCACTCGAACTGATCTGCCACGGATTACCGTATAATCTTTCGATATTTTGTGGAATTTCTTTAAGAACTACATTGCTACTTCAAATGTGAAGGTCGTGTACAGTCAGTCACAAAACTTTTTAAAATACTGTTAATAACATCTTGGGCATATGGTCTAGTTACTCCGCCTATATTTGTGCAACACCATATTATGCAAATTTACTTTGTATTAATATGTTTAATAAGTAAATAAATAGACAAACAAACATATTTATGTATGTGTATGTAATTTCTCGACCTTATTTTATTATTATTATTTTTTATTTATTTATCGCCAGAAAAATCGCCATATCGCCAAACCAGAAATTTGAAGGCCAAATTTTAAAAAATCCCCACGTTTGGCGAGAAATCACCACGTTTGGCGAAAAATTGACATATCTGTCAGCCCTGACTATAAATAATTTTACAACAAATAGGACTAGCATGATGCAAGAAATGCTACGAATGCAGTCTACACTGCTTCAAGCATTAGTTTACAAGCCATGAACACGTTAAAGATAAGTTTGTGGAATGCAAACGGCATTCGCCAACATAAAAATGAACTTGAGCACTTCCTCACGGAAAAAAATATTGACATAATGTTGGTTCTTGAGACTCATTTGACTTCAAAAATTCTATTCAAAATTAATGGCTACATTTTATATGATTCAAAGGACCCAAGAGGAAGAGCTTGAGGGGGATCAGCAATTTTAATAAAGTCAAGACTCAAGCATTATATTCTTGACAACATTTGTGAAGAACATCTACAAGCAACAAATATTTGTATCAAAAATTTTTGCACAAATTTTGTCATATCATCAATTTACTCCCCTCCTAGATTCGCAATTACTGAGTATCAATACGAGGATTTCTACAAATCTCTTGGCCCTTGTTTCGTAGCAGCTGGAGACTATAATGCAAACCATTCTTTCTGGGGTTCGCGTCTTATCACACCTAGAGGACGAGCGTTGTTCAACACAATTTAAAAAATGGGCTTGGACGTCATTTCGAGTGGGGAGCCCACTTACTAGCCTACTGACATTCATAAAATTCCGGATGTTATAGATTTTGGCGTCATGAAAAATATTTCTAGGGAATTAATTCATGTTGAAGCTTCCCTAGATCTATCGTCCGATCACTCTCCCACGATCGTTACAATCTGTAGCCCACTGAGAAGTGCTCTACCTCACTCATATGTGAAAATGGTCAGTCGTGTTAATTAGCTGCGATTCAAAAAATATCTTAGTAGTCATTGCACTGAAAACATTAAGCTAAGAACTCATGATGATATTGAATCTAATATTGCTAATCTTAACGAAAATATTAAGCAGGCAGCTGAACATGCCATCCGCAGACTGAGCTTAACAGAATATATTCTACAGATATTGAACATCTCGTATGTGCAAAAAGAAGATCTAGAAGAGAATGTCATCAGCACAGATCACCCCAAAATAAAATTAAATTAAAAAAGTGCACTAAAAGAGTACAAGAACTGTTTGCATATGAAAAACCTGCATCTCTTAAAAACTATCTGGAAAATCTCGATATCACACCAGCATCTAATTATTCTTTGTGGCGCGCTGCGAAAAGAATTAAAACACCCGTTGAGTTTAAACCACCTCTGCGCACTTCTACCGGAGTTGGGCCAGGAGTGATATTGAAAAAGGTAACTTGCTTGCAAAGCATTTAATATCCGTATTTACCCCAAACACATGTACTGGTGTTGTTGATTTCCCGACTGTAGTTGCGCTACCCCCTCGACCCATACAATTTAAAATGTGTGATGTACAAAATCTAATTGCTGAACTCAAACCGAAGAAAGCACCGGGTATTGATGGAATTAGTAACCAAATGCAAATAAAATTGCCTCGTATTGCATTTAGAATCATGTTATTAATTTTTAATGCCATTTTACGACTAGAGTATTATCCCCACAGCTGGAAGCTTGCCAAAGTTAAAATGAATCCAAAGCCGGGCAAAGATCTTACCAAGGCAGAATCATACAGGCCAATAAGTCTGCTATCAACAATGTCAAAACTTTTCGAAAAACTGCTCATGTCAAAATTGTCCCCAATTCTAATTGGTAGTGGGTGTATCCCAGACCATCAGTTTGGTTTTAGAAGTCAGCATAGCATCATTGAACAAACGCATAGATTGGTTCAATGTATAAGAAGAACATTTGAAGAAAAGAAGTACTGTTCTGCACTGTTTATTGACGTTTCGTAGGCATTTGATAAAGTGTGGCATGAAGACCTAAGTTTAAAATTAAAATCATATCTACCAATAAGTTTGGTGAATTTATTAGAAAGTTACATTACTACCCGGAAGTTCACGGTTGTGGAAGGAGAATTCATGAGTGTGTATGAATCTATATCATCCGGTGTGCCACAGGGGAGCATACTGGGGCCAGTTTTGTATTTGATTTATACTTGTGATATGCCATTGCGCAGTAATATCCATACATCTACGTTTGCCGATGATGCAGCCTGCCTAAGTATGCACGAAAATCCTCATGAGACTTTCCAATATCTACAAGAACATATTACACAACTGGAACTATGGTTAAAATTATGGAGAACGAGCAAAAGTGTGTTCAGGTAACAGTTATCCTGCGAAGAGATACTTGTTCCCCAATTCGAATCAACAATCAAGCTGTTCCTCTGCATTCACATGTAAAGTAACTTGGTATACACCTTGATCGACGACTTACATGGAAACGCCATATTGACTCAAAGCTTATACAAATGAAACTTAAACTAATTCAGATATATTGGCTGATTGGTAGAAATTCAACACTCAGCCTAGACTGCAAACTTTTATTATACAAGTCGCTTTTGAAGCCAATATGGTGCTACGGAATTCAGTTATGGGGCACTGCTTCAGGCAAAACAAAATTTTGCGTTTGATAACATCGGCTTCATGGTACATCAAAAACTCAAATACACATCGTGATTTGAATATGCCACTAGTGATTGAAGAAATAGCAAAATACGCAGGCAAATATTTAACAAAAGTCGAGTCGCATCTTACTAGTAACATCTTGAATTTTACTGGCCACATCCGCTTGAAAAAGAAGGACACAAGGGCTCTTATACTCAACACTCCAGATGGGACTGCTTGAAAATATGTTTTTTCTCTTTTTTTTGATTATCAATACTTATGTGTTATTTATAACTATTACTGAGTTTTTGTCCGACAGTGGTCGGGCCTAATACTTATATTTTAGATTTAAGATTTGAATACTTATTGTTAGTTCATAATTGAAGATACAATAAATAAATAAAAAATATATCTGTCAGCCCTGGTAACTAGGTGTATATGTGCGCAATGTTTTGGAATCCCTGAAAAAATTAATTTCGTAAAAATATGAGTCTACTTGTGACCATCGATATGTAGATTAGCGTATGTGATTACATTAGAGTTGTGCTTATCAACTCATTTGAGTAACCGCTATTTTCAGCTCAGTTCATTTTACTGAAGTATTTCATTCAGTTTGTTCAGTTCATTTGCAGTAAAACATTTTTTCAAGCATAAACAAAGAGCGAAAACCGAATCATAAGAAGTGAAAGATTTACACAGTGTGTGTTTGGTCGAATATTACCATTTGAAATTTTTAAAAAATATATTAAACTAAAATAGTTTAATGAGTGGAATTTGTTAATAAATATATTCACATACATACATATACTTTTTATATACTTGTGCGAGACAAAAAATTTGCTGAAAAATCACAAGACTTGTATCGAAATTTTTCATTAGGTCGTTTTAGAAACAAACGCACTTAAATGACATATATATATACATATTAGTTCCTGTTGTTCCTATAAGGAGCACAGGGCCCTGACGAATTCGTTCCAGATCAGCCTGTTCGCTTCTATGATCTTGACTTCGTTCCACGATTTGCTTGTTCTGCCCACTCTAATTTCTAACTTCGTCCTCCAAGTGTGACTAGGTTTTTCCCTTCTTCGACTGCCTTGAGGATTCCATTCTATAGTGCTTTTCGTAACGTCATCCTGGGGTCTGCACAGCGCCTGTTCGATCCACCTTCATTTACGTTTCTTAATTTCTTTTTGTATTGGCAACTGACCAGTCTCAGCCCATAGTCGTAGTTTGCTGATAACTTTTGGCCAGAAAGTATTTGGAATTCTACGCAGACAACGGCTTATAAATGACGGTAGAGCATTGATATCGCGATGATCTGCGTTCCAGCTTTCACTGCCATATAATGGCACCGATTTAACACAACTGTTAAATATGTTAATTTTCGTTTGGTGTGAGTTCCAGACTGAATTGAGCTGGCAGAAGGCTTGCCTGGCCTTGTTTATGCTGTTCGTGAAATCTGCTTTTGAACCTCTGGTTGTCGAAATTGTACTGCCCAGGTAGCAGAAAGTGTCAACGTTTGCCAGCTAATGTTTATTTAGGAGGAACTGCTGAGTGCTGGCGGTTTTGATTCGCATTACTTTTGTTTTTGCAGTATTGATTTTTACGCCACATTTTAATCCCTCACTTTCTAGGGCTTTAAGTTTGGCCTCCATATCCTCGAATCAGTACGAAAGTAAGCAGATATCATCGGCATATTCCAAGTCTTCCAACCTTCTGCAGAAGCCCTAAGTGATGCCCCTAGGTATTGTTGTAGCCCTTGCCAGTATATTATCAAGAACTACATCAAATAATGGAAGGGAGAGAGGACAAGCCTGTCTAACCTAAATTAACGTTGATTGGGCTGCTGACAGTAGTTCCGTGCAGAACGCGGCATTTCGCACTATTATACATACCCTGGATCAAAAGTATGAGTTTTTCAGGGATCCTTTTACATCTTAGAGAGTTCCAGATTGCAGAATGTTAAAGGGTGTCGAAAGCTTTTTCAAAATCTATGAAAATTAAATAGAGTGGAGATCGCCATTCCACTGACTGCTCTATTACTATCGGAATGCTGTTGATGTTGTCAACGCAAGAATTTGTACGCCAGAATCCTGCTTGTTCGCTTCGCGGTTCATAGCATCCGATAATCGCTTATGTAAAATATTGGCGATAACTTTAGTGATCATACTGAGTAACGTTATGCCTCTCCAATTCTTAGATTCCGTCAAATTGACTTTCTGTTGGATAGTTGGCTTCTGTTGGTCTCGGATGCTCGTTGAGCCTCTTTTGCGATGCCCTCAGTCCATGAGCGTTTATCCTTCGTGGCTTCCTTAACTTTTTTGTCCACTCTGGTGTATTCTTCTTGGAGTTTTTGTTTCTCGCTGCTGCTTTCAGCTTTGTTTGCATAACTTTTTTTCTTTTATCAACTTTAATATTTTTGTTGGAGATCCAAGTTTTTCTTTCTGGGTGTCTGTACCCGATGCTTTCTTTTGCAGTGTTTACAATACCGTCTTGGCTGTATAGAGATTGTAGATATATATTTTTTGGTGTGCTGAGTTATGCAATTTCGATAAGTCAAATCTTCTCCGATCAGCATTATTATTTCTCTTGATTGCTGCAACTTTTAAGCGCAAATAACCAATGACGAGAAGATGATCGCTATTCCAGTCACCACGCTTGCTTAGCACGTCCAAGATATATCTTTTTCAGTGTCTGCTGATGAATATGTGATCAATTTGGTTCTGGGTAACATGATCTGGGGATACCCATGTGACTTTATGCGCTGTGTCATCCGACCCAGAGTGTGCCTGCCAATTATGTGTTCCATACTGTTGTTGTTACGGCCTACTTGCGCGTTGAAGTTTCTCATCACTATAACAATATCTCCACGATTTATGGATGATGTAACTTCTGCGAGTTTACTATAAAAGTCCTCTTTTGTAAGGCTCCTAGCCCTCGTGCGAAATCTAACCGTTATAATCCTCTTTCAGTGTGGTTTCCAGTCTATAAGTGCGTTACGTGCTTCCTTTGTTAACAGAAATCCAACTCCATTTGAGCGAGGCTGGTTAGTTGGTTTACCAGCATATAAAAGAGTGTAGCCATCTATTGTTCTGAACTCTCTTGGTCCAACCCATCTGATTTCGCATAGTCCCAAAAAAAGCAGCTTATAATTGTTTATTTCCTTGCAGAGTTGAGCAAGATTTGTCATTTCCATAAGCGAGCGTACATTCCATATTCCAAATCGTGTCCGTTGTTTGAAGCTAAAGGTCATCATAAGGATAGGCGGTTGGTTTACTTCATTTGTTTCGGTTTCAGTAATCATTTAGTTTAAGACGAGTAGATGATTAGACTTCTGCGTCCAATTCTGCTTCTAGGGCTGTCAGGTTGCCTCCATAAAGGCAAGAGCGGTGAACATTTCCTTTGCACCATGTATAGTGTTATTTCGCCCAAGATCGGTCGTCAGAGCCTCATTCGTTCTTACTTTGCAGAAGACACCACGTGCAGGTGAAGCTGACATTTGGGCAAGATAGGGTGTAGAAGACGCATCATTGCCACATTGGTATGGTACGAAAGGGGCAACATTGTGAATAATTTTTGCAAGCATAAACAAAGAACGAAAACCGAATCACAAGAAGTGACAGACTTATACAGTGTGGTGTCTGGTCGTACATTACCATATGCAATTTTTAAAAAATATATAAAACTAAAATAGTTTAATGAGTGAAATTTGTTAATAAATACATCCACATACATGCATATACTTTTTGATGTACTTGTGCGACACAAAATTTGTTGAAAAATCACAAGACTTGTATCAAACTTTTTCATTGGGTCGTTTTAGACACAAACTAAGTACGTTTTACATGACATAGGTTTGTGTCTAAAACAAGCTGCTGAATGAGTTTGATAGAAGTTCACATGTTGTTTAAATAGGTTTGATTATGGGTTTGTGTCTTAAACGAGCTACTGAAAGTGGTCGATACAAATCTAAGAACCAATCAGTTCTGAGCTGACAGCGCTCAGTGAAGTGAATCGTTCAGTTGGACTAGTTCGTTCGTGAGCTGCACAACTCTAGATTATATTGTTTGTTACATTTTAGATTTTTTTGTTTATTTAAAAACCAAGGTAATCCATGAACTTCAATATTTTTAATATGTCTGTAAGGTTGTTTGTTCATTAGTTGCTGTTTGTAAAATATTTCCCAGTTCTGTGTTTTGGTTTAAAAATTATGGTCACCGTAAATATAATGCGTAAGGTTATGATATGATTAGTGTAGGACCTGTTTTGTCACAAGCCTGGTTGGTTCTAGCGACCTTTCAATTCTTCTCTTTATTCAATTTCAGATTATTTTGGATACAATTTTGAAAGGGGTTGATAAGAGCATTATACCGCTGCAGTTTTTACATAGAGACAGATCTCTTTTTTTTGGTAATTTAATAAGTATTTCTTTAAGCCATTCACCGAGCAACATTTCTTCTTGTCAAATTGTCTTGAGTAAAGGAGAGAGGGCAAGAGCTGATGTATCTGGATTGACTTTAAATACCTCTGCATGTATGTTATCCATACCCGTAGCTTTACCATTTCTTAGTTGTTTGGTAGCTTCCACTATTTCCTGAATTGTTGGTGGTGTCATTGTTACGCAGTTCTCATACTTTTCCAGTGTGGCAGCTATATTTTCGTTCACTGAAGACTGTTGTGTATACGTCAACAAAAGACGCTCAGCATTCAGGATGTTAAAAAATTGGTGTGGCAGAATATTGCCGGAACTATTTCTGATGTGGCGGGACGTACTACAAAATTTCCCAGTAATTTTCTGGTTATCTGGTACAGTATACGAGGATTTTTAGTGCGCGAAGCATTTTCGGCCTGCGTTGTAAGGTTTTCTGCTCATTTTCTTTTGTCGTCTTGGCATGCATGTTTCACGTGTTTATGCATATTTCTATACTGCAGGTCTAGTTCAATTTATGTATGTCTTAAAAAAGGCACTTTTTGCACCTCCATATCTCACATATCTCAGAAACCTTTCAAAATTTGCATATGACGTAACATGGATTTATGGTAATTAAGAATTGAATTTTAGAAGTTTGCGACGGCGGAGAACAAAGTTATCAGGGGAGTAAAACCACGACGAATGGCTTCCTGTAAATATACACACTGCGTGCATTGGCCGCATAAATAGTGAAAATCAATGGAAAAAAGTATTTTCAAGCAGTCCCGAAAGGAGTGTTGAGTATAAGAGCCATGGTGTTTCTCTTTTTTTTAGGCGTATGTGTCCAGTACAATTCAAGATGTTACGAGCATGGGGATTAGGATGCGATTCGAGTTTTGTTAAGTATGCCTGCGTATCTTGCAATTTCTTCAGTCAATAGTGGCATATTTACGTAAATCACGATGTAAATTTTAATTTTTAATGTACCATGGAGCAGATGTTATCAATGAAAATTTTATTTTGTCTTCGTTGGATTTTCTCAACATTCGAAGCTGAAGCAGTACCCCATTACTGAATTCCGTAGCACCATAGTGGCTTATAAAGCGACTTGTATAGTAAAAGTTTGCAGTCTGGGCCTAGTGTTAGATTTCTCCCAATCAAACCGTGTATTTGAGTTAACTTAAGTTTCATTTGAGTTAGCTTAGAGTCAATGTGATGTTTCTATGTAAGCCTGCGCTCAAGATATATACCAAGGTATTTTACTTATGAATGTTGTGGGATATTTTGATTGTTGATTCGATTTGGGGAACAAGTATCTTTTCTAAGGGTAAACATTATATGGACACAGTTTTGTTCATTTACTTTAATTCTCCATAAGTTTAATCATATTTTCAGCTGACTTATATGATTCTGGAGATTGCGGAATTCCTCATAAGGGCTTTCGTGCATACTCATACAGGCTGTATCATCAGCAAATGTAGAGGTGTAGATGTTATTGCTCACAAGAATATCAAAAGTATATATTAAATACAAGACTGCACCCAGAATACTACCTTGACACGCACCGGAAGATATTGATTCGGGCACAGTAATGCAGTCTACGTCGAGACTAAAATTCTGGACAATTTAGTCATGAGCAGCTTTGACGTTGTTGATAGTAGCCTTAAAGGCATATATGACTCAGCCTTGGTAAGATCTTTGCCTATCTATGGTATCATTTTTATCTTGGCAAGTTTCCAGTTATGTGAAAAATACTGCATTCGTGAAATGGCATTAAAAATAAATAGCAGGACTCTTAAGGCAATATGAGGCAAGTTCTTCAACATCTTGTTACTGATTCCATCAATACCAGGAGTTTTCTTCGGATTAAGTTCAGCAATTAGTTTTTGAAAATCACTCGTCTTAAACTTTATTGGTTGAGAAGGTAAAGCATACATGTGTTTTGCGTAAATACGTATCTTAAATGATAAGCCAAAATGTTACCTTTTTCAGTAATGCTTCGTGCCCAACCTCTGATTGATGTGCGCAGAGGTGGTTTAAACTCAACGGGGTTTTTGAGCTTTCTAGCAGCGCACCACAAAGAGTAATAAGACGTTGGTGTGATATCAAAACCTTCCAGATAATTTTTAAGAGATGCAGTGGTTTCATAAGCAGGCAACTCTTGGAGTCGTTTAGTGCAAACCTTCAATCTGACTTTATGTTGAGGTAATCTGTGCTGTTACCACTCCCTTCTGGCTCTTCTTTTTTCACATACGCGATTCAACGTCTGTAGAATAAATATTTTTGAAGTCAGTATGCGGATGGGATGTTGTGGAATGTTCAGAAGCTTGTTTAATATTGTCGTTAAGGTTGGCAATGTTAGCTTCAATATCTCTGGTTGTTCTACGCGCAAGGTTTTCCGTGCAATGACTGCTAAGATATTTTTTGAATCGCAGCCAATTAACACAGCAGATCATCTTCACAAATGAGAGGAGTATATCAATTTTTAATGGTCTACAAATTGTAACGATCGTGTGAGAGTGATCGGACGAGAGAATTAACGTGAATTCACTCCCTAGAAATGTTTTTCATGATGCCAAAATCTATAAAATTCGGAATTTTTCATACGTCAGTAGGCCAGTAAATAAACTTCCGACTGAAAATGACGTCTAAGCCCATTTTTTAAATTGTGTTGAACAAAGCTCGACCTCTGGGTGTGATAAGATGCGAACTTCGGAAAGTATGTTTGTCATTATAGTCGAAAGCTGCTACGAAACCAGAGCCAAAAAATTTTTAAAAATCCTCGTATTGATCATCAGTAATTGCGAGTCTGAGAGGGGAGTAAATTGATGATATCACAAAATTTGTGCAAAAGTTTTCCACAAAAATATTCGTTGCTGGTAGATGTTTTTCACAAATGTTATCAAGAATGCAATGCTTGAGTCTTGACTTTATTAAAATTGCTGATCAACAGCAAGCTTTACCTCTTGGTTTTTTTGAATCATATAAGGTGTAGCCATTAATTTTGAATATACTTCTTGAAGTCAAATGAGTCTCAGAAACCAACAATATATCAATATTTTTTCCGTAAGGAAGTGCTCAAGTTGATTTTTATGTTGGATAAACCCGTTTGCGTTCTAGAAACAAATTTTTAACGTGTTCATGGCTTGTTAACTAATGCTTGACGCAGAGTATTGTTCACTATTGGCATTTCTTGTTGTAAAATTATTTAGAGTTTGCACCACATTGTCAATAGTAGCTTCAAAGCAACTAAAGTTAAAGCTTGAGTTAGCGTTCGTTGAATTATTTGGAGGTGGAACATTTTGTTCGGAAAAAGAACTAGTCCTAACTGCATTGGCATACGATACACGTGAAGTGACTGCTTGACTCATTTGAGCAAAATTGGCGGAGTAAGGATTTGCTGTTTGTGCTGGAGCTAATTTAGTCTTTTCCCCGTAGTCTGTTTAACGAAAGACTATACAGGACATCCTCTGTAGTTTGCGGTGTGATTACCTCCACAATAACAAACTTTTTTCTGCTAGATACTTAGGCTTAGTACAACCAGAAGTATCGTGCAATTCACCGCAGATAACACAAACTGAAGGTAAATTGCAGTAAATTTTAGTGGGGCCATATTCTTGACAATTATGGCACAATACGGGTCCAAAACGTTTGTGTGGTTCTTTAACTGCTATTTTTGGGTGTAAGAGATATTTTAAATTATATATTGGATGACTCTAATTTTTTTTTTTTCAATTTAATATCACTTGGCTCAAGTTTGACGCAAAATAGAGGTTGAGGAATCTTCTCCCTATTTGTTATGTTAGACACGGTTTTTACCTTAAATCCCTGGAGAATGAGTGCATCTTTTTTCCTTGGGAACAACATAAAAATATATGCCTTTCAATACGATCTGCAGGCCTTTAACACTCTTAAGCAGATATGTGTTTTTTTCAAATTAAGAAATCATTTTGCGAAAATCTTGTTCTTCATATATTTTAATTTTGGTTTCATCAATGTTACCACGTTTTACTGGAACGATGTGAAATTTATTCTCACTAATGACTTAATTTAAATTTTTAATAAGAGCGTTTGAAGTTTTTTCTCTCAAATAGATTGGTGGCGGCTTAGATGTTTTGTTCGTGGATACATCGGGTTTGCTGTTGCCATCTTGCAATATTTGAAAACGGTTTTGACGGTTAGTAGGGGATGTGCTGTTATCCGTACATATTTTGGACCAGACGAATTTTTCGACGACTTTGGGCTTCACCCGCCCTTTACCACAGTTATATATCTGTCCATTCCGACTTGGACCTTGGGTTTTGGGCTGCTTTTAACTTCAGTGAAAATTTTGTTAAGTGATTACCACTATCCCGAAGCAGATGATATCGCTAAGTTAAATGAAGAAGTACTGGACAACGTTAATGTTAACGAATAACTACTTGGCATTGGACAAAACGAAGTGGATCGCTGACGAAAAATTGCCTTTGCCGTTAAAAAAAAGTCTATTATCAGGTTTTTTATTTATTTTGTTTTCATTAACCTGCCATTGGTTTTCTACTGGTCTGTGAGACCGGTTGTGTTAAAAAATTCGAATAACATTATTCTCTGTTATTATTTTTGGTTGCAATTTCGAGTGCCCCATTGCACATCCCCTACTATTAGTTAATGACGAAACTGCTTCGTAAGCACACGTTTTGTATGTTTTTTTACTAACCCGGTGCGTGAGACCGTTTCTCACCGTGTATGTGAATAAAATAAGCAAATTTAAATTTTTCATTATTTTTTTTATATATAATTTTTTATTTATTTTGTAAGAGTTCCTAATGTCGAAAGACTAAAAAACATTATCTTCCTTTATAAATATGCGATTTTTAATTTTTTTCTTAATTTCGAAAAATGTATTACTTAAATAGCTGTTATTTTTACTGCTCTAATAAAACAATTCTTTGAATGTTAATATTGAAATAAAAGAGCTTAAATTTATTAAATATCTTTGCTTTATTTTCAAAGAGCATAAATTAAAAAAAAATCATGAAATATTAACAAGACATTTGAAAAAATCTTCAGTTGAAAATCCCGGTGAGTGAAACCGGCGCACAGTGCTTTGTCCCCATATAGTGAATCGGAAAAATTAGAGAAGTTATCGCAGAAAAATGAAATTTGGTGTGCTGGTTTAAAGTATGTTAATTAAGAAAAAATTGAAGTTTCGGAAAAATTGGTGCAAGGATGTGACTAACTCCCATGCATCTTTAAATTTAAAAGTTTAATTTTAGCTATAGTTGTATATAGAATTAATCGAAACTTGGTAAATATGTGTTAAAATATGTCTTTTAGCTTAGTGGTTAATTTTGTTTCATTCGGTGCAAGGACATGACTACCTCCCATATATAATTTTTCTCGAAAGCTAAATTGTAAATTCATTAGTGATCAGAATGCACTGGAAACTTATAACAACTTATAAAACTATATTTTCGGGTTCTCTGGGAAATTTCGCTTCACTCGATACAAGGACATGACCATCTCCCATATATCATTTTTCTCATAAACAAAATTTTTGCTAAATTTGTGATCAAAATGCAAATAATTTACTATTTTCTTTAAAAAAGGTCATAAATAAATTTGTTTCTAAATTTGCTCAACAAATAAGATAATTAACTTTAATTGTAAACTATGATGTTTTCTTTCAGAATGTATTTCTCAATTTCTTTGAATTAATAATTTTGTTATGTGTTTTGTAGACCTAAGTGACGATAGTTCCGGATCCGACATTAATAACAAATAATCCATTAAACCTCTATTTGTATTTTCTCTCGTCGTTTTTCTTGTACATTATAATTGCACAATCCCTATATTTTTATGACTGGCTTCTAAGTCTTCTTCGGATAAACACGCTAGAATAAAAATAGTTTTAAGAAATGTGTAAAACGTGTTTGTAATATTTTATTACCTATTGACAAGTTGAAGTATTCCAGAACATCGCACCCATGCACTAAAACCTTATGAACAGTACTTGGCATGTAATACCAGCCATATTGTTTTAAATATGAGTTTCTAGTGATATTTAGCAGCTCCTTAAACGTTGTCACATTAACCGGGATTCCGCAAGATAAAACTCTTAATATTATGCTAAAATAATCAATAAGACTTCTATCAATCCCCGTAATTTCAGCAGAAATTGCATTATTTTCAAAAAATCGTCGAACCGTGTTTCCATCGTTAGTAGTTCCCCGTTTTTACTTGGTCTATTATTAATCCCGTCCGTGTTTTGAATTCATTTTGAATTCTATTTTTGTTTTGTGAAAAAAACTGACGTATTTTCCTTATTGACTCTCCAAACTTTCAAAGAAAGACGATAAGCAATGTGCAATATGCATTCAAAAAATTGTATCCAGCAGTGGAGTTTAGAAAGTCCATATTTATAATTATTAACACAAGGGCCCTTAATAATGTTTATACTGTTCATATCTGTAGGTGTTGCATTACATATAAAGAACATACTTCCTGAGTTTGTGTTACTCAAAACATTTGCAACTGAACCATTTATTATTGTGCAGTGCATATCGTAAGACGCCTCAACAGTTGAACCATTTGTATAAATTACAGAACATTCCAAATTTTTAAATTTTTTAGTTAAACCATTGTGCATTTGCTTAATGTGGATTCTCTTATGTTAATTGAAATTTAAAGGGTCTACAATACATTTTGAAAGATGGCGTTTTATTTACGCATAATACTTCCTTTTAGTCTAAATTTACCATTCTGAAAGAAAAACAAATTTTAAATATAGAAGTATAATTGTGGAATGCACGTATAAATGTACATCTGTGTATAATAATTTACATACCTCAGAGGGACAAAGGCTATAAAAAAATTAACTCGTGGGAATTATTTTCGTTTTCAAATTTTTGCTTATATCGATATGACCGGAGCTACCATCCATGCAAATTAGGTACAGCTTTGTACATTTTTGTTCCGTATTGCAAATTTTAATCACACTTTCCGCCGTTTTACACATTATACATTTTAAATCAACCTCTGTTGAAATTTCAGTCGTTGCAATGGGGGGTAAAAGTTTTAATTTTTCATTTCTTAACGCATATAATGATGGCAAACAGTTTGGATGAAGCTCATTAATTGCTTCCCTCAATACGTTATATTTTCGTTCCGATAAATCCAAATCCATATACAACGCCAATGACTTTTCAATAGAATTGCATTTTACATTTGCTTTAGTGTTGTCTAAATTATTACTACACCCCTTTCTTAATTTGTCTGCTGCATATTGAAGTTCTTCAAATGAATAATTTTCAATCAATTCTGAAATCTCTCTATTATTTGATCTAACAGAACTTTGACTGAATACTTTCTTTTTTCTACCAGATTTAGTTTTTGGATGAAGAAAATTAAGTTCGTTGCTGGTAGATGTTTTTCACAAATGTTATCAAGAACGCAATGCTTGAGTCTTGACTTTATTAAAATTGCTGATCAACAGCAAGCTTTACCTCTTGGTTTTTTTGAATCATATAAGGTGTAGCCATTAATTTTGAATATACTTCTTGAAGTCAAATGAGTCTCAGAAACCAACAATATATCAATATTTTTTCCGTAAGGAAGTGCTCAAGTTGATTTTTATGTTGGATAAACCCGTTTGCGTTCTAGAAACAAATTTTTAACGTGTTCATGGCTTGTTAACTAATGCTTGACGCAGAGTATTGTTCACTATTGGCATTTCTTGCATCATGCTAGTCATATTTGTTGTAAAATTATTTAGAGTTTGCACCACATTGTCAATAGTAGCTTCAAGGCAACTAAAGTTAAAGCTTGAGTTAGCGTTCGTTGAATTATTTGGAGGTGGAACATTTTGTTCGGAAAAAGAACTAGTCCTAACTGCATTGGCATACGATACACGTGAAGTGACTGCTTGACTCATTTGAGCAAAATTGGCGGAGTAAGGATTTGCTGTTTGTGCTGGAGCTAATTTAGTCTTTTCCCCGTAGTCTGTTTAACGAAAGACTATACAGGACATCCTCTGTAGTTTGCGGTGTGATTACCTCCACAATAACAAACTTTTTTCTGCTAGATACTTAGGCTTAGTACAACCAGAAGTACCGTGCAATTCACCGCAGATAACACAAACTGAAGGTAAATTGCAGTAAATTTTAGTGGGGCCATATTCTTGACAATTATGGCACAATACGGGTCCAAAACGTGTGTGTGGTTCTTTAACTGCTATTTTTGGGTGTAAGAGATATTTTAAATTATATATTGGATGACTCTAATTTTTTTTTTTCAATTTAATATCACTTGGCTCAAGTTTGACGCAAAATAGAGGTTGAGGAATCTTCTCCCTATTTGTTATGTTAGACACGGTTTTTACCTTAAATCCCTGGAGAATGAGTGCATCTTTTTTCCTTGGGAACAACATAAAAATATATGCCTTTCAATACGATCTGCAGGCCTTTAACACTCTTAAGCAGATATGTGTTCTTTTCAAATTAAGAAATCATTTTGCGAAAATCTTGTTCTTCATATATTTTAATTTTGGTTTCATCAATGTTACCACGTTTTACTGGAACGATGTGAAATTTACTCTCACTAATGACTTAATTTAAATTTTTAATAAGAGCGTTTGAAGTTTTTTCTCTCAAATAGATTGGTGGCGGCTTAGATGTTTTGTTCGTGGATACATCGGGTTTGCTGTTGCCATCTTGCAATATTTGAAAACGGTTTTGACGGTTAGTAGGGGATGTGCTGTTATCCGTACATATTTTGGACCAGACGAATTTTTCGACGACTTTGGGCTTCACCCGCCCTTTACCACAGTTATATATCTGTCCATTCCGACTTGGACCTTGGGTTTTGGGCTGCTTTTAACTTCAGTGAAAATTTTGTTAAGTGATTACCACTATCCCGAAGCAGATGATATCGCTAAGTTAAATGAAGAAGTACTGGACAACGTTAATGTTAACGAATAACTACTTGGCATTGGACAAAACGAAGTGGATCGCTGACGAAAAATTGCCTTTGCCGGAAAAAAAAGTCTATTATCAGGTTTTTTATTTATTTTGTTTTCATTAACCTGCCATTGGTTTTCTACTGGTCTGTGAGACCGGTTGTGTTAAAAAATTCGAATAACATTATTCTCTGTTATTATTTTTGGTTGCAATTTCGAGTGCCCCATTGCACATCCCCTACTATTAGTTAATGACGAAACTGCTTCGTGAGCACACGTTTTGTATGTTTTTTTTACTAACCCGGTGCGTGAGACCGTTTCTCACCGTGTATGTGAATAAAATAAGCAAATTTAAATTTTTCATTATTTTTTTTATATATAATTTTTTATTTATTTTGTAAGAGTTCCTAATGTCGAAAGACTAAAAAACATTATCTTCCTTTATAAATATGCGATTTTTAATTTTTTTCTTAATTTCGAAAAATGTATTACTTAAATAGCTGTTATTTTTACTGCTCTAATAAAACAATTCTTTGAATGTTAATATTGAAATAAAAGAGCTTAAATTTATTAAATATCTTTGCTTTATTTTCAAAGAGCATAAATTAAAAAAAAATCATGAAATATTAACAAGACATTTGAAAAAATCTTCAGTTGAAAATCCCGGTGAGTGAGACCGGCGCACAGTGCTTTGTCCCCATATAGTGAATCGGAAAACTTAGAGAAGTTATCGCAGAAAAATGAAATTTGGTGTGCTGGTTTAAAGTATGTTAATTAAGAAAAAATTGAAGTTTCGGAAAAATTGGTGCAAGGATGTGACTAACTCCCATGCATCTTTAAATTTAAAAGTTTAATTTTAGCTATAGTTGTATATAGAATAAATCGAAACTTGGTAACTATGTGTTAAAATATGTCTTTTAGCTTAGTGGTTAATTTTGTTTCATTCGGTGCAAGGACATGACTACCTCCCATATATAATTTTTCTCGAAAGCTAAATTGTAAATTCATTAGTGATCAGAATGCACTGGAAACTTATAACAACTTATATAACTATATTTTCGGGTTCTCTGGGAAATTTCGCTTCACTCGATACAAGGACATGACCATCTCCCATATATCATTTTTCTCATAAACAAAATTTTTGTTAAATTTGTGATCAAAATGCAAATAATTTACTATTTTCTTTAAAAAAGGTCATAAATAAATTTGTTTCTAAATTTGCTCAACAAATAAGATAATTAACTTTAATTGTAAACTATGATGTTTTCTTTCAGAATGTATTTCTCAATTTCTTTGAATTAATAATTTTGTTATGTGTTTTGTAGACCTAAGTGACGATAGTTCCGGATCCGACATTAATAACAAATAATCCATTAAACCTCTATTTGTATTTTCTCTCGTCGTTTTTCTTGTACATTATAATTGCACAATCCCTATATTTTTATGACTGGCTTCTAAGTCTTCTTCGGATAAACACGCTAGAATAAAAATAGTTTTAAGAAATGTGTAAAACGTGTTTGTAATATTTTATTACCTATTGACAAGTTGAAGTATTCCAGAACATCGCACCCATGCACTAAAACCTTATGAACAGTACTTGGCATGTAATACCAGCCATATTGTTTTAAATATGAGTTTCTAGTGATATTTAGCAGCTCCTTAAACGTTGTCACATTAACCGGGATTCCGCAAGATAAAACTCTTAATATTATGCTAAAATAATCAATAAGACTTCTATCAATCCCCGTAATTTCAGCAGAAATTGCATTATTTTCAAAAAATCGTCGAACCGTGTTTCCATCGTTAGTAGTTCCCCGTTTTTACTTGGTCTATTATTAATCCCGTCCGTGTTTTGAATTCATTTTGAATTCTATTTTTGTTTTGTGAAAAAAACTGACGTATTTTCCTTATTGACTCTCCAAACTTTCAAAGAAAGACGATAAGCAATGTGCAATATGCATTCAAAAAATTGTATCCAGCAGTGGAGTTTAGAAAGTCCATATTTATAATTATTAACACAAGGGTCCTTAATAATGTTTATACTGTTCATATCTGTAGGTGTTGCATTACATATAAAGAACATACTTCCTGAGTTTGTGTTACTCAAAACATTTGCAACTGAACCATTTATTATTGTGCAGTGCATATCGTAAGACGCCTCAACAGTTGAACCATTTCTATCAATTACAGAACATTCCAAATTTTTAAATTTTTTAGTTAAACCATTGTGCATTTGCTTAATGTGGATTCTCTTATGTTAATTGAAATTTAAAGGGTCTACAATACATTTTGAAAGATGGCGTTTTATTTACGCATAATACTTCCTTTTAGTCTAAATTTACCATTCTGAAAGAAAAACAAATTTTAAATATAGAAGTATAATTGTGGAATGCACGTATAAATGTACATCTGTGTATAATAATTTACATACCTCAGAGGGACAAAGGCTATAAAAAAATTAACTCGTGGGAATTATTTTCGTTTTCAAATTTTTGCTTATATCGATATGACCGGAGCTACCATCCATGCAAACTAGGTACAGCTTTGTACATTTTTGTTCCGTATTGCAAATTTTAATCACACTTTCCGCCGTTTTACACATTATACATTTTAAATCAACCTCTGTTGAAATTTCAGTCGTTGCAATGGGGGGTAAAAGTTTTAATTTTTCATTTCTTAACGCATATAATGATGGCAAACAGTTTGGATGAAGCTCATTAATTGCTTCCCTCAATACGTTATATTTTCGTTCCGATAAATCCAAATCCATATACAACGCCAATGACTTTTCAATAGAATTGCATTTTACATTTGCTTTAGTGTTGTCTAAATTATTACTACACCCCTTTCTAAATTTGTCTGCTGCATATTGAAGTTCTTCAAATGAATAATTTTCAATCAATTCTGAAATCTCTCTCTTATTTGATCTAACAGAACTTTGACTGAATACTTTCTTTTTTCTACCAGATTTAGTTTTTGGATGAAGAAAATTAAGTTCGTTGCTGGTAGATGTTTTTCACAAATGTTATCAAGAATGCAATGCTTGAGTCTTGACTTTATTAAAATTGCTGATCAACAGCAAGCTTTACCTCTTGGTTTTTTTGAATCATATAAGGTGTAGCCATTAATTTTGAATATACTTCTTGAAGTCAAATGAGTCTCAGAAACCAACAATATATCAATATTTTTTCCGTAAGGAAGTGCTCAAGTTGATTTTTATGTTGGATAAACCCGTTTGCGTTCTAGAAACAAATTTTTAACGTGTTCATGGCTTGTTAACTAATGCTTGACGCAGAGTATTGTTCACTATTGGCATTTCTTGCATCATGCTAGTCATATTTGTTGTAAAATTATTTAGAGTTTGCACCACATTGCCAATAGTAGCTTCAAGGCAACTAAAGTTAAAGCTTGAGTTAGCGTTCGTTGAATTATTTGGAGGTGGAACATTTTGTTCGGAAAAAGAACTAGTCCTAACTGCATTGGCATACGATACACGTGAAGTGACTGCTTGACTCATTTGAGCAAAATTGGCGGAGTAAGGATTTGCTGTTTGTGCTGAAGCTAATTTAGTATTTTCCCCGTAGTCTGTTTAACGAAAGACTATACAGGACATCCTCTGTAGTTTGCGGTGTGATTACCTCCACAATAACAAACTTTTTTCTGCTAGATACTTAGGCTTAGTACAACCAGAAGTACCGTGCAATTCACCGCAGATAACACAAACTGAAGGTAAATTGCAGTAAATTTTAGTGGGGCCATATTCTTGATAATTATGGCACAATACGGGTCCAAAACGTTTGTGTGGTTCTTTAACTGCTATTTTTGGGTGTAAGAGTATTTTAAAGTATATATTGGATGACTCTAATTTTTTTTTTTTCAATTTAATATCACTTGGCTCAAGTTTGACGCAAAATAGAGGTTGAGGAATCTTCTCCCTATTTATTATGTTAGACACGGTTTTTACCTTAAATCCCTGGAGAATGAGTGCATCTTTTTTCCTTGGGAACAACATAAAAATATATGCCTTTCAATACGATCTGCAGGCCTTTAACACTCTTAAGCAGATATGTGTTTTTTTCAAATTAAGAAATCATTTTGCGAAAATCTTGTTCTTCATATATTTTAATTTTGGTTTCATCAATGTTACCACGTTTTACTGGAACGATGTGAAATTTATTCTCACTAATGACTTAATTTAAATTTTTAATAAGAGCTTTTGAAGTTTTTTCTCTCAAATAGATTGGTGGCGGCTTAGATGTTTTGTTCGTGGATACATCGGGTTTGCTGTTGCCATCTTGCAATATTTGAAAACGGTTTTGACGGTTAGTAGGGGATGTGCTGTTATCCGTACATATTTTGGACCAGACGAATTTTTCGACGACTTTGGGCTTCACCCGCCCTTTACCACAGTTATATATCTGTCCATTCCGACTTGGACCTTGGGTTTTGGGCTGCTTTTAACTTCAGTGAAAATTTTGTTAAGTGATTACCACTATCCCGAAGCAGATGATATCGCTAAGTTAAATGAAGAAGTACTGGACAACGTTAATGTTAACGAATAACTACTTGGCATTGGACAAAACGAAGTGGATCGCTGACGAAAAATTGCCTTTGCCGGAAAAAAAAGTCTATTATCAGGTTTTTTATTTATTTTGTTTTCATTAACCTGCCATTGGTTTTCTACTGGTCTGTGAGACCGGTTGTGTTAAAAAATTCGAATAACATTATTCTCTGTTATTATTTTTGGTTGCAATTTCGAGTGCCCCATTGCACATCCCCTACTATTAGTTAATGACGAAACTGCTTCGTGAGCACACGTTTTGTATGTTTTTTTACTAACCCGGTGCGTGAGACCGTTTCTCACCGTGTATGTGAATAAAATAAGCAAATTTAAATTTTTCATTATTTTTTTTATATATAATTTTTTATTTATTTTGTAAGAGTTCCTAATGTCGAAAGACTAAAAAACATTATCTTCCTTTATAAATATGCGATTTTTAATTTTTTTCTTAATTTCGAAAAATGTATTACTTAAATAGCTGTTATTTTTACTGCTCTAATAAAACAATTCTTTGAATGTTAATATTGAAATAAAAGAGCTTAAATTTATTAAATATCTTTGCTTTATTTTCAAAGAGCATAAATTAAAAAAAAATCATGAAATATTAACAAGACATTTGAAAAAATCTTCAGTTGAAAATCCCGGTGAGTGAGACCGGCGCACAGTGCTTTGTCCCCATATAGTGAATCGGAAAACTTAGAGAAGTTATCGCAGAAAAATGAAATTTGGTGTGCTGGTTTAAAGTATGTTAATTAAGAAAAAATTGAAGTTTCGGAAAAATTGGTGCAAGGATGTGACTAACTCCCATGCATCTTTAAATTTAAAAGTTTAATTTTAGCTATAGTTGTATATAGAATAAATCGAAACTTGGTAACTATGTGTTAAAATATGTCTTTTAGCTTAGTGGTTAATTTTGTTTCATTCGGTGCAAGGACATGACTACCTCCCATATATAATTTTTCTCGAAAGCTAAATTGTAAATTCATTAGTGATCAGAATGCACTGGAAACTTATAACAACTTATATAACTATATTTTCGGGTTCTCTGGGAAATTTCGCTTCACTCGATACAAGGACATGACCATCTCCCATATATCATTTTTCTCATAAACAAAATTTTTGCTAAATTTGTGATCAAAATGCAAATAATTTACTATTTTCTTTAAAAAAGGTCATAAATAAATTTGTTTCTAAATTTGCTCAACAAATAAGATAATTAACTTTAATTGTAAACTATGATGTTTTCTTTCAGAATGTATTTCTCAATTTCTTTGAATTAATAATTTTGTTATGTGTTTTGTAGACCTAAGTGACGATAGTTCCGGATCCGACATTAATAACAAATAATCCATTAAACCTCTATTTGTATTTTCTCTCGTCGTTTTTCTTGTACATTATAATTGCACAATCCCTATATTTTTATGACTGGCTTCTAAGTCTTCTTCGGATAAACACGCTAGAATAAAAATAGTTTTAAGAAATGTGTAAAACGTGTTTGTAATATTTTATTACCTATTGACAAGTTGAAGTATTCCAGAACATCGCACCCATGCACTAAAACCTTATGAACAGTACTTGGCATGTAATACCAGCCATATTGTTTTAAATATGAGTTTCTAGTGATATTTAGCAGCTCCTTAAACGTTGTCACATTAACCGGGATTCCGCAAGATAAAACTCTTAATATTATGCTAAAATAATCAATAAGACTTCTATCAATCCCCGTAATTTCAGCAGAAATTGCATTATTTTCAAAAAATCGTCGAACCGTGTTTCCATCGTTAGTAGTTCCCCGTTTTTACTTGGTCTATTATTAATCCCGTCCGTGTTTTGAATTCATTTTGAATTCTATTTTTGTTTTGTGAAAAAAACTGACGTATTTTCCTTATTGACTCTCCAAACTTTCAAAGAAAGACGATAAGCAATGTGCAATATGCATTCAAAAAATTGTATCCAGCAGTGGAGTTTAGAAAGTCCATATTTATAATTATTAACACAAGGGTCCTTAATAATGTTTATACTGTTCATAACTGTAGGTGTTGCATTACATATAAAGAACATACTTCCTGAGTTTGTGTTACTCAAAACATTTGCAACTGAACCATTTATTATTGTGCAGTGCATATCGTAAGACGCCTCAACAGTTGAACTATTTGTATCAATTACAGAACATTCCAAATTTTTAAATTTTTTAGTTAAACCATTGTGCATTTGCTTAATGTGGATTCTCTTATGTTAATTGAAATTTAAAGGGTCTACAATACATTTTGAAAGATGGCGTTTTATTTACGCATAATACTTCCTTTTAGTCTAAATTTACCATTCTGAAAGAAAAACAAATTTTAAATATAGAAGTATAATTGTGGAATGCACGTATAAATGTACATCTGTGTATAATAATTTACATACCTCAGAGGGACAAAGGCTATAAAAAAATTAACTCGTGGGAATTATTTTCGTTTTCAAATTTTTGCTTATATCGATATGACCGGAGCTACCATCCATGCAAATTAGGTACAGCTTTGTACATTTTTGTTCCGTATTGCAAATTTTAATCACACTTTCCGCCGTTTTACACATTATACATTTTAAATCAACCTCTGTTGAAATTTCAGTCGTTGCAATGGGGGGTAAAAGTTTTAATTTTTCATTTCTTAACGCATATAATGATGACAAACAGTTTGGATGAAGCTCATTAATTGCTTCCCTCAATACGTTATATTTTCGTTCCGATAAATCCAAATCCATATACAACGCCAATGACTTTTCAATAGAATTGCATTTTACATTTGCTTTAGTGTTGTCTAAATTATTACTACACCCCTTTCTTAATTTGTCTGCTGCATATTGAAGTTCTTCAAATGAATAATTTTCAATCAATTCTGAAATCTCTCTATTATTTGATCTAACAGAACTTTGACTGAATACTTTCTTTTTTCTACCAGATTTAGTTTTTGGATGAAGAAAATTAAGTTCGAAAAATAATAATTAAAATTAACTAAATTTAATAGCCATGGGCCTGTGGCAAAAATTAAATAAATATACTTAATAGTAACAAACAAAAAAGGTTTGTCTTAAGTAGAACAAAAATAAGCAAATTAACTAACATGTGCATAATTAGTAAGGAATAAAACGACAATGGTGAGTCTGTTGTAAATTAGAGATGGTAAATTTGGGCTTTCATTACAAAACATGTTTCAGCAAAATTGAAATACGATGAGTCAAAACAATTCACGTATTCCATTTGCAAGAGAGTTTCGTATATAAGGCAGAAATCTACATCAACTGACACCACATACAGTGGACCAACAGAGAAGAACGCTGATGATGAAGGTTTAGTGGCCTTCGAAAACGGCTGGCTGTTCCATTCAACTATGTGTTGTCAGAATATTTACAACTAACTTTGATGTTATTTGTTCATTAATAATTATCACAAGTAATTTGGCTTAGTAAGCGTTACGAACTTTAGCCCGTTCAAATCATAATTATAGAAACAAACTAAGTTCGAAAAATAATAATTAGGATTAACTAAAATTAATAACCATGGGCCTGTGGCAAAAATTAAATAAATATTCTTAATAGTAACAAACCAAAAAAGTTTGTCTTAAGTAGAACAAAATAAGCAAATTAAATAACATGTTGTAATAGATAGCTTCACAAATTAATTTAAAAGAAGTTTTTTTTGTTACTTGATCTAATTTATTTTTCTAGAGCTCAACTAGGAGCTCATAGGAATATTGTTTAACAATTAATTTCTAAAACTAAATTACATCTTCTTATATACTAACTATGAGAATAATGCTTAGGCTATCTTAACAAAAGAGGGAAAAGGAAAGGTATATGCTTACTAGCTAAAATGTTCCTTTTAGTTTCCGACGGTAGACGTGCGGCGTGTGTCCCATAAGAAATTTAGAAAAACCCAAACAGTGCCTACATATGTTTAACATATATTTTGTATTGTTTATATTTATATATAAACACATGCGGTTATTAAATATGATTTATTCAAGTGCTTTATGCCGCGGCCTTCGATCAAACTCATGGCATCAAGTGACCGTTATACAAAATATTTTAGTTGCAGTCTGTCAATGCAACTTGACACTGTTTTGTGTATCAGCAATGTTGGCTTCACATGTGGTTATAGTGATAATCAAACCACGCTACACCTCCACCTTTTACAAGAATGTTCATATAACGTTAGTTTTATGGACATTCTTTTACAATTTGTTATTTTAAATTATATAATAGAGTAGAATTATTTATATATATTTTTGTAGTCCGGACATACTTGTATATTAACTTATTTAGTTTTATATGGCTTAAGTCTATTCTTATGAACTATTTGTCCTTTCTTTGATTTCTTATCTACTAAGGTTACATTATTTCTTAAATCTATTTTCTTAATTTTGTAAGGTCCTTTATATTGGGTTTCTAACTTATGACCTGCTTCATTTTTGAGTAAAACTAAGTCTCCTATTTTAAAATTATATTCTATTATTTCCTTATCGTAATTTAATTTTTGCCTAAGTTTATGTCTATTTAGCAACTGTTGAGCTCTTTTATATGCTACTTTTAACCTAAATTTGGATTCCTTAGCATAGTTGTCTATGTTATAGAGTGGAGTAATTCTATCTACTTCATTAAACTGTTGAAAAGAATTTGGCTGTTTTGCAAAAACTAATTCATATGGACAGTAATTATGTACTGTTGAAGGTGTTGTATTAAAACAGTAAGTGAAATATTTTAGCCATTAATCCCAATCAGTTTTATCAACTGACTTTTATATGACTTTTTTTAATATGACTTTTTTCAATTGTACCTAATGTCTGATGATGGTATGCAGTTGAAATTAGTTTTTCTATTTTACATATATTACATAGTTCTGTCAATAATTCATTTTTATATTCGGTACCCATGTCCGAAATGAACGTCTTCATTGGACCATAAATAAGTATAAAATTATCAAATATCGCCTTAGCAATTGTTTTAGCGTTTTTGTCTTGTATTGGTATAGTCACTAAATATTTAGTTAAATCACATATTATGGTGACTGCGTATTCATTTCCAAATAATGATTTTGGAAACGGTCCGATTGTGTCGGATGGTTTTGTTGGTGTTGGTGTAATTGTCATCGGACTTTTAGAATGTTTCAATATTTTGGCCGTTTGACATTTATGACATTGTTTTACATATTTAGATATGTCTTTTGACATATTTTTCCAATAGTAATATCTTTTTATTTTTTCTAATATTCTATATATTCCACAATGAACTCCTTCTATGGGGTCGTCATGATACTTCAGCATAATTTCAAGAATTGCCTTGGCATTCTTATTATTAATTTGGGTCACCTCATTTAGTAGCACTACTATTATATTTTTTAAATATTTATTGCCCATTTTTTTAAAATCATTTATTGAGATAAATTCGAAAATTTGCTCTGTAGGTGACACTTGTAATTTATGAATATTGTAGTTACCGGCCACTTTTTCGAGCCTAGAGAAAAATTGTCCTAAGTCAAAATTCCTTTTAGTAAATAAATCATTAATTTGTACATGTGCAATTATTGATTTTCCTCTTTTGATATAACATCTTCCGGGAATAATCTTTAGTTTGCAATATTTTCTGACGTCAGTATTATTTAATGATACAAATATATTGGGGTTATTATTATTTTTATTTATGCTATGCTGATTATTTATTTTATTATATATTTTGGTTGTCATAGGTCATCGATCTGGTCGTGACTCTTAATACGGATACAATTTTTTTTATTCATTTCTTTAAGGTCTGCTATGGTAATTCCCGATAAAGCGTCAGCAACATAGTTATCTTCTCCCCTAAGATATTCTACTGTAAAGTTATATTCTTCCAAATCGAGTCTAATTCTTGTTAACTTGGAGCTTGGGTTTTTAATTGAAAACAAATAAGAAAATGGTCTATGATCAGTACGGACAAGAAAATGTTTTCCATATATATATGGTCTGAAGTGGGTAATTGCCCAATGAATTGTAGTTAATTCTTGCTTAATTCTTGCTCAATCTGTGTCAAAAGCGCACCACAAGCGTACTTACTTGCATCTGTTGTTATACAAAATTCCTAAGTAAAATCAGGATATTTTGAGTAAAGTTGGACTCATTAGTGCTTTCTTAAGATATTTAAACACAAAATCACAGTCTTTTGTCCATTCAAATGGTGTATTTTTCTTGGATAATTTTGTTAAATGTCTGGAGTATTCAGAAAAATGTTTAATGAATCTCCGATAGTAGTTACAAGAAGCTACAAATCTTTTTGCGCTATTTGCATCTGTTGGTATTGGATAGTTTTCGATAATTGAATATTTACTATCGTCTGGTAATATTCCTTTATCTGTACATTTGTGTCCAAGATATGTTACTTCTTTCATGAAAAACGAACATTTCTCTGGATGCAGTTTTAGATTGTGTTTACGGCATAAGTCAAAAACAATCATTACATTTGAAAGCATATGTTTTCCTGAACATCCTAGGACAACTAAGTCGTCCATGTAAAGGAATGCTTGATCTGGTTTTAGTACAGTAAAAGCAAGTGTCATCATTCTTTGAAAATAATTTGGTGCTATTTTTAAACCATAAGGTAATCTAGTGAATCTGTATGAACCGTTATTGGTTGAGAATGCTGTTAAGTCTTTTGAGTTTTTCTCCAAACTGATTTGGTGAAAACCTGACATTAAGTCTAAACAGGAGAAATATTTTGTTGTACCAAGTTGGCCCAAGATATCATCGATTCTAGGCAATGGGAATTTATCTGCAATTAATTTTTTATTTATTTGTCTGTAATCTATGACAAGTCTCCATCTTTTCTGTTCGGAGTTTGGAAGTAATTTCTTTGGTACTAATAAGATAGGACTGTTGTATTCAAAAAAGGAAGGTTCAATAATTTTATCATTTATTAATTTTTTCACTTGTCTATCAATTTCTTCTTTATGTGTATGTGGTACACGGTAATTTTTAATGTATACTGGTTCTCTATTTTTTACTCTCAACTTCTGTTTATAAAAGTTATTAGTTGTTATTGTTTCTGATTCCAAACCGAAAATATCACTATATGTTGAACATCGTTCCGTTAATGTATTTTTAAATTGTTGTGGAAGATTTTTCTGTAAAATTTTTAATATTTCTGATTTTCTTTGCGTATTTTGGACTAAATTTCCTTTGATAATCTCATAATCAGAGATGTTTTCGGTTTTTATGTTACTTTGTTTAATTTTAGTAATGGTGTTATTAGTGTTTAAGATACGAATAAATGCTTTGTCAGATTTAACTAATGTATTTGGTATAAAAATACCTGGTTCAATTTCTTGATTTGGAATTAATATTTCATTATTTGAATTGTTAAAATATACTTTCCTTATTACTTCACATCTTGGAGGTATATTAATTTCATTGCAGTTATTCGTAATCGGTATATCTATTGTATGTGGTATATTAAATGGTCTAAGGACAAGATAATCATTATCTTGGTTGAAATCCAATATACAGTTATATTTTTTGATAAAATCCATGCCAATGATTCCATCGCATGGTATCGGAAAATTATTATCTACCACCTGGAAGTTATGTGGTATTAAAAAGTTTTTAAATTTAAAATCGAAAAATGTTTTTCCAATCGATTTGATATTACATTGTCCTATTCCACTTAAAGTTGTTGTTTTATTAGTGTTAATTTGGCTTAATTTAACGAATTTTGATTTTATTAATGAAATGTCTGCACTAGTGTCTATTAAGAGTGTGAGTGTAGTGTTAGTATTGCCTAATTGAATATTTATAAAGAAGCTCAAGTTTAAATTTAGATGGTAAATTTTTACTGATTTAATCCTAGGGGGAATTCGGAGTTTTCCAAACTGTTTTCATTTGATTCTGTTGCTCTTACGTAGTTATTGTTCTTACGATTATTATTAAATCTTTGCCGGTTTCTGTAATAATTGTTATTATTATAATTATTATTGTTGTTATTATTTCTACGTGGGTAAGTGTTTATTCCACGTGATCGTTCATGCTATTAAATTGACCTGCCTCCATGATAAACTTGACTTTATCAATGGTGCAGTTTTTAGTTAATGCCTTTACGGCAGTTTGTGGGGAATATTTTGTAGCTAAGTCGCATGACAGTCCATCTGAAATGTATGCGGTTTCTAATGCTTTAGTTAAATTTTCTATTTCGTTGCAATAAGCATTGGCAGTTTTATTGTTTTGTTTTATATTTAAAATTTTTGCCGTTAATACTTCCATAGATTCTCCCTTGACGCTATTTTTTAGTTTGTGTATTATTTCGGATATAGTTGATTCATTATTGATTAGATTTCTAGCATTTCCTTTTAGTTTTGTTTTTATTAGAGATACTGCCACAGATTCGTGGCTGCCTTTTATTGATTCTACCAAAGATAAGGAGTCAATAAAGGAGCGCAAATTTTTAGATTTTTCATCAAAGTCTTTAATGAGCTTTGATGCTGTGTTTAAAAAGTCTACTACTGTTTGAGTCATGGTGGTTTCAGTTATAGTGCTTAAAATATTATATGTTACACCTTGGTGTAATGAATTTGGTAGTTCGATCTGTATTGATTTTTTATGGGCTAGTTTTGAAATTCTGTTTGTTAAGTCAAAGAAAAATGCGTCTGCTGCTCTTTGGTGAGCTACTGTAAGCCTGCTGTAATAAACGTTAAGTAAAACTCTTATTTCTTCTATTCTTTTAAAAATGTACTGAAAATGGTGACTAATTGTTTCGTTTTTAATAGGTCTATCAATATTGAGGCATTTGTATGAACGTTCAAAATCTTCTTTTATAATTCGAACTTTATTTAATATATCCTTCCATTCCATTAGTGAATATCAACAACAACAAAAATTAGCTATAACGATTAATTTTGCTTATATTTTGTCTAAATTGTTTGCTCTACTACCATATTTCTTCTTTAAATTTTTATGGTGTATTTTGTAAATTTTTAAAACAAAGTTTAAAAGTGATAATATACCTCGTTTATTACGTTTGTATTTGGGTTTTCTAATTTGGATTCTGTTTTACCCATATTTTCGAATTTATATATTTTACGAAATTATTGGGGATTTTCTTTTTCTATACGTTCTGACCACCTGATTGCACGAACTGTCATTTCTTCTACACGAGTCTTATTTAAAACATCGTCCTCAGTTGGGACCCCTGGCATTCCTATCAGTTTCCAAATCAAATTTTTTATTTTTATTATTTTCATTACCAGCTTCAGAACTAACAGTAAAATAAACATTTCTGTCATTAGAACTCACTTCACAGTTATTTGTTTTTGAGTTGCTCATATATAGTATTCCTCAAGGGCACCTCGTTTGTGTTTTTTGCTTGCGGTTTTTTGTTTTCGTTATTTATGACTATGTAAAAAATATAAGCAAAGCAAATAAAGCTTGATTGAAGGCTTACATGGAAAGATCATATTGACTCTAAGCTTACTCAAACGAAACTTAAGTTATCTCTAATACATTGGTTGATTGGCAGAAATTCAACACTTACCTAGACTGCAAACTTTTACTATACAAGTCACTTTTGAAGCCAATATGGTGCTATGGAATTTAGTAATGGGGCACTGCTTCAGCTTCAAATGTTGAGAAAATCCAACGAAGACAAAACAAAATTTTAAAGTTGACAACATCTGCTCCATGGAACATTAAAACTTCAAATTTGCATCATGATTTGCATTTGATTTAGTGACTGGAGAAATTGCAAGATACGCGGGCAAACACTTAACTTAACTCGAGTCACATCCTAAGCCCCTTGCTCGTACCATCTTGAATTTTACTGGACACACCCGCCTTAAAAAGATATACACGAGGGCTATTATACTCAACTCTCCAGATGGGACTACTTGAAAATACTTTTTCCCCCTTGATTTTCACTACTAATGTATTATTTATAACTATCACTAAGTTTATTTCCGAATATTTTTTTCGTATGATTTTTATGCTTGTAATGAAAACTCCGCTAAAACGTCTGTCCACTACGAATGTAGAACGAGAAAAAATTCCAAACGAACATTATAATGCATTTTTCTATTTCTATGATATTCTTTGTAATGAAACTATGTATTGTATTTTAAATACGACCACATGATATTTGCAACACGACCACATGATGTTTATGTGTATGTTTTCAATATACACGTATACGTATAAAAACATTTGGTACGCCTATTAAACTTAAGTAGTATTTAATTACACAAGGTTGAGCATTTCCTTCATACCAAGTAAACTAACTTGTTTTATATTTTCCCGTATTTAATAATCTTTGATGTTTCAAAACTGTTTACTGTCTTAATTGAAACATCCCATTCCATCCATATTCCTAAGTGATCTCTTCGATTTTGTTCAGCAAAAAGGAACGTTTTTAATGGCAGTGAAATGGAAAATTTTCTTTAATATATTCTTTTTATTTATTGTGACTGTTTTTTAGAGATAAATTTTATTTCTATCTCCATTTGTTAAGAATAGAGATAGAAGAAAGACAATCGATTTGAAACATTACTGTGCTGGGAACATAATAAGCAAGTTGGCATAAACCTTCGTTTTAATTGGATAAAATATCGATACAAAAATTTAACATATGTAAATAAAAATCTTCAGTAAAGATCTTTGTACAACATGAAATATGTTTAACTGAAAAATTGGTTTATTTTTCCAAAAAAAAATTTAAATTTTCAACCCTGGAACCATAATTTTGATGGTTTTACTAAAGAAATAACTAGTTTGATTTAATTTTTACTTTTCTAATTTTTTATTCCAAACTGTTTTTTTTAAGACATAAAGTACATTTTATTTGTAAACAAAAAAAGTCAATTGACTTTTATATACAAAACAAATTTAATTTTCCAACCCTGAAATTATCCTTTTATATTTTTCCGACTCTTTACACCAATCTAGTTCCTTAAAAATTGGACAAAATATGTTTAGTGAACAATGAAAGAGGCAATAAGGAAAAAATTAGTTTTATTTAGTTATTTTAATATCCTAAAAAAGTTAAAATTTCCAGATCTGTAGCTGTGGTTTTTATTTTTTTGTTTTTTCCATAACATAAACTAAAAAATATAAATATAAAATATAATTTATATAGAAAAGGGAAAAATTAGTTTTAGAAAGTTACTTTTTTTTAACAAAAAGTTAAAGTTTTCCAACCGTGGAAACGTCTTTTTGATTGGTGTCTTCAATACGGCTTCGAGTTCATATTTTCTTGCGTCTGTTGCCAGTACGAGAGGAAGGTTGGGCTCGTATGGGATTAGAACCTGTGGTGTTATAAGTATTGAGTTCTTTTTGAAGCAACATATATTTAACTGGCCTCCATTTTTTGGCCAAGTTGGTTATAAGTGCTTTCTAATAATAAGTTGATTTGCCTAAGAGCAATTGAAGCATTTCAAGGTTTGTGGGCTTTGGCGTATTATAAATGGCTTCAATATGTTTTTTGGATTTATAAATGCCATAACGGTCAATTTTATGTTAAAAAATTCCACCATTGGAGCCGCAAACATACATTTTCCTGTATTTAAGTGGAGTAGCTCTACCTTTATTTTTTTTAGTATTAATCTAAGACTTGAGATCATATGTTGAAAGTTGTCTGCATACATAAGGATATCGTCAATAAAACATAGGACATTTAGTAAGTCCTTTATATTATTTTCCATGCGCCACTGCCAGATTGCCGGAATGTTAGCGGTGCCCTACACTGCCCTAGTAGGTCGGATTAGTTCATGGGTAGGTATATTCATCGCAAGTACATGAGCAAATTCCTCATCTATTGTCAAGTGCAAGTATGCGTCCGTTGGATGTTCGTCAATAATTATACGTGGATTCACTGTCGGCTTATAGTTCCCTGTTATGCGAATACGTCCATTTTTTTATTACTACATGGGTTGTTAAAGCTCATTCGGAGTATTGAACCTTTTTGTAAAGACCAGCTTTTATTTTTGCATTAATTTTTTTTTATATAATATTCTCTAAGTGCCAAGGGAAAGTAACCTACCCTAGTAAAAACCAGGGTGGCATCTGGCTTTAGGTGTACTCTTGATGGTGGCCCCTTAGCTTGCTTGCAACATTACTACAAATATTTTTAAATTCATTTCCTGGTTCAGTTGTCCTTGGTGCTCTGGCATTAGTTACGGCGATGTTGTTATAATACTGTTGACCTGGTTATGTGGCATAAATATTTTAACAGTCGATTTCATTGGCAAAATTTTTTATCCACTTTCTGCCCATTAAGGTGTTGAACTCGCCATCTACAATGTATAAGTTAAGTCTACAGAGGGTGCTTCCAATATTAACGGTGACAGGAAGGCGACCCATGCAATTTTTTTATACCCAGAGAAGCTTGTAAACTGCCCTTAGTTTAAAACAGGCTTAATTTTTCGTAAGTAATTTATACTCATTATCGAACTGACAGCACAACCATCTACAAGTGTTGTTATTAATTTTCGCTCACTTGACTTCAGCAAGTTAACGATCGAAATTCTATTGAGTTTTTGTATCATATCGACTGGGTCTTCTTCCTCTGATTCCGATATGTAATGTGTTTTACTCCGCCCATAAAGCTTAGAATTTAAAACACATATCTAAAGCGTTTAACTCAACCGATTTTATTGAAATTTTGCACACATGTTACAATAATACAAGGCTATAAAGTTATGTTAAAAAAAGTGGGCGTCAACACGCCCATAAAATTTAAACCTCATATTTCATGTACTTCACATTTAAATGTACTATTTATGTAACTACTATTATCCGTTTCCAAGGAAACTAAACAGGAAAGATAAACACTAGCCAAAGAAAATTTTGAATTAAAAAAGTAGGCGAAAACACGCCAACAAAAATAAAAAGTTAAAATTTGCGCTAGTGAGCTGAAACTTGATAAACGAGTAGTTATAGATTAGAAAATTACTTGGAAAATCTGAAATCTCAAAAATTTTACCAAGGTGGGTGGGGCTGCGCAAATAAGGCTCAGAATTTAAAATAAAAATCTAAGGCCTTTAACTGAAGCGATTTTATTGAAATTTGGCATACATGTTGCAATAATGCAAGGCTATAAGTCTAGAGATTAAAAAAGTGGGCGGTGTCACGCCCATAAGAATAAAATATTAAAATTAACGGCCGTAAGCTGAAATTTGATAATAAATAGGTCTAGATTAGGAACTAGCTTAAAAATTTAAAATCCTGAAACTCCAATGCATCTTTAAATTTGAAAGTTTAATTTTAGCTATAGTTGTATATAGAATAAATCGAAAGTTGGTAACTATGTGTTAAAATATGTCTTTTAGCTTTGTGGATAATTTTGTTTCATTCGATGCAAGGACATGACTACCTCTCATATATAATTTTTCTCGAAAGCTAAATTGTAAATTCATTAGTGATCGGAATGCACTGGAAACTTATAACAACTTATAAAACTATATTTTCGGGTTCTCTGGGAAATTTCGCTTCATTCGATACAAGAACATGACCATCTCCCATATATAATTTTTCTCATAAACTAAATTTTTGCTAAATTTGTGATCAAAATGCAAATAATTTAGTATTTTCATTAAAAAGGGTCATAAATAAATTTGTTTCTAAATTTGCTCAATAAATAAGATAACTAACTTTAATTGTAATCTATGATGTTTTCTTTCAGAATGAATTTCTCAATTTCTTTGAATTCATAATTTTGTTATGTGTTTTGTAGACCTAAGTGACGATAGTTCCGGATCCGACATTAATAACAAATAATCCATTAAATCTCTATTTGTATTTTCTCTCGTCGTTTTTCTTGTACATTATAATTGCACAATCCCTATATTTTTATGACTGGCTTCTAAGTCTTCTACGGATAAACACGCTAGAATAAAAATAGTTTTAAGAAATGTGTAAAACGTGTTTGTAATATTTTATTACCTATTGACAAGTTGAAGTATTCCAGAACATCGCACCCATGCACTAAAACCTTATGAACAGTACTTGGCATGTAATACCAGCCATATTGTTTTAAATATGAGTTTCTAGTGATATTTAGCAGCTCCTTAAACGTTGTCACATTAACCGGGATTCCGCAAGATAAAACTCTTAATATTATGCTAAAATAATCAATAAGACTTCTATCAATCCCCGTAATTTCAGCAGAAATTGCATTATTTTCAAAAAATCGTCGAACCGTGTTTCCATCGTTAGTAGTTCCCCGTTTTTACTTGTTCTATTATTAATCCCGTCCGTGTTTTGAATTCATTTTGAATTCTATTTTTGTTTTGTGAAAAAACTGAGGTATTTTCCTTATTGACTCTCCAAACTTTCAAAGAAAGACGATAAGCAATGTGCAATATGCATTCAAAAAATTGTATCCAGCAGTGGAGTGTAGAAAGTCCATATTTATAACTATTAACACAAGGGTCCTTAATAATGTTTATACTGTTCATATCTGTAGGTGTTGCATTACATATAAAGGACACACTTCCTGAGTTTGTGTTACTCAAAACATTTGCAACTGAACCATTTATTATTGTGCAGTGCATATCGTAAGACGCCTCAACAGTTGAACCATTTGTATCAATTACAGAACATTCCAAATTTTTAAATTTTTTAGTTAAACCATTGTGCATTTGCTTAAAGTGGATTCTCTTATGTTAATTGAAATTTAAAGGGTCTACAATACATTTTGGAAGATGGCGTTTTATTTACCCATAATACTTCCTTTTAGTCTAAATTTACCATTCTGAAAAAAAAACAAATTTTAAATATAGAAGTATAATTGTGCACGTATAAATGTACATCTGTGTATAATAATTTACATACCTCAGAGGGACAAAGGCTATAAAAAAATTAACTCGTGGGAATTATTTTCGTTTTCAAATTTTTGCTTATATCGATATGGCCGGAGCTACCATCCATGCAAATTAGGTACAGCTTTGTAAATTTTTGTTCCGTATTACAAATTTTAATCACACTTTCCGCCGTTTTACACATTATACATTTTAAATCAACCTCTGTTGAAATTTCAGTCGTTGCAATGGGGGGTAAAAGTTTTAATTTTTCATTTCTTAACGCATATAATGATGGCAAACAGTTTGTATGAAGCTCATTAATTGCTTCCCTCAATACGTTATACTTTCGTTCCGACAAATCCAAATCCATATACAGCGCCAATGACTTTTCAATAGAATTGCATTTTACATTTGCTTTAGTGTTGTCTAAATTATTACTACACCCCTTTCTTAACTTGTCTGCTGCATATTGAAGTTCTTCAAGTGAATAATTTTCAATCAATTCTGAAATCTCTGTATTATTTGATCTAACAGAAATTTGACTGAATACTTTCTTTTTTCTACCAGATTTAGTTTTTGGATGAAGAAAATTAAGTTCGAAAAATAATAATTAAAATTAACTAAATTTAATAGCCATGGACCTGTGGCCAAAATTAAATAAATATACTTAATAGTAACAAACCAAAAAAGATTGCCTTAAGGAGAACAAAAATAAGCAAATTAACTAACATGTTCATAATTAGTAAGGAATAAAACGACAATGGTAAGTCTGTTGTAAATTAGAGATGGTAAATTTGGGCTTTCATTACAAAACACGAAAGTTTCGTATATAAGGCAGAAATCTACTTCAACTGATCCACACACAGTGGACCAACACAGAAGAGCTGATGATGAAGGTTTAGTGGCCTTCGAAAACAGCTGGCTGTTCCATTCAACTATGTGTTGTCAGAATATTTACAACTAACTTTGATGTTATTTGTTCATTAAAAATTATCACATGTAATTTGGCTTAAAAAGCGTTATGAACTTTAGCCCGTTCAAATCATACATATAGTTACTTGATATATTTAACTCGAAAAGCTCTCAAACAGACCTGCAGTCAATTAAGTTGCACAGCTTGCCAAAATTGAACATTGGAGCCCTTTACTTGGAAAAAATCATATAATCATATTTTTGGTATTTTTAAAACTAAAAAATATAGATGTTTTAAAAAAATACAAAATTTCTAAATCTTAAATTTTTTTTACTAGTGGTTATATTTTTTAACAAAGTATATAAACTAAATATAAAAAATCGCCTTCTTTTTATTTATATTTTTTTTTAATTTTTTCAGTTTGCAAAACTTGAGGGTTTCCGCCAAAAAAAAGCATATTCTTTAAATTTTTGGAAAATTTATGTCACTATTTAATAAAAATTATACACTTCATCAAAATTTGATTCATTTCTTATAGTAATAGAAAAAATTTTATAAACTTATTTCTTTTAAATTTTGGCAGTACCATAATCTTAGGTCTTTAGAACTTTTTCTGAATTTTAGGAAATATGTCTTTAAAAATTCATATCATTTTTACATTTCCGGGTGAAAAATCTAGAACTTGTTTACATATTTTATTTAAGCCCTTTAAAATCTACTAAAACAAATAAAAAATTACCTATTCTTAAACAAATTTTTTTTTCACTCTATCAAACTTTTGCATTTCCGGAATTCCAAATAAAAAATCGCAAAAGTTTTCGATGGCACAAACAACTTTTCTATACAAAATATTTACAAAACATTAATTTTATTTTTTTGTACCTATAGTTATGAACAAAACTGTTAAGTTTCAAAGCAATACAATAAAAAAAAATAAAATTAAATTTAACTTTTTTTTGTAACACAGTAAAAACCGTTTTTCCGTTCAACAGTTTTACCTCAAACGTTTTCTGACTTTAGCGCCCTATACTGTTAACAAAAACGAGATGATAAAGTCCATTTACGAATTTATTGAAGGTACTTAAATATTCTAAGCACTTTATTTTATTTTAATTTTGTCTATGGGACAAAGTACTGTGCGGCGTCACCATTGATCAAAGTCAAATTTGCGTCACCATTGGCAGCTTAAGAGCTTCAGTAAGTAAGTCTATCAAAAGATTTTTTATTTTTATTATTTTCATTACCAGCTTCAGAACTAACAGTAAAATAGACATTTCTGCCATTAGAACTCACTTCACAGTTATTTGTTTTTGAGTTGCTCATATATAGTATTCCTCAAGGGCACTTTGTTTGTGTTTTTTGCTTGCGGTTTTTTGTTTTCGTTATTTATGACTATGTAAAAAATATAAGCAAAGCAAATAAAGCTTGATTGAAGGCTTACATGGAAAGATCATATTGACTCTAAGCTTACTCAAACGAAACTTAAGTTATCTCTAATACATTGGTTGATTGGCAGAAATTCAACACTTACCTAGACTGCAAACTTTTACTATACAAGTCACTTTTGAAGCCAATATGGTGCTATGGAATTTAGTTATGGGGCACTGCTTCAGCTTCAAATGTTGAGAAAATCCAACGAAGACAAAACAAAATTTTAAAGTTGACAACATCTGCTCCATGGAACATTAAAACTTCAAATTTGCATCGTGATTTGCATTTGATTTAGTGACTGGAGAAATTGCAAGATACGCGGGCAAACACTTAACTTAACTCGAGTCACATCCTAAGCCCCTTGCTCGTACCATCTTGAATTTTACTGGACACATCCGCCTTAAAAAGATATACACGAGGGCTATTATACTCAACTCTCCAGATGGGACTACTTGAAAATACTTTTCCCCCTTTGATTTTCACTACTAATGTATTATTTATAACTATCACTAAGTTTATTTCCGAATATTTTTTTCGTATGATTTTTATGCTTGTAATGAAAACTCCGCTAAAACGTCTGTCCACTACGAATGTAGAACGAGAAAAAAACCCAAACGAGCATTATAATGCATTTTTCTATTTCTATGATATTCTTTGTAATGAAACTATGTATTGTATTTTAAATACGACCACATGATATTTGCAACACGACCACATGATGTTTATGTGTATGTTTTCAATATACACGTATACGTATAAAAACATTTGGTACGCCTATTAAACTTAAGTAGTATTTAATTACACAAGGTTGAGCATTTCCTTCATACCAAGTAAACTAACTTGTTTTATATTTTCCCGTATTTAATAATCTTTGATGTTTCAAAACTGTTTACTGTCTTAATTGAAACATCCCATTCCATCCATATTCCTAAGTGATCTCTTCGATTTTGTTCAGCAAAAAGGAACGTTTTTAATGGCAGTGAAATGGAAAATTTTCTTTAATATATTCTTTTTATTTATTGTGACTGTTTTTTAGAGATAAATTTTATTTCTATCTCCATTTGTTAAGAATAGAGATAGAAGAAAGACAATCGATTTGAAACATTACTGTGCTGGGAACATAATAAGCAAGTTGGCATAAACCTTCGTTTTAATTGGATAAAATATCGATACAAAAATTTAACATATGTAAATAAAAATCTTCAGTAAAGATCTTTGTACAACATGAAATATGTTTAACTGAAAAATTGGTTTATTTTTCCAAAAAAAAATTTAAATTTTCAACCCTGGAACCATAATTTTGATGGTTTTACTAAAGAAATAACTAGTTTGATTTAATTTTTACTTTTCTAATTTTTTATTCCAAACTGTTTTTTTTTAAGACATATTTGTAAACAAAAAAGTCAATTGACTTTTATATACAAAACAAATTTAATTTTCCAACCCTGAAATTATCCTTTTATATTTTTCCGACTCTTTACACCAATCTAGTTCCTTAAAAATTGGACAAAATATGTTTAGTGAACAATGAAAGAGGCAATAAGGAAAAAATTAGTTTTATTTAGTTATTTTAATATCCTAAAAAAGTTAAAATTTCCAGATCTGTAGCTGTGGTTTTTATTTTTTTGTTTTTTCCATAACATAAACTAAAAAATATAAATATAAAATATAATTTATATAGAAAAGGGAAAAATTAGTTTTAGAAAGTTACTTTTTTTTAACAAAAAGTTAAAGTTTTCCAACCGTGGAAACGTCTTTTTGATTGGTGTCTTCAATACGGCTTCGAGTTCATATTTTCTTGCGTCTGTTGCCAGTACGAGAGGAAGGTTGGGCTCGTATGGGATTAGAACCTGTGGTGTTATAAGTATTGAGTTCTTTTTGAAGCAACATATATTTAACTGGCCTCCATTTTTTGGCCAAGTTGGTTATAAGTGCTTTCTAATAATAAGTTGATTTGCCTAAGAGCAATTGAAGCATTTCAAGGTTTGTGGGCTTTGGCGTATTATAAATGGCTTCAATATGTTTTTTGGATTTATAAATGCCATAACGGTCAATTTTATGTTAAAAAATTCCACCATTGGAGTCGCAAACATACATTTTCCTGTATTTAAGTGGAGTAGCTCTACCTTTATTTTTTTTAGTATTAATCTAAGACTTGAGATCATATGTTGAAAGTTGTCTGCATACATAAGGATATCGTCAATAAAACATAGGACATTTAGTAAGTCCTTTATATTATTTTCCATGCGCCACTGCCAGATTGCCGGAATGTTAGCGGTGCCCTACACTGGTATATTCATCGCAAGTACATGAGCAAATTCCTCATCTATTGTCAAGTGCAAGTATGCGTCCGTTGGATGTTCGTCAATAATTATACGTGGATTCACTGTCGGCTTATAGTTCCCTGTTATGCGAATACGTCCACTTGTTTATTACTACATGGGTTGTTAAAGCTCATTCGGAGTATTGAACCTTTTTGTAAAGACCAGCTTTTATTTTTGCATTAATTTTTTTTATATAATATTCTCTAAGTGCCAAGGGAAAGTAACCTACCCTAGTAAAAACCAGGGTGGCATCTGGCTTTAGGTGTACTCTTGATGGTGGCCCCTTAGCTTGCTTGCAACATTACTACAAATATTTTTAAATTCATTTCCTGGTTCAGTTGTCCTTGGTGCTCTGGCATTAGTTACGGCGATGTTGTTATAATACTGTTGACCTGGTTATGTGGCATAAATATTTTAACAGTCGATTTCATTGGCAAAATTTTTTATCCACTTTCTGCCCATTAAGGTGTTGAACTCGCCATCTACAATGTATAAGTTAAGCCTACAGAGGGTGCTTCCAATATTAACGGTGACAGGAAGGCGACCCATGCAATTTTTTTATACCCAGAGAAGCTTGTAAACTGCCTGTCTGTTGCCTTTAGTTTAAAACAGGCTTAATTTTTCGTAAGTAATTTACACTCATTATCGAACAGGGAGAGCCAGTGTTGAGTTCCATACTGACAGCACAACCATCTACAAGTGTTGTTATTAATTTTCGTTCACTTGACTTCAGCAAGTTAACGATCGAAATTCTATTGAGTTTTTGTATCATATCGACTGGGTCTTCTTCCTCTGATTCCGATATGTAATGTGTTTTACTCCGCCCATAAAGCTTAGAATTTAAAACACATATCTAAAGCGTTTAACTCAACCGATTTTATTGAAATTTTGCACACATGTTACAATAATACAAGGCTATAAAGTTATGTTAAAAAAAGTGGGCGTCAACACGGCCATAAAATTTAAACCTCATATTTCATGTACTTCACATTTAAATGTACTATTTATGTAACTACTATTATCCGTTTCCAAGGAAACTAAACAGGAAAGATAAACACAAGCCAAAAAAACTTTTGAATTAAAAAAGTAGGCGGAAATACGCCAATAAAAATAAAAAGTTAAAATTTGCGCTAGTGAGCTGAAATTTGATAAACGAGTAGTTATAGATTAGAAAATTACTAGGAAAATCTGGAATCTCAAAAATTTTACCAAGGTGGGTGGGGCTGCGCCCATAAGGCTCAGAATTTAAAATAAAAATCTAAGACCTTTAACTGAAGCGATTTTATTGAAATTTGGCATACATGTTGCAATAATGCAAGGCTATAAGTCTAGAGATTAAAAAAGTGGGCGGTGTCACGCCCATAAGAATAAAATATTAAAATTAACGGTCGTAAGCTGAAATTTGATAAATAAATAGGTCTAGATTAGGAACTAGCTTAAAAATTTAAAATCCTAAAAATAATAGCCAGAATTAAAAAAACAAATCCAATGAGCTTAACTCAAGCAATTTTATTGTAATTTGGGTTACTTGTTGCAATAATACAAGTTTATAAATATTCTTTAAACAAAATGGGTGTTAAAAACCCACAAAATTTGCCCTCCAATTTGATATATGTACTTCGGATCAGGACATTTAAATATAACATATATGTATTTATTATTAAACGTTTCTAGCGAAACTCAACAGAGAAGATAAACACTCACCACAGAAAAACTTGAGTTTGAAAACTCAAATAAGAATAAAAAAGTGGGCAGGAATACGCCATAAAAATGAAATAATTAGATTTGCGCTACAGAGCTGAAATTTAATACGCCAGTAGGTAAAGATAAACCAAACCAACTAGACAAATCTAAAAAGCCAAATATTTAAACCAGGAGTGGCAGGGGCCACCAGTCGGTTCTTGTAATGACACAATGGTGCACATATGAGACTCTAAAACATTATTATATGTAGGCCTGTCCTGTTAACCTGACGCAGTCGTTATGAATAGAACTATAACAGACTAGAAATTTAAAGTTTAATAAGCTTTATTAAGAAAACCTGTCAAAAAGCAGTCAGTTCTTAAAAAAACATAAATGTGAAAAAGGCCAAGCTCCTTTCCAAAATTTCGGCCACTAAAAGTAGTAGGATAAAAGTTTTGACCAAGTTCTTGTTTGACACAATAGCCCTCACTGTAACATCCTATGCATTATAAAAATTTCCAATCGTAAGAGTGTCATATAATTTCTAGATAATGTGCTTACTTGGCAATATTTTTACCTTTATTAAAAAGAAGAGAATAATGCATACTTGTTTATTTCTTTATATCGGAAAAAATATTGTCAAGTTAGCAGATTATCTAGAAGTTATATGGCACTCTTACGATTACAAATTTATATAATGCATAGCCTGTTATAGTGATAGGTATTGTGTCAAACAAGAACTTGGTAAACAATTTTATCTCACTACTTTTAGTGGCCGAAATTTTGGAAAGGAACTTGGTCCTTTTTCAAATTTACGTTTTTGTTACACTTTAATATTTATGTGTATAGGGATGTACATAAAAACTTTCTCCTTACATCATTTAAACCACGCCCACAATTTAGAGTATAAAGAGATCGTTAAAAATTAATATAATTCATTCATTCTTGTTTTGAAAATTTCATCATAACATACTACTAAAAAATTATTAAATAAACCCGGAAAAATGGAGATTTTTACTTGCGATATCTGTGGAAAATCATTTAGTCGCAATTTTTGCTTAAAACGCCACGTGAAAATGCAACATCAAGGTTCATCAATGATGTGTAACTTATGGAATATACGTTTCTCGGATCGTAAGGAATTTCTTAAACACACTCATTTAATTGACCATCTGAAAAAAGTGGAAGAAACTAGTGTTTATTGTAAGAATTGTGGAGATTATATTCCTAAAACGACTTTTTATTATCATGTAAGGACAAATAGACATAAAATTAATTGTGCTAAGGTTTACGGTGTATTAACACAGTATACCGGGGCCGCAATGCAACATATATGATCGAAAATAGCAATAAAGACAACTTAATACCTGAAAATTTTTTGGATGAAATTAAACCCCAGGTAGTTGAATTGTTGAGGTATATGCTTCAAAAACATTGCTCCATAAAATTTAATTGTGAACTATTTTGTGAATAAGTGTTGATAAAAGAATAACAAGACACATGTTAAATCAACGTAAGGTCACAAAATACTAAAATTACTATACTAAGCAGAGCCTCAACAACAGATGATATTCATCACAGTTACAGCGACCAGTGCAATAGTATTTTGAAAAAGATGAGTGAATTTCAAGATCGTGGTAGCGGATCGACTTAATAGAAATATAACACCTCGACAGTAATATTAATGAATACAAATCCATTAAAGGTTCACAATACATTCCTCTACCATCTGCACTACAAAGAAAGAAAGCATACATCAACGTGAAAAATAAGGATGAATATTGTTTCAAGTGGGCCATAATATCGGCTCTATATCCAATCGCTCATGGACAGCATCCAACGAGATGTTCATCATATAAAATTAATAACATACAAGATGAAACTATAGTGCTGGAAAAAAACATCGTTTTAAATTTCAAAGAACTTAATTTTCCCTTGTCCGTAAATAAAATAAAGGTGTTTGAGTTGAATAATCTTAATATCAGCATAAATGTTTTTGGTTTGGAAGGGGAAACATAGTGGGTCCATACTACTTTACTGCAGAGGGAAAAGTCAATCACATAAATTTATTGCACCTAGAAGATGTAGAAAGATTTCGCTAGGTATGCTATTGATATTTATTTGTATATGTTATGTGTTAAAAGATTATTCTACTTCTTTCATTTAATTACAGATTAATTAAAAGCCATTTAACAAAACACAAGGATTGTGTATTTATATGTAATAGCTGTCTTATTCATTTCCATAGCCAGACATCACTAGAAAAAATGTTACAAAGATGTTACAAGGATGCCTACTGTAGAAAATAATTTAGTAAGTTTTAAAAATTTTAAAAAGCAAATGGATGTGCCTTTTGTAGTGTACGCTGATTTTGAATACTCTCTAGAATCAGTAAATTTACAAAATTCAATTAATGTGAAATCTATACAAAAGCATGTCCCATTTGCTTAAAGCTATTATATAAAATATATAGTGGTGATAACTCACCAAAACATTTATTTTACTAATTTAGTTAACGATAGTCTAGATATATATAACAATTATTTAAGTGTAATTAATCCAATGAATTTCTTAACACTGCTTCAACAGATTAGACAAAATGAGGACACAATTTGTCACATTTGTAAAAAAAAAAAATTATCTATTCAAGATCGAGTGGTCGACCATTGTCACGTAACAGGTGAATACAGGGGACCAGCACATAACTAGTGCAATTTAGAGTATCAAATCGAAAACTTAATCCATATACTATTCCATAATCTTTCGGCATATGATTGTCATTTGTTTGTGCGATAACTTTCATCTATTGAAGGTTATATAAATATAATTCCTTTAAATAAGGAATTATATGTATCCGTATCAAAAAGAATTTTTATTAATGAAAAAGACACAATTGAACTACGTTTTCTAGATTCTTGTCGGTGTATGTCATCGAGCTTAGAAAAAATAGCAGGTTCTTTGTGTGATGATGATTTGTCAGCTGTTAAATCAACCTATCACATTGACAATGAATTCAATTTAATGAAGCGTAAAGGTGTCTTTCCGTATGACGATCTAGATTCCGTTAATCGACTCCAGGAAACACAGCTACCACCCCCTTCATGCTTCTTTAATAAACTCTCTAATGAATCGTGTAGTGTTAATGATTACGAACATGCTGAAAAGGTTTAGAATACATTCAATTGTAACACTATGTTGGACTATCTGTTATTATATTTAAAAGTACATGTTTTATTACTTTGTGATATATTTGAAAATTTCCATAAAATTTGTAAAAACATTTACAATTTAGATCCCTGTCAATATTATACTACCCCGAGTCTATCTTCGGATGCAATGTTGAAAACAACGAAAATAGAATTAAAATTGTTAACTGATATTAATATGTACAATTTCGTTGTACGGGGTATTAGGGGAGGTACAGTTCAATGCAGTAAACGACATCCGATAGCAAATAACAAATACATCAGTAATTATGATCCTACAAAAAAATCAAATTATCTGATGTATTTAGATGTAAATAACTTATATGGTCATGCAATGTCTCAATACTTACCCTTTAAAAATTTCAAGTGGGTGGAAAACTATGAAAATTTTGATGTAAATAATGCAAAAAAAGATTCAGAAGTTGGTTACATATTGGAGGTAGATATAGAATATCCCATCACATTACACGATTATCATATTGACTTCCCATTTTGTGCCGAAAACAAGAAAATTGAAAGCATGAAACAGCGAAAGTTAATAACAGATTTAAACGATAAAACGAATTATATAATACATTATCGCAATCTTCAACAATGTATGAAGCATGGTCGGATTTTAAAGAAAATTCATAGAATTCTTGAATTTAATCAGTCAAATTGATTGAAAAAATATATTGATATAAATAATCATCATAGTTCATTTCAGCAAAACTTTTTTAAACTGTTAAACAACGCAGTATATGGCAAAACTATGGAAAATGTAAACAAAAGAAAGGATATAAAAATATTATGTGAATGGGAGAATAAGGGTAAGCGATTATGTGCAAGAGCTCTTCTTGGTAGACCTAATTTTCATGGTTCACTCAAAATTCATGAAGAAATGGTTACCATTGAAATGAGTGTAGTACGAACTGAATATTATAAACCCATTTACATTGGGTTTGCTGTTTTAGAATTATCAAAATTAAAAATTTATAATTTTCAATACGATTATATGAAGCCTAAATATTGTGAAAATATTAATCTTAATTATATGGATACTGATTCCTTTATATATGGTATCAAAACAAATGACCTATATGATCCAGAATTATATAAATATATTCAATTTCCTCTGATGAATAAAAAGTATTAGAAATGATGAAGGACGAATGCAGTGGTAAGCTAATTAAAGAGTTCATTGGTTTACGAGCTAAAATTTATTCTGTAAACATAGATAAATTAGATAAGGGAATAAAAAAAATTAAAGATGTGAAAAAATGTGTTAAAATAAGTTAAGTATTAATGATTTTAGAAATTGTTTATGAAATAAACAGTTATTTTATGATTCTATGTATGTGTTTAGGTCTAAGGTGCATAATATTTATACGAAATACATTAGTAAGTTGACATTAAGTTATTTAGATTATAAGAGATTTGTACGTAAAAATGATGTTGATACTTATGCGTGGGGGCATTATAGATTAAATTATCATTAATCAGTATCAACACCAGAAATACCACTAGAAACAACAAATTTAAATATGTATGAAGAACTTATGGAAGAAGATGATGATATTCTCCAAAATGTTTGTTTACCATTATCATTATCAAGAGAATTAGAACACGAAACAACAAATTTAAATATGTATGATTAATTATTCTTAATGTTTATATATTAACCTAAAATTTTCAAAATTAGAAGAATCAATTGTAAAATAAAGAGATTATGAAAAAATATAAAATGTTGTTTTTATTTCAAACTATATATTGAATAAAAATTTTAAACATAGATTTCCACAATTAAATGTATTGAATTTTTGTTTTTGTTTATAATTATATGTAATTGGCGTTTTTAAGTAATTAACTATTTGAACTGTTGGATGTAAGTTTCCAAACCTATCAAAGTATTCTTTACAATTACGATTTTTATAATAGGCTATCCAATGCGTTCCAGGACCAGTAGAACTATCTAAATTAACAATACCACATTCTTGAATTAATGCCTTTTAGGTAAACGATCACGCATAAAAACACCTCTAAAAGTTTTGAGTTGTTTAGCATATTTCATTAAATCTAGATCAGTTAATGGACGATTGGGTAAACTATCTAAAAGTTTTTTGGAGCAGGGCTATAATAAAGGCCATATCCAGATTTGCATGGCTTAAGGTATAGACCTTTTCCCATAGCAATTGATTACATATGTCTATTATGTCTTGAAGCCTCTGCTAGCTGTTGCTTTCCATTTTGTATATGATTTACAGCCTTAATAATAGATAATACACCGGTAGCTAAGCCTATAAGTGCTGATAAAGCTGTTAAGATTGGAGTTAGATTAAGAAATCCACCAATTTTTGGTATTGGTATAACTCCTGGTATCACAATATTAGCTCTCTTCTTTCCTTTAAGGTTTGAAGTAACGGCTTTTTGTGCAATTTTAACATCAGCGTTTAAGTTGTCTGGTTTTTTATTTGTCAAGAGTTCAGGGTATTTTTTACAGTGGTTGAAAACACTTTTGGATCCATGCCTTTCTATTTTTACAGTTTCTCCTCTTCGATTTTCTACATTAAGTGTTATTAGTATTCTTCATGCCTAATCCAAATTTAACTTTTGCTTTCATTGCAGTTGTTACGAGCCAAGCGTATGCTCGTTCTTTTAAGCCACTATCTTTAGATTTTACTCGTTGCCAAGCTTTTTCAGCTAGTATTTTATCTGCTTGATGTCTTTTATTAATATTGCTTGTTTCTGAATATGCAATGTCGTGTTCTCTACAAGCTACATCTAATAAACTTATCCCCTTGTCAGCTCTTGCTAAACGTTTTGCAAGTTTTGTTCCAGCTCCACAAAACTGATAACCAGGTAAATGTAGTTCAATAGTTAATTTTTTTATTAAGTTGCTTACTAAGCCGCTACCAATCTTACACTGATTATCTCTAACTCCTTTGTTATAGTTTATAACCATTTTAATGTTTATTCTTCTTTAATATACATATATATTTCTTATGAGTAGTAGGGAACTACCGGTTCTGCGTCACTTAAAATTGCAAAATTGTTGGCTGAAATTGTTAAATTGTGGGTGAAATTGTTAAATTTGGGTAATTAAAATTTGAAAATTGTTAAATTCTTGGAAATTTGTGTTTTCGGCGGCGCTTTGATGTTTTTTGTTTACATTAGGAGTTTTTTGTTGACATTAAGAGTTTTAGTAGTATATTTATGGGCATTCTGGCACACGTGTATTTTCTCCATAAGGATCATTCTAATTAGAATAGTTATGGGCATTCTGGCACACGTGTATTTTCTCCATAAGGATCATTCTAATTAGAATAGTTATGGGCATTCTGGCACACATGTATTTTCTCCATAAGGATCATTCTAATTAGAATAGTTATGGGCATTCTGGCACACGTATATTTTTCTATAAGGATCATTCTATTAGAAAAAAAATTCTAATTGGATCTAATTAGAATAGTAGATTATTCTAGTTAGATCTAATTAGAATGATCTACTATTCTAATTAGTATATATATGTGCATTCCAATACATGTATTTTCCCATTAGGAAGGATATTCCAATACATGTATTTTCCCATTAGGAAGGATATTCCAATACATGTATTTTCCCATTACGAAGGATATTCCAAAACATGTATTTTCGCATAAGGACGGATATTCCAATACATGTATTTTCTCATAAGAAAGGATATTCTAATACATATATATATATTCCTACAACAAAGTTAACTTCAAATGAGAATATATATTTTTCTCATAAAAAGTTTAACGAAGACATTTTCGTAAATGGAACAATTCGAATGAGATTCTCCTTTGAGTAATTTTATTAAAATGAGAATTCGATTGACTCACAAATATGTATATAAAAGACCAGTTAGAAATTAGTTTTAGTTATTGTTATTCAAAGATCCGTGAAATTACATTCAACAACAATGCTAAGAATGAAGTTTAACATAACATTAGAATTTTTTTATTTATTATATGAAAGTTTACGAAATACATATAAAATTTAACTAATTTTTTTGTTTGTTTTTAGATCTATCAACAAATAATTAACATTGCGCAAGGAATAAAATTTGAATACACAAAAATTGATGATATTGCCTTAAATGAACCTTACAAGATTTTAAATTTTGAATGGAAGGTTACACAATATGGATCCAAAGTTATTGCATATTTAAACAACAATAAGTGGTTTTATCTTCCGCAAAGAATCGTTAAATATTTAAAAAGAGAGGATCCTTATTTATCAAAAATGAATGACAAAATTTGGACAATTATTTACAAAGGACGTCAATCACCAAATGGTTCAGCAATATTCGAACTAAACTATAGCTAAATTTTTATTTGTCATAAGAAATTTTATGTAGTTACACAATTTTTAAAACAATAAATATATTTAGTAAAGTGAAGTGACCCCTCTTATTTATTGATTTTTGTTTTTATGTTAAACATGCACATGCACGTTAACAAAGTGAATTTGAAATCCATTTCAGGAAAATTTAGTTCAAAAAAATTAAAATAAAAATTAAATCATTTAAATTTTATGAAAATGGGAGTTTATGCTTAAAATATGTTATCTTATTTATTTTCATTTTAAGAAAAAGGATAGGACATTTAAAAATTTGATGAAAGTTAAACATGCATGTACAAGACATGAAATTTAAACATGCATGTGCAAGACAAATGGTCATATGTATATGTATGCATTACAAGTTTTATTACTTTTTGCACTTATATAGAAATTTTCAAAATTCTCACCAAAAAAATAAATTACATGAAAAAATATTCCTATAAGGAAGGATATTTCCATTGCATGTAGTGCGTAAGCATGCTTTTGCATGCTTTTTCATGTCATAGCATTTAGATGTATTTTGCTTTACTCTAATTTTCATTTTAAAAGAAAAAAAAAAGGATAGGACATTTAAAAATTAACATGCACATGCAAGACACATGATATTAAGTATTTTTAAAGTATTAAGAACGAGAGACATGCGTATGCATGCTGTTTGCGCGTGTAGATTTACGTGGGTGCGTTGGTGAAATTTACATTTTATTTGTTCTGAGAAAAAGGGTATGCGAAAAACTGATTACAAAAAAATATATTTCATGAAGGACAAACAAATCTAATTTTCATTTTTAAGAAAAAGGATAGGACATTAAAAATTAACATGCTCATGCAAGACACATGATATTAAGTATTTTTAGAGTATTAAGACCGAGAGACATGCGTATGCATGCTTTTTGCGCGTGTAGACTTACGTGGGTGCCTTGGTGAAATTTCCATTTTATTTGCTCTGAGAAAAAGGGTATGTGAAAAACAAATATTTTTCCTTTATTGCTTAAACTCACTAATTTACAACATCATAAATGTAGATAAATATGAAGATTTTCCAATTACAGGTAATTTTCTATAGATGAATGTATGCATATATTGCGTGTAGAAAAAAAAGTATAAAATAAAACATTTTTCTGAACAAAATTCTAGTCTTGTGACATTATTCAAAAACGAAGTGTTGTGTGAAAAAAAAGAAAACTCGAAATTTTTATTGTTATATACATATGTGTATAGATTTAAATATTTTTAATTCATAATAGGTAAGTTAAATAATTTTAAAAATAGTAAGCATTGATTTCTAACGTTTAACGTTTTACACAAACAGTCTGTAAATTTGTTTTATACATTTTTAGTATATTTAAAAACGTTTATACAAAAATAAAATGATATCGAATTTAGAATGCAAAGAATGCAAAAGAGCTTTCCTAACTGAGGAAAATTACAGAGAGCACGAACGAAGTCATGCTTCAAGCTCCAGTCGTGTAAAGCTTGTAAAAAGTGCGTTTAAAAAAAGACTTGTGACACTTGTTTACATAAACGACAACGAGGAATGCCTCCTCCCAGAGGTGTTTATGAAAGAAGCTGTGGAGTCATTAAAAAAAGAAGTTGACTACTTTTTAAAAAATAATGGTGCTCTAAAATATAATATGGAGATGTATGGCTTATATGCTTGTCCCAAAATGAGCGACCTAGAAAATACACCAATAGAGGTAAAACATTTCCAAACCAAAATGAAAGAAGTTTTCGATATTGATGAATTCACAAATGAATATTTCACTAATATTCAAAATATATTAACAAAGATGGAAGAGTTTCAAGAGCGGAATAGTGGTTGGACTCCAGTTCAACTTTTAAAACTACACCTGAACTTAAATAAATATCAACCACTGAAAGGTTCTAGTTTTATAGCTCTCCCGCCTAAACTGATGTCAAAAAAAGCATGTATAAATGTACAAAATGATGATGATTTTTGTTTCAAATGGGCAATTTTATCAGCCATATCAACTCATAGAAATGCGCAACGAACTAGTATTTATGGGATCAACATTGCTGGTTAGATAATAAATCTAAATGGATTTTCTTTAAATTTTAGTGGGTTATGCTTCCCACTTAAAATAAAAGATATACACATTTTTGAGACCAATAATCCTAATATTAGTATAAACGTTTTTGGCTATGAGATGGAAAAAGACTTAGTTGTTGGCCCATATTACAAAACAAAAGCAATAAAATCTAAGCATATACAGCTATTGTTTTTACAGAAAGATAATGGAGGAAATATAGTTTCACACTATGTATATATCAAAAATATTTGAAGATAAAAAAAAAAAATATCATAATAATTATATGTTTAATTTTTATATTTATTTTACATAGATTGATTCGATCACAACAAACTAGCCATCATGGAAGCATTATTCTCTGTGATGACTGTTTACAGAGTTTCCATTATCAACAAGACTTAGAAAACCATCGACAGCATTGTAAAAGACAGGTTTCTTATGCCCCCAACAAGATAAGTCAATATTAGAATTTAATAATTATAATAATAGTATAAATGTACCTTTTGTAATATACGCTGATTCGGAATGCATATTTGAAAATATTCAAACTTGCATTCCGCGTGGTGATGTTTGGTCAACAACATTAGTTGATAGACATATTCCCTACGCAATGTCGTATTTTATTAAATGTAGTTTTAATGACAAATTAAACAAGTTACGTACCTTTAAAGGATTAGAATCGGCTAAACTATTTATAGAAAGTTTAATTCGGGATATAAGAGATTTAAATAATAATTATTTGACAAAAGTAAAACCATTGACCCCATTAACTGAAGTGGAAAATTTAAACTTCCATGCTAATAATATATGCCACATTTGCTCTAAAATAATTTTAGATGAATCAAAAGTTAGAGATCATTGTCATTTGACTGGTAAATATAGGGGGTTGCACATAGTTCTTTTTCACAATTTTTCTAGTTATGACTGTCACTTATTTGTGAAGAAGCTAAATAATATAAATGATGGTCCAATTAATATCATTCCACTCAATAAAGAGCTATATATATCACTCTCTAAAACCACAAGCGACAATAATAATGGTAATATAGAAATTCGATTTTTAGATTCCTATAGATTTTTACAATCAAGCTTAAATGATTTAGTTAAAAATTTAGGTAAGCAGGATTTGAAAATAGATAAATCAATGTTTGGTGAAAATTAAAGTAAATTTAATTTACTTGTTAGAAAAGGTGTCTTTCCATATAGTTATTTAAATTCTATCGAAAAACTCAAAGAAACTTCTCTACCGAATATTGAGAATTTGTATAATAAATTAACAGATGAAGATTAGAAGATTATTTAATTTTATATTTGAAAACTGATGTCTTGTTTTCTGATGTTTTCGAAAACTTTAGATTTCTTTGCAATGATATTTATAAACTAGATCCTTGTTATTACTATACCGCTCCAGGATTTTCTTGGGACGCAATGTTAAAAATAACAGATATTAAATTAGAGTTATTGAGCGACATAGATATGATTTTATTTATACAAAAGGGGATAAGGGGAGGAATAGTACAATGTTCTCAACGACATGCCATTGCAAACAATAAATATATGAGTGATTACAATGAACATCTTCCATCTAAATATTTAATGTATTTAGATGCAAATAATTTATATGGTTGGGCAATGTCTGAAGCTGTACCAGAAGGTAATTTTGAATGGGAAACAGACATTGAAAATTTTTGTTTGGATACTATACCAGAAGATTCAACTACTGGATATATATTAGAAGTAGATTTGACGTATCCAATAGAAATTCATGATATTCATAATAACTTACCATTTTGTAGTGAAAATAAAAATCCTCCAAATTCTAAGGAAAAGAAATTAATTGTGATTAAATGTGATTTAAATGATAAAAATGAATATGTAATACATTACAAAAACTTACAACAATGTTTAAAACATGGGTTGAAGTTAAAAAAAATTCACCGAATTTTGAAATTTAAGCAATCAACATGGTTAAAGCCATATATTTCATTAAACAATTTACATAGAACTAATGCAAAAAAGTCTTTTGAAAAAAATTTCTTTAAGTTACTTAATAATGCTGTCTACGGTAAAACGATGGAAAACGTTGACAAGCGTAAGAATATAAAAATTGTTAATCGGTGGGAAAGCATTGGAAAGAAAATGGAAGCTCATGCCCTTATTGCCAAACCAGAATTTCATTCCTTTAGCATATTTCAAAAAAACATGATAGCAGTGGAGCTAAACAGAAGTTATTCGTTTTATAATAAACCCATTTATTTAGGATTTACAATCCTAGAACTTTCAAAGTGGAAGATGTATAACTTTCATTATGATTATATGCTTTTAAAATATAACATCAAAGCAGATCTAAACTATATGGATACAGATTCGTTTATATACACACTAGAAACTGATGATTTTTATAAAGATATAATAAACGATATTGATACACACTTTGATACATCAGATTATGAAGCGAATAATAAGTTTGGTATTCCACAGAAAAATAAAAAAAAATTAGGTATGATGAAGGATGAAAATAATGGTAAGTTAATGAAGGAATTTGTGGGTCTAAGAGCAAAAATTTATGCATTCAAAACGATAGATATGAATGAAATCAAAAAGGTTAAGGGCATTAAAAGTAATATAACTAGAAATTTAAGTCTATTAGATTATAAAAACTGTTTATATAATAAGAAAATATATTATGGAAATATGTATATTTTTAAATCCAAACTTCATGATTTATATACTTCTCTAATAAATAAGATAAGTTTATCTTATCTTAATATTATAAGATAAAGTTATCTAGATAATAAAAGGATTGTATATAATAATGTAAATACACTTGCTTGGGTGCATTACAAAGAAGAATTTATCAATGAAAGAGATGATGATTTTGTAATGGAAATTTATAATAGAGATAATCAAAACACAACTAATTGTATTATAGATCAATTTTTAAATGATGATGATGATGATTTTGTAATGGAAATTTATAATAGAGATAATCAAAACACAACTAATTGTATTATAGATCAATTTTTAAATGATGATGATGATTTTGTAATGGAAATTGATGATAGAGATAATCGTAATACAACTAATTGTATTATAGATCAATTTTTATACCCTTTACCAAAAAATGGTAAAAGGGTATATATAAGTTTGTCATGCCGTTTGTAATTTCTACAATATTAATAAGAGACACATAAAGTATATATATTCTGGATCCTTATGCATAGGGAAGACGAACAAGCGATGTCCGTCTGTCCGTCTGTCCATCTGTCTGTACGTGAAATCGGTTTTCCCAAGCTCCCAGAAGAGCTAGCGACTTCGTTCTTGGACTGGTGTGTCAGAAATTTTCCGAAAAATTTTGCTATTGAAAATCACCAAAATCGAGCAGACGGTTTCAGAGCTGAAAAACTCATACTCAATTTACCCATAGAAAATAACTACCGAAAACAAGTTTTTATTAATTTTTTATTAAATTAACTTATTTTATACTTCGGTATGAATAAAATTGGTATTTATAATTAAAAAAGAATTAAAAACTTAACAAATTAAAAAACTTAACAATTAAAAAAAATCGCCTAAATGAAAATAAATCGCCAAAACGAAAATAAATCGCCAAAATTAAAAAAAACGCTATAAACCGAAATAAAATCGCCAAATCAAAAAAAAATTGCCTATATGAAAAAAAATCCAAAAAAATTAAAAAAAAATCGATTATATGAAAAAAATCGGCAAAATAAAATAAATCGCCATCGCCTAAATGAAAAAAAAATCGCCAAAATCAAAAAAAAATCGCCAAAACGAAAATAAATTGCCAAAATTAAAAAATAAAACGCCAAAAACCAGAAAAAATCGCTAAAACAAAAAAATTTCCTATATGAAAAAAATCGCTTAAATGAAAAAAAATCGGCAAAATTAAAAAATCTGCCAAAACAAAAAAAATCGCCAAAATTAAAAAACGCCAAAAACCGAAAAAAATCGCCAAAACGAGAAAAAACTGTCAAAACTAAAAAAATGCCAAAAAGAAATAAAAACGCCAAAAAACGAAAAAATCACCAAAACAAAAAACAAATAGCCTATATGAAAAAAAAATCGCCAAAAAAATAAAAAAATCGCCCAAATGAAAAAAATTGTCAAAATTAAAAAAATTGCCAGAACGAAAAAAAATCTCCCAAACAGGACAAACGTGTCAAACTAAAAAAATTGCCACAAAAAAATAAAAAAAATTATATATATAAAAAATAAAAAAATCGCCTAAATGAAAAAAATCGTCAAAATCAAAAAAATCGCCATATTAAAAATAAACGCCAAAAACCGAAAAAAAATCGCCAAAACCGAAAAAAATTGCATATATGAAAAAAAAATCGCCAAAATTTAAAAAGCACCAAATTAAACATAATGTCAAAAACCTAAAAATTGCACTAGAAAAAAAGTATGAATTTTTTTACAAAATGAATATGTACCTACATATCTCTGTGCTTAAACGCACTTTGGTAAAGGGTATATAAGATTTGATTTGTTTGAATTATTTTAAATTACATTTATTAACTAAGAATTTTAAACATAGGTGACCACAATTAAATGTATTAAAGTTTTGTTTTCGCTCATAATTATATTTAATGGGTATCTTTAAATAATTAACAAGTTCAATTGGAGGTTGTAAGTTTCCAAAGCTATCAAAATATTCTTTATAGTTATGATTTTTATAATAGGCTACCCAGTGAGTTCCAGCACCACGAGAGTTATCTAGATTAACAATACCACATTCTTGAACTAATGGTTTTTTAGGCAAACGATCTCGCATAAACACACCTCTAAAATTTTCGAGTTTTTTACCATATTTTATTAAATCTAGATCAGTTAATGGTCGATTGGGTAGGTTATCTAAAAGTTTTTTGGAATCGGTTTATAATACAGTCCATATCCAGATTTATATGGTGTAAGATATAAGACTTTTCCCATAGCAATTGATTCCATGTGTCTATTATGCCGAGTCGCCTCGGCTAGTTGTTCTTTTCCATTTTTAATATCATTTACAGCCTTAATAATAGACGATCCACCCGTAGCCAAACCACCAAGTGCGGATAAAGCTGTTAGGATTGGAATTAGTGGAAGAAATCCACCGATTTTGGGCATTGGTATAACTCTCGGTATCACAATATTAGCCCCCTTTTTCCCTTTGAAGTTCGAAGTAATGGATTTTAACGCAATTTTAACAGCAGACTTTAAATTGTCTGGTTTTTCATTTCTCAAGACGTTAAGAGTATTTTTAACAGCTTTTGAAAACAATTTTCTATCACATGTTTTTTTCATTTGACTCATTTTTTTCTGTGACTTTTTAGATTTATGAATTTTTATATTGCTCATACCTAATCCGAATTTAAGTTTTGATTTCATAGCGTTTGTTACGAACCAAGCGTTAGCCTTTTCTTTGAAATCACTATCTTTAGATTGCACTTGTTGCCAAGCTTTTTCAACTAAAATTTTATCCGCTTTATGTCTCTTATTAATATCGTTTGTTTCTGAATATGTAATATCGTGTTCCCTACACGCTGCATCCAATGAATTTATTCCCTTATCACCTCTTGCTAAACGTTTTTCAAGTTTTGTTCCAGGTCCACAAAACTGATAACCAGGTAAATGTAGTTCAACAGGTAATTTGTTTATTAAGTTGTTTACTAATCCACTACCAATATTATACTTATTATCTTTAACTCCCTTTTTATAGTTTATATTAATTTTTATTAATTATATGCTATATGTAATGTGATTGACACTATAAACTTAAATGATGAGGTTTCGCTATATAATAAGAAATTTATATCAAAACCAAGTTAGTTATAAAAATGCGATTAGTAAAACAAGCTAAACAAATTGTAGTAAGAAATGCGGATGAAGCACAAGAAAACGAACCGAAAATTAAACATAGTACACTTTTACCAAATTCAATACGAGCATTAATTGTAGGTCCTTCAAATTGTGGCAAAACTAATGTTATGATTAGTCTAATAGAGAGCCCCAACGGTTTAAGTTTTAAAAACATTTACATATATTCAAAATCTTTATATCAACCAAAATACTGTTATCTCAAGGAATTGATACACCCAATAAAAGGAATAAATATTTTTACATTTGCGGAAAACGAGAAAGTTATTAGTCCTACAGAAGCGAACTCACATTCTATCATAATATTTGATGATGTTATTTGTGGAAAACAAGACACTCTAAGAGATTACTTTTGTATGGGCAGATATAAGAATATAGATTGTTTTTATTTATGTCAAACGTACACAAAAATCCCTAAACATCTTATACGTGATAATGCGAATATGATTATAATATTTAAACAGGATGAAATGAATTTACGACATATATATAATGATCATGTAATTGGTGATATTTATTTATTAAACATATTAATGCAAAGTAAATTTGCATAATATGGTGTTGCACAAATATGGGCGGAGTAACGTAGACCATATGCCCAAGATGGTATTAACAGTATTTTATAAGGTTTTGTGACTGACTGTACACGACCTATGCCTTCACATAGGAAGTAGGCAACGTGGTTGTTAAAGAAATTCCACAAAAAACCGCAAGATTATACGGTTATCCGTGGCAGATCAGTCAACCAGTGCGAGCGAGACGAAAAACTCTCGAAGGCCAAACAACACACACAAGCCTGACCGCACTTAAGAAATAACGATGACGCGAGAGATGTTCCCCGACCCAGATCTGCTTAACGACTGTAATTGGTGATATGTCATTTAAAGAATATACAAATATATGTAGTGAATGTTGGAAAAATAAATATGGCTTTCTTGTTATCAGTAAGGATAATCTGATAAATAAAGGGCGATATAGAAAAGGTTTTGATGAATTCATAGAACTATAAGTAAGCAGATCTTAAGTAGTTATAATGCAGATTGCAATACGACATAAAACAGATCATTAGCAGATAAATATCAGTTGCTTAAGCAGATATCAAGCAGATCATTATCAAATATAAAGCAGATTTCAAGCACATATAAAAACAATAACTATGGATAATAAATTGTTAAAGGATATTGTTAAGACAAGAGGAGTATTGAAAGCAAAATTAAAAAATCTCAAATTAGACAATATAGAACGAGTTAATATTTTAGAAGATACATTCAAACCAATAACTAATCCTTTAAATACGATAATTGGAAAAATTAATGAATATCAAACTGATGATATATTGAATGATACATCTAAGTCCATAACCAAACCTATGAATAAAATAATAAAAAAAGATGATGATTATAACTCAGATGATTATCAATCTAATGATAACAACTTCCACCACTACCATCCGACGACAGTTCAAACAATTTTGATGATGCAATAGATTATAAGCAAGTTACTGAAACTGATTTGAAAAAATATCCATTAGCTGAAAATATAGAATTACTCCTCAATAATAAAACAATAGATAAAATTTATGGTTTCAACATATGTAGATGAAAGCGGAAATTGGCGATATGCAAATAATGAATTAAATTTTAATGCTGATAACTCTATTCAAATAGGGAATTCAACGTGGAAAATGACTCCAGGATTATTTGAATTAGTTTTCCATTCAAAGCCTCTACATTATAATAAAAATGATTTAAGAAAATATAAAGAAATTTTAATAAGTACCAAACGTCAATATCAATCAAAAAGTCAAATTAAAGGTACACGAACCAAATATTCTAACGAAAGGTAGTGGATTCTCGTTAAAGACTATTGATAATCGTAGATCTAGTTATATATATTGGAATGACACAAATGAATTAGTTGACAGATTACGTTTACTTATTTCATCAGAAAGTGTTGGTCATAATAATCACAATAACGAAATCATTTCCATTATTGAAGAATTGAAAGAAGCTGATATAATATATTAAACTAAAAATGACTTATATAAATAAGTTTGGAGAAACGTCCTTCCGACATAATCTAAATGACTCAAAGTTAAAATTATATAAATATAATTTGCAATTGAATAACATAACAAAAGATATAGAAAAACTGGATAATACAATTAAAACTATTAACAAACAACGTGAAGAACTTAAAAACGATTATAATTCTCAATTAAACATTATCAAAAGGGATGTTAAAGTATTACAAGAATTAATTACAAAAGGAATCAATGAAAATGTTGAAGCTATTGAAAAAATAGTGAGGAATCAAATAAGTTATGCAAATGAAGACTTTTCAAAGAATATCGAAGAGAGATTCAATACACTTGAGGATTTTATATTTAAATCGATGAAGAGAAATGATGTAAACGTTGAGGTGAAAAAACGAAAACTTGAATTTCCTAAAATTAAAGGATAAAAATTTTATATAAATATTTGACACTCATATCTGAATGCTTAATAGTAAAGAATCTTATTTCAAAATGAACTTAGATAAAAGAGAAATAGTTGATGAACTTCATAAGCAAGCGCGAAAAAATTTTAAAAGAAGACGGGTTATCATAAAAGGAATCGATGATTTATGGCAGGCGGATTTGGTTGAGATGGGCAACTACGCAACATATAATAACGGTCACCGTTATCTCTTAACAGTAATAGATTCTTTTTCAAAAAAAGCTTGGGCTATAGCAGTGAAAAATAAAACTGCACTCAACATAACGAACACCATGAAAAACATTTTCATAAAAAGCAATCGTAAACCAAAAAATTTACAAACAGATGATGGTAAGGAGTTCTTCAATAATCAGTTTCGTCACTTAATGCAATTGAATCAAATCAACCACTATTCAACATATAGTGTTCTGAAAGCATCCATCATAGAAAGATTTAACAGAACTCTTAAAGGAATGATGTGGAAGGAGTTTAGTTATCAAGGAACATATAAATGGTTAAACATATATAAGAACCTTGTAGAGAAATATAATAATACTTACCACAGAACAATAAAAATGTCGCCCAATGAAGTAAATTCATCAAACGAAAAATTTTTATTGGATACAGCTTACAACAATTTAAAAGTATTTACAAAACCAAAGTTCAAAGTGAATGATAATGTTAGAAAAAGTAAATATAAACATATATTTGAAAAAGGTTATACACCAAATTGGACTACTGAAGTATTTACGGTTAAAACTATAAAATATACTAATCCAAATACATATATATTAAAAGATTATCAAGGACATGAAATTAAAGGAGGGTTTTATGAGTCTGAATTAATAAAAACTAGATTTCCTGAAACTTATTTGGTTGAAAAGGTTTTGAAAAGGAAAAGCAACAAAATTTATGTTAAATGGCTTGGTTTTTCTTCAGAACATAATTCTTGGATTAATACAAATTATGATTAATAATAAAAACTGTGAAAAATTTAATAATTAACTTAATCATTCATGAACAACTAAAATGTCAATTACATTAACTTTAAACGGAGACTCTTCGCATCTTGTCGCAAACTATTTTCCGCCAATTGAACTAAATGAAGATTATGTTTGTGGCTTAATAAATTTTGATACATATCATTCAATTCCAAATGTAGATGTTGAAAACAATTTATTTCATATTGGAAATCATGAAATAACAGTTCCAGTTGGGTCATATGAATTAACTGATATAGCTGAACTACTAAAAATTAAATATCATGATATGAATCCAACCGGTTCTCTTGATGTACGAGGAAATTATAATACACCACAAACATGTATAAAAAGCACTTCTGATTCAATTTATTTTAATAAAAAATCCTCAATTAGATCATTATTAGGCTTTAGTAGAAAAGTACTAGCACCTGGAATAGAACATTACTCCGATAAAACGATAGATATAACCAAAATTAATACAGTAATCGTTGAATGCAATATTGTATGCGTTTCGTATATAAACAACATGTCTACGCATATTTTACATCAGTTTTCGCTTAACGTTAGTCCTGGATATAAAATAACAGAGACTCCAATCACTGTAATATACTTACCTGTAAATTCAAGAACAATAAATACTATAATTTTGAAAGTTGTTGACCAAGACGGAAACTTAATAAACTTTCGCGGTGAAAAAATAACAATACGATTACATTTAAAGCCTATGAAAGAATGATAATATACAATAAAAGTGATCTATCGAATGATTTAATATTTATTCAATCACCATCAGCCGAAGGTGAAAATTCATCAAATTTTTGCAAAAAGTTAAAAATACAATACTATAAAAATAATAAACATCGAAAGCCTAAAAAAGCTAACGTTTTAAATAAAACTAATCAGCATTTTTTAAAAAGTTTAGGATTTAAATTAAAATAATAAAATTAATCACGTAGTTACAACAACCAAGGAAAACAAACAAATGAGTAGTATAATTAATATATTGCAAAAGCCTCAAGTGGATAATTCAATTATCAAGAAGAAGTACCACAGTTATACATCATATTTACAGTCATTTAAAAATAATGATGAAATTCGTATATCAATTCAAAATCAAGATTTGTATGTTTTACCAAGTGAAAGTTTTCTATATATCGAAGGTCTTGCAACAAAGGAAGATTCAACAGTTTCTACATCCATACGTCTCTTAAACAATTGTATGGCACACCTATTTGATGAAATTCGTTATGAAATTAATGGTATAGAAATTGATCGCACACGTCATTTGGGTATTGCAACAGAATTAAAAAACTATGTTTCGTTGAATAAATTTGAAAGTGATAGTCTACTAAATGCAGGATGGTCACCATTTAACAATGATGGTCTTATACCCGAAAATGGATATTTAAATTTTTGTGTACCACTAAAATTACTACTTGGATTTGTCGAAGATTTTCAGAAAATAATAGTTAACTCTGAGTATGAATTGATTCTGTTACGATCTAAAGATGATAAGCAAGTTTTTAAATCTCAACTATCAACTGAAAAAACCAAGTTAACAATTTTAAATATAACTGGGAAAGTACCACACATTCAACTTGCTGATGCATACAAATTGCAGATATATAAAACAATAAATAACCGTCATCCATTAAGTATATGTTTTAGAAGTTGGGATATGTATTATTATCCTTCACTTCCAGAAAGCACAACAGTTTTGTGGAATGTTAAGCTAGCTGCTCACAACGAAAGACCACGCTTCCTATTGTTAGGTCTTCGAAATAATGACAACAAGTTTCAACATTGTGATTTAAGTGATGTAAAAGTACATCTTAACTCTGATACATATCCTTATGATGATTTAAATCTTAAGTTTGATAGAAATCGTTTTGCTATTCTATATGACATGTACTTAAAATTTCAACAAAGTTATTATTCACGCAACACCCAACCATTATTAACACCAGAAAACTTCAAAACTATGGCGCCAATAGCTGTCTTGGATGTTACACATCAAAATGAATTAGTCAAAACTGGACCAATCGATATTAGAATTGAACTGAAGACTTCAATAAATATATTACCTAATACATCTGCGTATTGTTTAATTATTCATGATAAAATATTTGAATATATTCCACTAACAAACGAAATTAGAAAATTGATATAACTTTATTTTTAGTTAGTTTAAGAGACTAATAATTATAGATATACATAAACTAAAAAGTACTTGTATACAATTTATATAAATGTTAACTGTAATAACATTATTGTTTATTCACAAACATTTGGTCTATATACTCAGTCACACTTATTTGTAAGGATGTTACTCAACGATATATATAAATTTTTAAAAAGATGTTCACACATTGTCTTCAACGAAGATAGATATAAACTGATTAATATTCAATCACATCTCGAAGAAGTAAATAACTTAAAAACAACGAAAAACAAATTTGGAGAGCATTATGAAGATTGTTCATGGTCTAATGAGAATGAAACTTGTGGACCCGACACTTGTTCATGTTCATACAAAAGAAGACAAAATATGAGAATAGAGGAAGAAGCAAACAAACTAATGAAATTCTATTATAACATATATAATGTCAGTAAATGTAAAAACTGTAATTTTCAAAAAGTTTAGATAATAAAAATATTTATTTAAAAGAAAAAAACATATTCATTTATTTAATAATAAAAAATGGAAAAATATTTTACATTATTTTTGTTTACGCGCATAGTGTAAAGGTCCCCTTGACTAATTATTGTTCATTGGACCTTTCTATGTTTTTGTTTTCGTTAAGTTGTTGTGATTTTTGTATATATGTTTTTTTCATGCAATTACTTACATATTGTAAACCCAAGTGACTGGTACGTAATAAAACCCCATATAATTTTAAAATTGAAAATTTTTTAAAACCCCTTTTTTTCTTTTCTAAAATATTTTCGAGAAATATTTTGAGGAAAACATTTTGGTCCTTCGAGCCGGATAAACCTCCCGAGTCCTTAAAATATTTTCACGAAAATATATTTAATTCCAGGATCCATCCCGTGCATCTTTTGGAACACAAAAAAGAAAAGTGGATAAAAACCCTAAAAACCCCGTAGCCCAAATAAAATTAATAAGAAAAGGTTAGTGTGTGTTTTATTTTGAATTTTTGTGCAATTAAGACAAGTGTGTAACATATAAAAGAAGTGAGACAATTTCAAATTATTCAATTTGCCGTCGGAAAATTAAAAGTGCATAATTTGTTTACCCATTTGCTCATTGCAATTTCAATTTGTGTGTGTGTATGTATGTATGTATAAATATTAAATTTTTTAAAGATAAAAAGAAATCGAAAAGCATAAACATATGTACATATATGTATTATATATAAATGTATATAATTATTAATACAGTTTGTTAACATTTCTTTAAATTTATACATATCTACATACATATGTATGTACATGCCTACATATATATTATATACATATGTACGCGCCTAATTTGTGCATATTCTTTTTTTATAAATTGTTTCGCTCAAACAGAACAACAACATTTTACTCGTTACTTTTAATAATTACAAGTGCATTATTAAAAACAAAAACAACAAAAGCCAACGAACGCGAGAGAAAAATTATTTAATTTGGATGTTATGAATTTTTTATTTTCTGGATGCAGTGGCATAATTAAAACAAAAAAATAATAATAATACATAATAATAAAATTTAGTGTTATTACTTCATAAAAGTGAACCCAGTGATAAATCATTAGTTTGGATTGTTTGTATGTACATACATATGTACGTATATATTCTTTTACAAGAGAAACAACCACTAAATTACTCTGTGCTTGTTGGTTTTGGTTTGTTTTGTTTTTTTCTTTATATTGTCACACACACACACAACCTACACTAGTGCTGCAACTTTTTTTAATCGAATAAAAAACCGAGTGCTAATTAACTTATTTTATTAAAGTGAAATTTTACTCACGTTTTTAATTACGCTCTATTTAATAAATAATTAGTACAATTTTATTAATAATTTTCCACCAATAAATAATTTTTAACCGAATATAACGTATTTGATGAACCCATTGTGGATACCTGTGCGGAATTCAGTGCAGTACTAGTGTTTAAAACATTTTTTATACTTTTTTATTAAACAAACCGTGTTCACACTTTAGAATAATCCTTATTTAATTTATTTTAATTCAACATTTTACCGATTTCTCAAATTTTAACCCGAGTTTTCTTTGATATTTTCCCCAAATTATTGCAAGAGTAATCTAAGTGTGAAACTAACTTTGTTTTATATTATTTTTACCCTATACCAATATATTTATTTTGAATTCATATTCATATAAATTTATTTAAAAAATTTTTGAACCCATTACCCCCGCCCAAGAACCTTTTTTCGTGTTTAAAATTTTATTTATACAATTTTCGCAAGTTTTCTCGCGATAATAATAAAAAAAATCATTATCGTTCTTTTATTCGGAAGCGCAACTTTATCGGTTTGATTCATCCCAAATAATTTTACGTGTACGTTTTTAAATAAACTCTTAAAATTTCCCAATACAATTTGAGATCAAAAATGGATATGACTACGTTGATCCGCAATGCCGACCGTTTAGTAGAATTTGAAGCATATATTGCTTCTATACCAGTAGCGGAACACCAACTCGGTTCGGTGAATAGTCATGAAAAAGAGCTCAATCGGTTATGGGAAGCTGTTCGGTCCACATACGATTCTTTATTAATTAAAGCCGCAAAGGTGAAAGACCCTCAGGTTAAAGAATTGAAAGCTAAGTATCTTAATTCTTATGGTACTTACACTCGGGGGATGTCTCTTATACCTGGTCTCCTAGAACAACTTAAAGTGGCGGTGCAAGTCGAAAGGTCGATAGCGCAATCCGCGCCTATAATTAATTTACCCCCTTGCGACACCCCAATATTTTATGGTGATTATAAGAGCTGGCCCTCATTTCGGGATATGTTCTCCGCTTTGTATGGTAATAACCCGCGGTTGACCCCAGTACAAAAATTGTACTATCTATTGCAAAAAACTGCTAAAGATGCGCATGATACCATACAAACGGTGCCACTGACCCACGATGGCTATGAAGTCGCATGGAAAAAGTTAGTTGACACGTATGAAAATAAAGATGCCCTCATAAACGAACAGCTTCGAGCTCTATTAAATATTAAACCGATTTCGCAAGAATCTAGCGCGAATATTAAAAACTTGCAAAGAACGATAAATGATTGCATAACGAATCTTTCTCTCCTTGAGGTAACCCCTGAAATATTTGTGCTACAAAGTTACCTGAAAATACTCTGAGTCTTTGGGAACAATCTAAGAAACTTAAAACATCCCCTAAATGGACTGATATGGATGCTTTTTTAACAGCGCATTTCAAAACCCTCGAATCGATTTCTGACATAAGGCAGTCCCATTCAAACCCTGTTCAAAACCCGAACAAATACCCCACCACTGCCAATGTACGAAATAGCCCCATGTTTAACGCTGCTAAAAAATCATCTAATGATAATAGAAAAATTCAAAGTTTTGCGACAAAAACCAGTTCGACTCCAACGGTTTGTCGTTGTTTCCTGTGTCAAGGGTCTCACCCCATTAGACTTTGTCCCAGATTTTTGAGTCAGAGTGTTGACGAACGTATGTCAACAGTGAAACGTCTCAAGTGTTGCTCAAACTGTTTGGCAACATCACATGATTTCAGAAATTGTAAAAGTGTTCATGTCTGCTCACTTTGTAAGCAAAAGCATCACTCTTTACTTCATAGAGATGGAAAATCAAATATATCTGTCAGTAATTCACCCCAGCTTCCTATATCTTCTAGTACGACTGCAGTGTCATCGCAACCCACAATTAACCCAATTGTAAACCCAGGTAGCAGTCATTCTCAGCCCCCACTCGATTTCAGCCCTTCAACTTCTGCCGCGGCTAGTAATTTACATACTTATACCGCACATCTCAATTCCAATTTAAATCAAACTGTCATTTTAGGCTCAGCAGTTTGCATATTGCATATAAACGACATTAGATGTGCAGCCCGAGCCCTAGTTGACCCTGGTTCACAAGGTACCTTTATTTCAAGAAGGTTACAAAGGAAGCTCGCTATTCCCACATTTTCTGTACCATTGACAAGTGTCACAGGAATGATGGACTGTTTAGCTGGTAAATCCTCTACCATGTGCAATCTAACAGTCAGTTCGCCGATTGACCCCAGTTTCGAACTAAAGGTATCTGCATATGACGTAGAAAAAATCACTGGTCAGTTGCCTTCATATAATATATCAGACATTGTCACTTCATCCTTCCCCGATATTACACTGACCGATGTTATGTGTACCCGTATGGATATACTTTTTGGAGGAAATGTGTATCCCAAAATTTTAACTACGGATGTTAAAATACATCCAAATGGCAACTTGATCGCACAGAAAACCACGCACAGGTGAAGTTTCTCAGCCTCAGCCCTTACACTCCGTAGCATCGTTTTGCACCCATCTCGAGTTAAATACTCAACTCGCTCGTTTTTGGGAACTTGAAGAAGTTCCACAAGCGACCCACTTATCGGAAGATGATGAATATTGTGAGAAACTTTACCAGGCTACGACTTATAAAAATCCTGATGGCCGGTATGTAGTCTCTCTCCCATTTCGTCGAGAATTCTCAAATGAATTGACATTAGGGGATTCTCGGAAAAGCGCATTTTCTCAGTTTGTGCGAAATGAGGCACGTTTATTGAAAAACCCCGAATTGAAGTCACAATATGACAATGTAGTTCGCGAATATTTCACAATGGGACACATTAAAGCCGTCAAGCACCCCGATTCCACTGTAGATAAGTATTATTTACCTCATCATGCAGTGTTTAAACCCGACAGTGTAACCACGAAACTCCGAGTAGTATTTAATGCTTCAAACCCCTCCTCTAATGGCGTGAGCCTGAATAGTGTGTTGTACCCAGGTCCTGTCTTACAGACAGACCTTAACATTTTGCTGCTGCGGTGGCGTTTCTTCAGATATGTTTTTAATGCGGATATTGAAAAAATGTATCGCCAGATACTAGTTCATCCCAATCAAACCCAATATCAGCGGATTTTGTTTCGTGATAATCCTGAAACTGAACTTAAGGACTATGAGCTTAGCATGGTCACGTTTGGAGTGAACTGCGCGCCGTACTTAGCGATTCGTACTCTCTTGCAATTGGCTGACGATTGTAAACCCATATGTCCTGCGGCGTCCGAAATATTGAAAACTCAAATGTATGTTGATGATGTTCTTGCTGGATCACATGAACTCGAAGACGCTTTTAAGAGGCGTAATGAACTACCCCATGTTCTTGGTTCGGCTGGTTTTAATTTACGAAAGTGGACAGCCAATCATTTACGACTCTTAGAAGACTTACCCCGGGAGAATCTGCTTGATGCAGACTTTTTAAAATTTTCGGATGCCAGTACTACAAAAACCCTTGGCTTGCGATGGGATGCTAATAAGGATAGCTTCTATTTTAAACTCAAATCGCAGCCACGCCAGGACATTGTCACGAAACGATCTGTCTTGTCTGAGATAGCGAAATTGTTTGACCCTGCAGGATGGTTCTCACCAAAAATTATTGTAGCTAAAATCATAATGCAACAAATTTGGAAGGACAAGACAGACTGGGATGAAAGTTTGGACCCCCTAACCCTATCTAAATGGCACGCATTTTTAAACGATTACAGTAATGTTGAGAAAATTAATATTCCAAGATGGGTTAATTTTCTTCCAGAAAATGAATTTGAACTCCATGCGTTTTGCGACGCCTCTGAAAAGGCATACGGCGCTGCTCTTTATATTCGAAATATATCACCTTATTCAATTACGACGCATTTACTCGCGTCAAAAACGAAGGTAGCTCCCGTAAAAGCTGAAACATTACCCCGTGTAGAGCTATGCGGAGCGGTTTTGATGGCAAAAATGGTAGAATCATTATGTACCCAATTAAATCTAGACAGGAGTAAGGTTTATCTATGGACTCATTCTACTATTTTTTTTTATCCTGGCTTAACAAACCCCTGTGCCATTGGCCCACCTTTGTTAAAAACAAAGTAGCGCTAATCGTGAATAAAGTTGGTAATGAGAATTGGTCACATGTAGATTCCAAGGACAACCCCGCCTATTTGGCAAGTCGTGGAACTCTTGCACGAGATCTAATTGAGAATTCCCTTTGGTGGCATGGCCCCTCATGGTTAAGACAACCGCGAGAGTGCTGGCCACAATATACCCCTATTGAACACCAACACCTTGAAGTTCAGTCGTTTTCAGTTCAGATCGAAACCCCGTACGACATACTGGAACGTTTTTCAGATTTACCCCGCGCAATGCGAATTATTTCGTATATGTTCAGGTGCTTAGCGTATTTGAAGACCCGAAATTGCTTATATGACACTCTAGATTTAACCCAGTCTGAAGTAAAATTCACTTTTATACCTGAATATACCCCGCTTTCAAAGGGTGTGCCATTGTCTACAAAGAGCAATTTACTAACGTTAAACCCCTTTATCGATTCAAATGGCTTTGTTAGAATTAATGGTCGATTGGCTAGATCACATGGCTTAACATATGATGAGCGATATCCTAAAATTTTACCATATTCTGCCCGCTTTACTCGCTTATTTGTTGAACATGTGCACAAGTGCTCTGCTCATGGCGGCCATTCATTACTGCTCCGTTTAATTAGAAATCAATTTTGGGTCCCTAAGTTAAAAAATCTGATTCGTACAGTAATTCATAATTGTAAGGAATGCACGATTTACCGAAGGAAGTCCGGTCAGCAAATTATGGCTGCATTACCCCCTGAACGATGCTCTATGTCGAGACCGTTCACCCATACCGGCTTAGACTTCGCAGGCCCGTTACAAAAGGCTATGTTTTAGTTTTTGTTTGCTTCGCTACAAAAGCTATTCATTTGGAGGCAACTGGTGATATGTCGACGGAAACATTCCTTGCAGCCTTTGCTCGTTTTTTCTCACGTCGTGGATGCCCTTCACATTTATATTCTGACAACGGAACTGCCTTTGTCGGTGCTGCTAATTTACTCGAGGTTGACCGAAAACAGTTTTTATATGAAATTAAGCGAAAGGTACTTGTACGGAACAGCTTTCAGCCTGTTGAATGGCATTTCATTCCCCCCGGTGCTCCTCATATGGGCGGGTTATGGGAAGCCGGCGTAAAGAGCGTCAAAACTCATTTACGTAAAGTCTCTGGTGTTCAGAAATTTACCTTTGAGGAATTTACAACTATGTGGACGCGCATAGAAGCTTGTTTGAATTCCAGACCGTTAACTGCCATGACCGATGATGCCTCTGACATGATTCCACTAACGCCAGGTCATTTCTTAATTGGTGCGCCTATTCTGTCACCCCCTGAACCCGATCATTCTGATCTTTCTTTGAGTGTTGCCAATAGATGGCAAAAGCTTAAAATTCTTCACCACCAATTTGCCCAGAGGTGGAAAGAAGAATACCTCAAAGAACTTCATCGTCGAAAGAAAGATTTTGAAGTAGGCGACTTGGTAGTTGTCCGTCAGGATAATTTACCCCCTAATGAATAGCGACTCGGACGAATAGAAAAGACTTACGTGGGACACGATTCTAAGGTCCGTACAGCGGACGTGAGAACAGCTTCAGGCGTCCTCACCCGGCCTATTGTGAAGCTTGTTCTCTTACCCAAATCAGAAACTCACTAATTTCTTTTTTTCTCTTTTTTATCTATTTCACCCGTTTTTTTTTAGAACAATGTCTAGTGCATCCCGTCGCCTTGAAGTCCACCGCAAACCCGTTGAAGGCCCTTCGACCTCTACTTCTTCTGGGGCAAAAACCCCACGAGCAAAACCCCACGAGCTGAAAAATTGCGAGACTGCCGCTTGTGCAAAAGCGATCATGCATTACGAAAATGCATGAAATTTCGCAAGATGTCGGTCAAAGAACGATGGGAAACGTTGACGAAGTTTCGATATTGTTTCAATTGCCTGGCTCATTCACACATGCGGGATAACTGTACGAGTCGCGAACGGTGTCGTGAGTGTAAGGCCGAGCATCATACCCTCCTCCATCGGCTTAAATCCACGGCTTCTACATCTGTCCAGAAGACTGTGACAAACCCCCCAAAAAGGAAGAGAAAAGAGAGCAGAGGACGTCACATCAATGCTGCCATGCTACACACCATCAACATCAATCCTCAACTCAAGGACAATCCCAGAGGATCCCTACAACAAACCAGCCGGCAACTATTGTCATAAATGTTGTGTCCGGGCAAATTATTTAAATATATTTTTTATTTTTTTTGCATTATATTTTATTATTTTTTATTGTTATACTTTTTATTATTTTTTATAATATTTTTTTTTCATACTGTTTTACATTTTTATCCCTGAATTCATAAATGTAAATAGTTCTAATAAATTAATTTTTTGAAGATACTTTTATTTACTATAAACTCCCTATGATAGGCCCGCGCTATCCTTAGTCCTCTTTGTTGCAGCATAGCGAGGGGGGCGGGATGTTTACGCGCATAGTGTAAAGGTCCCCTTGACTAATTATTGTTCATTGGACCTTTCTATGTTTTTTGTTTTCGTTAAGTTGTTGTGATTTTTGTATATATGTATGTTTTTTTCATGCAATTACTTACATATTGTAAACCCAAGTGACTGGTACGTAATAAAACCCCATATAATTTTAAAATTGAAAATTTTTTAAAACCCCTTTTTTTCTTTTCTAAAATATTTTCGAGAAATATTTTGAGGAAAACAATTTTATTAACCCATATTTTCGACCCTTCTTAATGCGTCTAAAAGAATTTCATCCTGCCCATCATGTAACAATAAATATGCTGCTACATCCACCGGTGGCAAAACTATTACTTCCCTAATATCGATGGGCTCTTTAATGTTTAAAAATAGATCTTCATCGCCTTCTAATAGATGATGGTAGCTCTCGTGTGTTGCTGTTGATGATTCTGTAATTGCTGTAGGTGTTGCGACTGCTATAGTAGATGTCGATGGTGCGGGCTCAGTAGATGTTGATGTTGATGGTTTAGATTCTCTCATTTCCTTATTTTTGTTAATTATTCTCCTATATAAAGGAGTATCCCAAAATTTTTTAGTTTTTAACTTTATTCCATGTTGATTCAGATAATGGCGTTTTTTGTTTGAACTGTTTGAAAAAGTAACTATTTGACATATTTCACAATATAATTTGTTACTATTCATTTTTATATATTATTTTTTTTTTTTTCACACAACACTTCGTTTTTGAATAATGTCACAAGACTAGAATTTTTTTCAGAAAAATGTTTTATTTTATACTTTTTTTTCTACACGCAATATATGCATACATTCATCTATAGAAAATTAACTGTAATTGGAAAATCTTCATATTTATCTACATTTATGATGTTGTAAATTAGTGAGTTTAAGCAATAAAGGAAAAATATTTGTTTGTCCTTCATTGAAAGATATTTTTTTTATAATTAGTTTTTTCGCATACCCTTTTTCTCAGAGCAAATAAAATGTAAATTTCACCAAGGCACCCACGTAAATCTACACGCGCAAAAAGCATGCATACGCGTGTGTCTCGTTCTTAATACTTTAAAAATACTTAATATCATGTGTCTTGCATGTGCATGTTAATTTTTAAATGTCCTATCCTTTTTTTTCTTTTAAAATGAAAATTAGAGTAAAGCAAAATACATATAAATGCTATGACATGAAAAAGCATACAAAAGCATGCTTACGCACTACATGCAATGGAAATATCCTTCCTTATAGGAATATTTTTTCATGTAATTTATTTTTTTGGTGAGAATTTTGAAATTTTTTTATATAAGTGCAAAAAGTAATAAAACTTGTAATGCATACATATACATATGACCATGTGTCTTGCACATGCATGCTTAAATTTCATGTCTTGTACATGCATGTTTAACTTTCATCAAATTTTTAAATGTCCTATCCTTTTTCTTAAAATTAAAATAAATAAGATAACATATTTTAAGCATAAACTCTCATTTTCATAAAATTTAAATGAATTTGAAATATATGCATTTTATTTTAATTTTTTTGAACTAAATTTTCCTGAAATGGATTTCAAATTCACTTTGTTAACGTGCATGTGCATGTTTAACATAAAAACAAAAATCAATAAATAATAGGGGTCACTTCACTTTACTAAATATATTTATTGTTTTAAAAATTGTGTAACTTCATAAAATTTCTTATGACAAATAAAAATTTAGCTATAGTTTAGTTCGAATATTGCTGAACCATTTGGTGATTGACGTCCTTTGTAAATAATTGTCCAAATTTTGTCATTCATTTTTGATAAGTAAGGATCCTCTCTGTTTAAATATTTAACGATTCTTTGCGGAAGATAAAACCACTTATTGTTGGTTAAATATTGGATCCATATTGTGTAACCTTCCATTCAAAATTTAAAATCTTGTATGGTTCATTTAAGGCAATATCATCAATTTTTGTGTATTCAGATTTTATTCCTTGCGCAATGTTAATTATTTGTTGATAGATCCAAAAACAAACAAAAAAATTAGTTAAATTTTATATGTATTTCTTAAACTTTCATATAATAAATAAAAAAAATTCTAATGTTATGTTAAACTTCATTCTTAGCATTGTTGTTTAATGTAATTTCACAGATCTTTGAATAACAATAACTAAAACTAATGTCTAACTGGTCTTTTATATACATATTTGTGAGTCAATCGAATTCTCATTTTAATAAAATTACTCAAAGGAGAATCTCATTCGAATTGTTCCATTTACGAAAATGTCTTCGTTAAACTTTTTATGAGAAAAATATATATTCTCATTTGAAGTTAACTTTGTTGTAGGAATATATATATGTATTAGAATATCCTTTCTTATGAGAAAATACATGTATTGGAATATCCGTCCTTATGCGAAAATACATGTATTGGAATATCCTTCGTAATGGGAAAATACATGTATTGGAATATCCTTCCTAATGGGAAAATACATGTATTGGAATATCCTTCCTAATGGGAAAATACATGTATTGGAACATCCTTCCTAATGGGAAAATACATGTATTGGAATATCCGTCCTTATGGGAAAATACATGTATTGGAATGCACATATATATACTAATTAGAATAGGAGATCATTCTAATTAGATCTAACTAGAATAATCTACTATTCTAATTAGATCCAATTAGAATTTTTTTTCTAATAGAATGATCCTTGTGGAAAAATATACGTGTGCCAGAATGCCCATAACTATTCTAATTAGAATGATCCTTATGGAGAAAATACACGTGTGCCAGAATGCCCATAACTATTCTAATTAAAATGATCCTTATGGAGAAAATACACGTAATATGTAGCCATAGGGATTTGTAGGTGTGTTTGTCTGTAGGAGTTTAAGGCTGGTCGTGATTTGAGGTGGGTGGGGATATTGTTGAGGTAGATTGATTGTGTGTATGTATGTATGGCTGTGAGAATTTAACATGATTGTGATTTATTATAGGCGATATGTTCTTGTTATATGTAGCCGTGGGAATCTATATGTATATATGTCTGTGGGAGTTTAAGACTATCCATAATTCAGGTAGGTGAGACTGTTCTGTTGTTGAGATTCATTTTATATATTGTATATGTATGTATGACCATAGGAATTTGTGAATGTATATCTGTAAGGATTTCAGACTGGTCTTGATTTGTGAGGGCGGAGTGTTGTTAAAATTTTCTTGGATTTTTCTTAGATGAATCCTGTTATGTGTGTGTGTGTATGCGTGTGTATATGAGTTTCTCGAGCTGGTATGTATGATATGTAGGTAGCAATAAATTGTTTTCAATATCGACATTTGGTACTATAAAATACTATCATATATCTGAACTTCCCTAATCCTAGTATGTTTTTATACTTACGATTGCTTTATATTTTTTCATGCTTAAATTTGTCTGGCGTTAAAGTCTGCCTTTGAGAAATTTGTTTATATTACAGATTTTGTTTGTTTAACTACATCCACCTTCTTTGACTGGACGACTTTTCGACACACAGAAAGAAAAAGACCAACTTAAAATCAGTTAAAACCATGTTGAATAAATAAGAAACATTAGCGAAGGTTTAGTCATATTGAAATTTCTTATTTCAATATGGAAAAATATTAATTTACAGTATTCATTTATTAAACTCATTAGTTTTTAGGTATCTCAACATACATTTTCTATTATTGAAATAATGTGACGCATTCTTATTTTTACGCAGCATAATTTCCTTGAGTGTAGACAAAGCGAATTTATGCTTAATATATTTTCAGGATGTAGATATGTATGTAAGTGTGATTGTTAAGATCTAATAAATACTTGAGCATTGATAAGAAATTTGATATGTATACATACATATCTACAAATTGATTTTATGTTTGCAGGTATGTATGTATGTACATACAAATAAGTGTTTATCTCAATGTTTGAATACATATTTTTTTCGTCATGTCATGCCTTTTGTTGTTGTTGTTGTTGTTGATGTTGCTGTGTACAGATGTGAAATAGCTTCAGTTTTTTTATTTGAAATTAAAAAAAAACGTTGTTTTAATTTTCATTTCCATTTACTTAAAAGTTTGTGAGGATTTTCTCTTTTAAGTAAAGCTGAATTCCTGAAGATACATACTCTAAAGTAATAGTAACTATAACAGAAATATTTCCTAGACTTAATTTAAATTTGCTTAAAGTTGATGCAGCCTATATAGTTAACGTTAGAAATTTTTGGAGGGTGTACATTGCAAAATCTTTCAAAAATTTATAAACATTTTTAAATGAAAACGATTCAGCACCTCCAGCTTTGGTGATGACAGTTTTTTTGTTAGCCAGTTTGCTTGGTTTAACTTTTTTAATTTTTTTGATAAACATTTAAAATCAAAGGTGAGTTTTGTAATGAAATTGTTATTTTCATAATTGATGAAAACAAACGCTACTTTTTTTCCAATGAAATCAATTGAATTACTTTTGAAACCTTAGTCCTCTATAAAATTTATGTTTATTTTACACATGGCTTAATTTATAACACTTTAAAAATTTGTCCTTTGGTGGTTATATATTCTATTATACGATTATGAATAAGAATGCAGTAAGCTGGTGTCTTTGCTTACTGTTTCAAATTAAAATTTTATTCAATTGGTCTCCTATTGAATAAAAGGAGCTTTTTTTCTTAAACTCTGATGCAGTTAGAAGCGCTGGAGATTCCTCCATACTTATATGTAACAGCTTTTTTGGAATTTTAGATACATATAATATAGAATTGAATAATATTTGTTTTTGATTTTTATGTTAAGAAGTATAGATATGAATGTACTTTTAAATTAGTTAAACCATAATAAACAAACTAATTTTCTTCTTGAATAGCGATCAACAGAAAATAAAGTCGTTTTCTAGGAATTTAAATCTACCCTCTCTCTCTTGTATACTACAGAAACCACATATACTGAAGGAATTAATTAATTATGGATAATTAAATTTTAAAAATTTAATTGTCAAAAATTATGTTGCTTGATACTGATACTAAGTTTACATTAATACGATATATATTTATTTAATGAAGGCAGATATTTGATGTTCTAGAAGATACTATTTTTTCTCATTTTATTAAAGTTCAGCTTGTTGTATTCATATTTTTGATATCTTTAATTTAATTGTGCTTTATGTGTCTGTTAGTACGCTTGTATAAGTTAGTTAGTCACTCTTTACTTTTATTTACTTTTCCTTCTAATGTGTCACAACATTAAGATTTACTTCTTGAAATAGGGAGCATTTACATATATATTTTTTAAAAGTATACATATACATAAATATATTTAGGTATGTAGAAAATAGTTCATATACAAGGAAATACATGTTAATAATCAACTATTCTAGAAAATCGATCTCAAATAACTCAGTTACTTCCACCAACAAGCAATTCACCATACGTATTTGCATAGTGTCAGAAACATTGGAATATCTATGTATGTTTGAGAGATTTTTACCTCAAGTGTTTCAACATGAGGTTTACTGGTTGACCCTTTAAAGTTATTCTTGTTAACGTAGGCTGGATTGTATCGCATGCAACTGTAATGATTTTTCACTTAAAAAAGGTCCTCATCACCATCAAGCATATCCTATATAACACATTCATGAGTTGTATTGATCCAGATACAATTGCTGTCGAATTCATTATTAAAAAAGAGTTTTTCATCATCATCTAACAGCTTTATTCATATTTTTTACTTAGCATGCATGCCTTAGCATGCTTCTATCGATAGTGACGCGAGAGTCCGAGATGTAGTGGTGTTTCAAAAATCTATACTATTACATTTTACGAATTCACTCTTTTGAATTTTTTGCACAGTAGATACATATATACATATGTAATTCATTTGCAAAAATTTTATGACGTGAGGAATTTTAATCAGAATTGAGGAATTTTTTTAATTATTCATGCGTCGACATGCTTTCATTTTTTCAGTTAATTTATTTGATACTCATATAGATACAGATATAAAGTAATATCTGTTTAGATTGCATTTTATAATTTATGCATTCTTCAGCATGATTCTTATTGAAGTCCATATTTATTCACTAAATTTTTTTTGATACTCATTTATACACATCTACATTCTTAAAGAATGGATACCAAAGTCCAATTTCTTTAGTTTATTTATGTTTTCTAAAGATCTGATAGCTAAAGAAATTAACAAAGTAAAGATCTTTTATAACAGGCCCATATTCGTATTTTAAAATTTATTCTTTAGAGCTTTCAAAATGGAAAATATATGTACATATTTTACTATAAAAACTGATAATATGATGTGTTGCTGAATATTACACTGTGTTTTACTTCATTTTGAACACTTAAGTTTTCACAATATTTCATACTTACCAACAAGTTTAGAGAATTACAATACATTAAGTTAATTATCTTTCCTAAGACCTATCATTCTTAATCAATTATTCAAAAACAAGACAAACTAGATTTTTCCTTTTTAATTTTATTTTTATATAATTTCAGCATTTTATCATCGTCAAATTACTGTATACTGTATTTAACAGTTTTTTTTCTCATTTGTTGAGTTAACTTTAATTGCAAACATTTCAATGGTGAAATGAACTTTTCTATTTTTTACACTAAGTAAGTCTTTATATATCAATCCACTTATATGAACCATTAATGGTAAATTCTTTTCACAACAGTTCTTTCAATAATCTATTAAATTATTCTACTATTGATGCTTTCATACTGAGTAATGCTAAATCCTATATTTGTGAATGAATTTTCCAAAGTGTTTATTAAAAAATTCTTTACTATCATCTGCTTTTTTTTTTTGTTTTGTTATTGGTACCAGTTCAAAAAAACTTTCAAATTCCTTGGCTTTTTAGAGTGCATCCTTTATTTTCAACGATACTGACTATATAAACTTTGAGAACGTGACAATTACAGCCTACAACAATCAATAACTTATATTTTCTGTAGTATAGTTTCCAATTTCAACTAAATCAGCTTCCCAAATATCATCTATTTCTTTCATTATATTTTTACAACACACAATCCATTTTAGAGATTGCTTATGGAGTTGGTTTACTAAATTGATTTGTTTTTTATTTTTTTTTTTTTGGAGTGTTGTGGCCTACTTGATGCTTTTTCAGCTATTTATACTAACATCTAGTTATTTCCAATCTATTCCTTATCAATTCAATTTAATATGTCTTTCAAAACATGATTTAATTTTTAGAATGGTTTTTTCAATTTAATAACCGTCTTTTACCTCTAATTTTATTTCACGTTCTAGTCCATAATTTTGCATTTAAACATTCTAGAATATTAATGACCTAAGCCATATTATTAAATTTTCCTTTAGTTTGTCGATTTCAGTTTCCAGAAACAATTTTCTGATAACATCGTTCTCCATCAGTGAACGATGATGATTCTGTATGTATACATTAGTAGTATTTAAAATCTTTTTATAGATTTCGAGTTAAAAATTATCATGATTTTTTGATATTTTATAAAATATTAGATAAAATAGCCCTGGTGTTAGAGCCCATATTTGGCCACCAACTTGTTTTTTATCTTCATTCAGTTTGAGATGGCTATCACCAAATTTCCATTCACTATTTAAATCTTTATGTCGACCATAGTTTGTATCTAATTTATTTCTTCTTTCCAAGACTGATAAGTCAGTATAAGTATCTTAGGAATTGGTAGTCTGTAAGTAAAAATCATCCTCATCATTATTCTCAGTATTAGCATCATTAAATAAGATGGAACTATCAAATTTTGTACCTTCTGCTAGTTTCTTTGGTGTACTGGGCTCTATCTTGACTGGTGGGTTTTCAGGCTTTAAACTTGTATTATTTTCAACTTCTGTCTTAATTTTACTTTCTTCTTTCATGGACATTCTGTTAATTTTCTTAGAACTATTTATGAATTCTTTGAGAGGTTCTGTTATAAGTTTAAATATTAATTGTCTCTTAGTTGTTCACGTGTATCTATTTCACCAGTTTTTATACTACGAAGCTTTTTCTTCAATACATTTCTTGTCAACACCAACTGCTTTAAAACTTTCTCATCCATGTTTGATAATTGTAAATAACAGGTATCAGCTTATCAGGAGCTGGTCTGGTTTTCAGATCAGCTTTTTAGGACCTGGTCAGGTTTTCAGATCAGCTTTTCAGGACCTGGTCTGGTTTTCAGATCAGCTTTTAGGACCTGGTCTGGTTTTCAGATCAGCTTTTCAAGAGCTGGTCTGGTTTGCAGATAAGCTTTTCAGGAGCTGGTCTGGTTTTTAGATCAGCTTATCAAGAGCTGTATTAGGAATAATGCTACAAGTTTGGCGCAAGTAGAATGATGACTCATTCTACTTGTGCCCCATACAAAAATATACACGTACATATGTGTATGTATATTATTCTGCTTTTCAGATGCAACATCAGCAAATATCATAATTGAAATGCTTTAAGCTTTATTTCAATATCTCATTCTTTTAAAAATTAAATTAACTTCTACGGATATTCATATTTGGCTGGATATAGATAATTTGAGTATAAATAGAAATATTCAGACTTGATTAGTAGTAGTGAACTGGGATTCGGCGCTGATTAAAATTGTTTACGTTTTACGTCCACATTACGAAAAATCATTTTTAGGATTTTCCGTTGGCATTAGGAAAAATATTTTTATTTCTTTTCTTACGTTTTTCCCGTCGGCATTACAAAAAATTTTTTTTTCACGTTTTTGCCGTCGGCATTACTAAATTTTATTTCTTTTTCACTTTTTTTCTCCGTCCACATTACGAAAAATCATTTGTATGATTTTCCGCTGGCATTAGGAAAAATATTTTTTTTCACGTTTTTCCCGTCGACATTACAAAAATATTTTGTTTTTCACGTTTTTGCCGTCGGCATTACTAAATTTTTTTTTTCACTTTTTTTTCCGTCCACATTACGAAAACCCATTTTTATGATTTTCCGCTGGCATTAGGAAAAAAATTTTTTTTCACGTTTTTCCCGTCGGTATTACAATTTTTGTTTCACTTTTTTCCTGGTCCACATGACGAAAAATCATTTTCAGGATTTTCCGATGGCATTAGGAAAAATATTTTTTTTTTCTAATTTTTCCCGTCGGCATTACTAATTTTTTTTTTCTTTTTTCCTGGTCCACGCAAAATCATTTTTAGGATTTTCCGTTGGCATTAGGAAAAATAAAAAAAATTTGGACGGACTTATTGAACCACCCTCGCAGGTATCAAATTTCCAAGAATTTAAAAATTTTCAAATTTTAATTACCCAAATTTAACAATTTCACCCACAATTTTGCAAGTTTAAGTGACGCAGGAATGGTAGTTCACTACTACTAATCAAGTCTGAATATTTCTATTTATACTCAAATTATCTATATCAAGCCAAATATGAATATCCGTAGAAGTTAATTAGTAGTAGTAGAATGTATGCGCCCGAGCAATAAAAATTGTCAAATTTGGGTAATTCAAATCGAAATTTTGTAATTTATGGGCTAAAATTTACATATTAAGGTAATTACTGTCAATGGTGCGAAGTGACGAGGGTTATGGACGGTATGTACGTAGAAAAGGGTAGTTTGATGTCGGCCGTCGATGTGTGTTTGTTTTAATTTTATGGTTTGATATCCGTTCGCCGATGCGCATAGTTCATTATGTATGCACGTGGGGGCTTGTTTGTACGTAGTATGTATTTTCGTTTGTTAAGCGGTGCGGAAGGGTACTTGAGAAAGAAATTGTGTTGAAATCAATGAATGTTTTTTGTTGTTGGTTTTATTTAGTTTGATTTTTATTTATTTTTTTTTCTATGTTTAAAGAGTTCGAAGACATGAATAAAATATATGGTTTGTGAGATAATCATGGTTTGATATCCGTTCGCCGATGCGCATAGTTAATTATGTATGCACGTGGGGCTTGTTTGTATGTAGTATGTTTTTTCGTTTGTTAAGCGGTTGCAGCACGTTCATGATTTTATATTGTGTGTGCGTGTGTGCATAGTTTAGTTTTTTGTAATATTCTTTTGTTTGTACGTATTATGTTTTTTCGTTGTTAAGGGGTGTGGAAGGGTACTTGAGAAAGAAATTGTGTGGAAATCAATGAATGTTTTTTGTTGTTGGTTTTATTTAGTTTGATTTTTATTTATTTTTTTCCTATGTTTAAAGAGTTCGAAGACATGAATAAAATATATGGTTTGTGAGAAAATCATGGTTTGATATCCGTTCGTCGATGTACATAGTTAATTATGTAGGTACGAAGGATTTTATGTATGCTTTTGTTTTAATTTTAATTTTGAATGGAATTTTTTTTTGTTTGTTAAGCGGTTGAAGCAGGTTTATGATTTTAGAGTGTAAGTGCGTGTGTGCATAGAGAAAAATGTTGTTTTTGTCTTTTTGCAATATTCTTTTTTTTAGCTGGTGGTCATGGAAGATTATTTTAGAAAGAAATTATGTATGCTTGTGGGAAATCTATGAATGTTTTTTGTTGTTGGTTTTATTTAGTTTGATTTTTCTATTTCCTTATTTAAAGAGTTTGAAGAGGTAAACGAAGTATGTAATTTATGAACTTATTTGAAGGTTGGAAAAAATTAAGTGTAAGATATTTATGATTGTCAAAGGGAATTAGAGATGCGTGATCATGGGAGCCAACGTTATGCTCATACGTGTGTATGTTTTTACAATAACTTGAGCGTTGGCAGATGGGTAAGTAGTCGTATATGTATATGTGCAATGCCGAGTACAAATCTGGCATTTTCTTGTGTTCTAATCATTTTTTAAAATGTGTGCAACGCCTTTCACATTATGTTTTTTTTTTATATGGAATACAAAACGGAAATGATAAACGTTACCACTAGGGCACACTGTTGCGATGTCACAAAATATCATAGTGTGTACTTTTTGTTGTTTGTAATATTCCTTTTTTTAGCTGGGGACATGGAAGGGTATTTTAGAAAGTAATTATGTATGCTGGTGAGATATCAATGTTTTGTTTTTGTTGTTTGATTTTAATTTTTTTATGTGTAAAGAGTTTGAAGAAATGAATAAAATATACAATTTATGCGTGTTGTATTTATTCATTCTTTTCACTTCTTTTGTAAAGAAATTGAAGTTTGTGATATTGAGGATTGTCAAAGATTGGTTGTTATTTTCACTGCTTGCTGACGTTTGTCTCTGTCTCTTGTACATACCATATACATATAAATAAATGATTGAACAAAATTTTGAATATTTTTTAATCTACATATTTATTTTAAAGAAATATCGTAAATATATATTGTAACAATGTAAGAATAGAAAATTAAAATAAATTGTTTAGTTTATTTCTTGATAAAGTAAATATGCATTTCTTAAGGCACAAACTCCATAACTGTGATAGCTGCAGTAAAAATATTCTGGATATTTAAGTTGTATATGCTTAAAGTTGATTCAGCCAATATCCTCGATGTTGAAAACTCTAATTTGAAGTAGTTTTTCAAACCATTTCTTCTTTTCCACACCCTTAACATAAATTGAATAATGTTTTAAATTGGATTTTAAAAATGTTACAACACTCTTAAATGATAGTGATCCGTCATTCCAATTCAGATGATGAAAGTTTCGCGTTAGCCAATTCGCTTCTCTTTGTTTTGCTATTGATAATCTTTTGAAGTTAAACGGTGGTTTAATAATAAAATTTATGTGCTCCTTATTGTTAAAAACAATTGCTATTTCTTTTGCAATGAAGATGTTTGAATTAGACTTAAATCCTTGCATATCGATGAAAACTTTATCCCCAGTCATCTTATTTTATTATTTTTTATTTTTTTTACATTATCTTACGAACTTGACCTTTTAAGGGTATGTATTCTATTATACGGTCGTGGATGAGTATACAAAAAGCTGATGTATCGGTAGGTATATTGGAGTCTGTTTCAATTTAAATTTTTATATCAACAGGACCGTTAGAGAGGGCTTCGTTTTGATGACTGACATCTACTACCACTATCGGCACACTATTTTTAAATTCTTGAGCAGTTAGAAGTGGTTGTGATTCCCTCATGTAGTAGCTTTGTTGAAACCGTAGATACATATCATATAGAATGGCATACCGATCAGTTTTAAATTTTATATTTAGATCATCATATGGGTACGATTCGGAATTTAAATGTACTTTTAAATTGTTTAAATTACAATGAACAAACTTATTTTCTTGTTGAAAAGCAATCAACACAAAACGGGGTCGTTCTCTATTTGCAGCCAATTTAACATTCCATATATAGCTAGTTCCTGTATTTAGTTGAGGATTAATGTGACAATCCCAACTGCGAAATGCCATTGGTATAGAAGCACCACTGTTAATAATTTTAATCATATTCAATTTGCTCAGATCGGATAATTGTACATGCGGAATTCTCCATGAGATGTTTGAGATACTAATTTATGGTTTGTCAGTAGAAACAGTTGAGTATACGAGTTTTTCATCGTTCTTACTACGTAAGAGAACCAATTCATGTTTACCGCTGAGTATAATTTTATTATAGTCTTCAGCGAAACCTAAAAATAGTTTCAGTGGTACATAGAAATTAAAGTGTCCATTTGAAATATCCAAATCATCGAGTTTGTTCCATCCTGCATTGTACAAGCCAACACTTTCTGTTGGTGATAAGGAAACAAAATTTTTTAGGCTGCTTGTAATCGCTAAATGTCTTGTATGATCAATTTCTATGCCATTAAGTTCATATCGAATTTCGTCAAAGAGATGTGCCACAAAGTTATTTTTTAATTTTACATTTAAAAACGAAGATATTTTGCTGTCATTATCATCTACAATACTTCCCTCAACATATATGTAGCTTTCGCTGGGTAGCACATATAAGTCTTGATTTTGTATTGAAATTCGAATCTCATCATTATTGTTGAAGGATTGTAGGTATGGTGTATATGTGTGATAGTCCTTTTTAATTATACTCTCGTCTGATTGAGGTTTTTCTAAAACATCTAGTATGTAACTCATTTCTTTGTCAACTTTAAATTGAGAGACTTTAAAATTTTTTTATTTTCTTGAGTCAAATATTTTTTGTGTAATGATCTCTTTAATTGTGGTTTGGTTTGCAATAGTGTTTTATGAGTGTATCCAATTTTATCCTTAGATTGCTTGACGTTGTATATTATCATTATTTGCTATATCTCAAATGTATTCGTGTTGTAATTTCCTCTCCTCGAAAATTAATTAAACCACCGTTCTGATCAACTATGCGTAGAGTAAGAGAACTTATCTCTCGGCAGTTAACTGGCAAATAGATAAGATTTCGAGGAATCTCAACAATTTTATAACGTGGGGGGACATTAATCGCAAATTCATGTAATGTGTGTGCTTGTGAGTTATTCGTATATGTGTTAACCACTATACTGCATTCAACACGCAAGATATTCACGATGAAAATATTGACTGGTAGATCTGAGTAATGGTCTTGGTTAGGAGCTAGAATTTTCTTATTGAATCCAAAAAGTTTTCCAATTGTGTTATCTTTGTTAAAGTATATGGGATCCTTAGAGCTTTTAACTCTAACTTGCATTGTATTGTTATTAGCTTCTATATCAATTTTATTTTCCGGACAATACTGCTTATATTTATGTTTAATATAATCAACTATATCATTCAATTCAAGTTTAAAATTTGTAAAGGCACTAATAATCCCAAAATTATATTTTACTTATACAGTAAAATATTTTTTTAATAAAATACATTGAAATTGATTATTGAGGGGTTTAGCTGGATCCTATGCGCATTTCACTGTTGCTAATGCAGATCATCAGGGAACCTTTACCCAAAGTTTCTTAGAACAACTAGAGTCATTATGTTATAAACTTTCATTTAAATAAATGAGAAGATCAACAACAAATAACAGAGTTGAAACAAGAACTCAATAATCAACATGTTTTTTATTTTCTTACTTTACCATTACTACAATGGCTGACTTTTTTTCAGCATCAAATTGTAGATATAAAGAGTATATAAAAAGAAAATAAATGTAAATAACAACAACAGCTATTCAATTCATAAGATCCTATTGGTATTTTAATTACATGTTCACCAATATGAAATATATTGTTATAATCATCTACATTGGGAATGTTATTATATGAATGAAAATCAGTTAGAGCACATTCATATTCACCATCCAAACGAATAGGAGGAAAGTAATTTGCAGATAACTCAGATGAGTTTGAGCTAAGAGTAAGTGTTATTGACATTATGGTTGTCTGATTACAAATAAGTGAAATTAAACACAGCACTTTGTATAAAAAAGGAAGTTTATATTTTATTTAATATATTAGATACAAATATAGACTTAAATATATATATACACACTTAACTACAATATTTCATTTTTATTGATCCAAGAATTATGTTGATTGGAAAATCCTAACCATTTAACATATGCCTTCTCTCCTTTAGTTTTAAGAACTTTTTCAACTAGATATGTATTTGGATATCTAGTTTTTGAAAGTTCTTCATCATAGAACCCACCTTTGATAGGATTACCACGATAGTCTTCTAATATGTATGTGGCTGGATATGTATTTTGAACTCTTTTAATCGTGAAAATTTCTGTGGTCCAATTTGGTGTATATCCTTTTTCAAAAACATGTTTATATTTACTTATGCGCACATGATCTCCCACATTGAACTTTGAAAATTTGAATAGTTTTAAGCGGTTATATACCGTGTTTAATAATTTTTTCTCATTTTTATAGTTAACTTGAATCGGTGGCATTTTGATGGTGCGATGCATTTTCTTATTATATGTATTAATCAAGTCTTTGTAAATGTCGAGCCAGTTATAAGAGCCATTAAAGCTAAACTCTTTCCACATCATTCCTTTTAATGTTCTGTTAAATCGTTCTACTATTGATGCTTTCATTCTGCTATATGTTGAGTAGTGATTAATGTTGTATTTATTCATCAATTTTCCAAAGTGTTTATTGAAAAACTCTTTACCATCGTCTGTTTGCAAGTTTTTTGGTATTCGCCCCAGTTGAAAAATATTCTGCATAGCTTGGGTTGTTTCCAATGCAGTCTTTCTTTTCAAGGGTACTGCCCAAGCAAATTTTGAAAATGTATCAATTACGGTCAGCAAAAATCGATAATCTCTATTGTCTGTAGAATAGTTCCCCATTTCAACTAAATCAGCTTGCGAAAGATCATCTATTCCTTTCATAACAACTCTTCGACGTGGAAAATGTTTTCGTGCTTGCTTATGTAGTTCATTTATTAAATTTCTTTTTGAAGTCATTATTTAACGTATTTAGAATTTGACGGGATAAGTTGAGTTCAGTGCGAGTTCATTGAAGTACTGTTGACCATCATATTTCTTATATACCCATAGATTAACTCATTTATCTTTCTAATTTCTTTTTCAAAGAATAATTTCATACTTGAAATTGTTTCCCTAATTTCATTTAGTTTCTGACTTAAAATTAAATGGATTTCATCTCGTACCTCTTCAATTTGACTTTGCAGAAACAATTTATTAACAACGTCGTTTTCCTCCAAAGCTTTTGCCACATTTTTGATTCTTTTGTTTTGAACGTCAATGTTATTAGTTGTATCCATAACGAAGCCCAGCAGCTTAGGAACATTTTTCACAAAAACTCTGCCACTTGTATCATTAAGATAGTGCCCAAACTTATCGATAGACATGATTTACGTAGATAAATATTATTCTATAATTTTTGCTTCATATAATTCTTCGATAATTGAGACAATTTCGTTATTGTGATTAGTATGACCTGCAGCTTGTGATGCTAGCAATAGCCTAAGGCGATCTACTAACTCATTAGGATCATCCCAGTATATATAGTTAGCTTTGTATGGGTTTAGTTTCATCAAACCCTTACCCTTGTAAGGACTTTTTATTGCATGTAGTGATGACGAAGTTGATGAGTTTTTTCACTTTCTTTCTTAAACAATTTACTGATAATATGCTTATATTTATATGCTCTCGTTCCATTGATTTGTCCATCAGGTCTATAATCTCTTTTGTATGCATTTGTGCTCACTAAAATTTTCTTATATATATCTTATTCATGTTTATCATAATATTTTGGTGTTTTGTGAAACAGTAAAGAAAATAAACCTGGTGTAAAAGCCCATATGTGATTTCCAATCACTATTTTATCTTCAGTAAGTTTAATACTACTATTGCCAAACTTCCATTCATTATTAAAACCTTTATGTGGACCGTATAGAGTGTCTAATTCATTTCTGCTTTCCAAGAGTGCTAGGTCAGTATAACTCTTATTATTATCTGAATTGTCTAGAGTTTCCGATTGAGAGTAAAAATCATCGTTGTCATCATCATCATCATCAGTATCAACATTATCAACCTTGTTTGCGTTTCGATTACTAAGTGAGATATTTTTATTGCATAACGTTTCTTCAACAAGTTTCTTTGGAGTACTTGTCTCTAACTTAACTGATTGTTCGTTGAATGGAAAATTTTAATTTTTATAAACTTTCGTTTTAAGTTCATCTCTTTCTGTCTTAATACTTCTTTTATTATTTTTAGAATTGTTCACAAATTCTGTTAATGGTTCTATTATTGGTTTAAATGTATCTTTGAATTGCTCATGTGTATCTGCTTCATCAACTTTTATACTACGAAATTTTTTCTTTAAAACATTTCTTGTCTTTATTAGCTCTTTTAAAACTTTTTCATCCATTTTCAACTATTAGACACCAGATCTGGTATCAGCTATCAGATCAGGTATCAGATCAGCTATCCGATCAGGTATCACTTATCAGATCAGGTATCAGATCAGCTATCAGATCAGGTATCAGGTATCAGATCAGGTATAAGATCAGCTATCAGATCAGGTATTGGGGTATCAGATCAGGTATCAGCTATTAGATCTGGTAACAGATCAGCTTTCAGATCAGGTATGGTAAATACTTTAGGAAATAAGTAGATGTGCAAGGCCAAATTAAGTACTAATGTTTTACTTTTTTTGTAGAGTAATTTATATCGTTATAAAATAGTCGAATTGCTTTCTATAGCGTCCATTGTTTAAGTCATTATCTTTGCTTATCATCAAAAATCCATATTTATCCTTCCAACACTCTCGAAAAATTTCATGAAACTTTTCATAACTCATATCGCTGACAACATGATCACTATAAACGTGCTTCATGTTTGTCTCATCTTGTTTAAACATTATAATCACATTTGCATTGTCTCTTATTAAGTGCTTGGGGATTCTCGTATAAGTTTGGCACAAGTAGAATGAATCAACATCCTTATGTCGTCCCATGCAAAAATATGCTCGTATATTATTTTGCTTCTCGCATGCAACATCATCAAAGATCATAATAGAATTAGTTTTCGCTTCGTCAGGAGGAATAACTTTTTCATTATCTGTAAATGTGTAGTATCCCATCCCTTTAATTGGTGAAATTAATCGCTTTAAGTATTCATATTTTGGTTGATAAAGGGATTTTGAGTATAAATAGATGTTTTCAAACTTGAGTCCATTAGGACTTTCTAGCAAGCTAATCATAACATTAGTCTTTCCACAATTTGATGGTCCAACTATTAGAGCACGAATAGAATTTGGTAAGAGAGAGCTATGTTTTATTTTAGATCTGATTTTCGTTGAAGCATCAATATTGCGAATCAGAATATTTTTATGTTGTTTTACTAATTGCATTCTTATAACTAATTGCATTTCACAAATGTTACTTTTATTATAGAAGAAAAAATAAAATAAGATGCTTATACATTATAACAAAACGTTTAGTTATAAAAAACCAGCCGTTGGAAAAGGTTTAGTGAATAAAGTAATTAACTCTCCGCCTGTTGAATTACACCTCCCTAGATATCAGTTTTGTGGACCCGGAACAAAATTAAAAAAACGTTTAGATCGCGGTGACAACGGAATTAATTTATTAGACGCTGCATGTAAAAATCACGATATTGCTTATTCCAAAACCAATGATTTAAATAGTAGACATGAAGCTGATAAAATTCTTGAAAATAAAGCTTGGGAACGAGTTCTTGCAAAAGATAGCAGTCTTGCAAAAAAATCGTTTGCGTATATGGTTACTAACGCAATGAAAGCCAAAAGAAAACTTGGTATGGGATTGAAGAAGGTTGCAAAAAAAAAGTGAACAAAATGGAAAAAAGCTGTTCAGTACATCAATTAAAAATGCAACAAAAGTATTGAAGAAGGAAAAACCTCAAGACATTAACTCTGCAATTAGGATTGCACGTAAGATTATCAACAAGTCGTTAAGGGGAAAGAAATCGCAAGTTGTAATACCACGCATAATTAATGTTCCAAAAATTGGTGGCTTCTTACCTTTGGTACCTATTCTTACTGCTCTGAGTGCAATTGGTAGTCTTTCTACTGGCGGAGCAGCTATAGCAAAAGCAATAAATGCTGCTAAGAATGCCAAACAAAAACTTGATGAAGCAACTAGACATAATAAAACAATGGAAGCAGTAGCAATGGGGAAAGGTTTTTACCTTAAACCATATAAGAAAGGATATGGATTGCTTTGTCAAGAAAAACAAAAACCAAATTTTTCATAAAGCTGCCCAATAAACCCCTATCTGATGTTGATTTGAGAAACTTTTCAACAAACATTCCATACTTTAGAGGAGTTTTCATGTTGGATACACTACCAAAACGATCGAGAAAACGAGAATGCGGAATCATTAATTTGGATTTATCAAGAGGTCCTGGAACCCATTGGGTAGCATATTATAAAAACAATGAACATAAAGAATATTTCGACAGTTTTGGAAATTTACAACCTCCATTAGAATTAGTTAAATATCTAGGCAAAAATATAAAATATAATTACAATCAATATCAAGATTATAATTCATTTAAATGTGGAAATTTATGTCTTCAATTTCTTTACAAAATAAGTGAAAAGAATAAATAAATAACACACACACACAAAAAATTTTTTAAATTTTGATGTTTTATTAATAAAAAAAGTTTATAAAATATATTTCTACATATTATTCCCACTGTGGGTATTGAGTATTTGTTAGAAATATACTTATTTCAGCAGCAGTGTCCAATTTTAGGGAATTTTCTCCTTGCTTACATATGCAATATATCCCAGATGCTAGTTCTATTATGTCATCATCCGATAGCGTGTTGTAACGATTTGATAAGAACATTATGTTATTTTCCAGTTCAATTTGAATTGTGGTGCCGTATTTACTTGTCACCCGTTTAGCATTTTTTACTGTATATTTAGTTGAGTCCTTTAGCTCTTTTATATGGAATAATGTTTTCTTGTTTAAATTGTTGAACTTTGTTATCAAATTTGTTGGATTCATTGTCAAAAATGTTAATTAATTAATTAAATTTAATTTTTAAATATATATTTTTTTTCTTCTTCTCTTTTTGACAGATTGCTCAATCTGCTTTTGTAAACTGACGTATTAAATATTTCTACCAATCTTTAAATAGGTAAAAAAAAATTCTTAAAAGAAAGACCAGTAACGTAGCTATCTCTTTTTCTCATATTGTAATTATATTTTACGTAAATTTTTTGTTTTGTCAGTGACAGAATTGTAGTGAAAGAGATAGTTACATATTTTGACGTTCTAAGGTGTAACTGAAACAAAAAATTTCAAAACAAAAGATCATAGAGATAGTTATATTCATGTGCTAAAGTGTAACTGAAACAAAAAATTACAAAACAAAAGATTAGAGAGATAGTTATATTAATGTGCCAAAGTGCAACTGAAACAAAAAAATTTCAAAAGAACTCACAATTTTTTGTAAAATGTTAATTTCACAAGAATATTTTACTATAAATAAGAATGTAAACCTTTCAAGAGTACTAATATAAAAATAGCATTCAAGAAAAAAGTATTCTTTAAAAAAAGAAAATTAAAATATAAATAAAAAAAATGAGTCAAGTACGTGAACGATTATTTGATTTTCTTAAATCCTTTGAGGACTTATTGCTCTATGAGCATAAAGAAACCATCAATTTTTTCGTCTCCATGCTCACTGAAAATGAAGACTATGGAGTTATAGAACAAGAGGACTCTAATAGTGGGCATTTTGCCAGCTGCCCCTGGTATAGCCAAGGATGCGAGGAAGGGCCCGACACATGTAGATGCACCATGTTCCACATAAGGAAAAAAATTATTTTTAAGATTATTGAAACTTATAAAAATTTGTCAAAAATAAATAATGAACAAATATAGAATATATATGTATGTGTATGGGTTTTATTTAGTTTTTTATTGTTTTTTTTAAATATAAATATGTATATATAGAGATTAATAGAGCGAAAAAACTATTAGTTTAAATATTATTTTCATTGAGGATGGATAAACGTACTTTAAAAAATATATTTCACAACAATCAAGAACGAAAACCTCAAATATATGATTTGGTTTTTGAGTTTGAATACTTGCTCAATTGGAAATTGAAGGCTTCATGTGGATTTTCAACAGCTTTTGGCTTTAAGCCAATGATATGGTTGAATTATAAAAATAAGCAATTCATTGGACTGGATCGGGAAGAGTGGTTACATCTCATGTGTTATAAGGAGTATATTCATGATATGCTTAATCGTCGGGATTTTTTAAACTCTATAAATATAATTGATAATGAAAGTGAGAGAGATGTTGAATATAAGTTTCAATATAAAAGAGGTGTTTGTTTTTTAGTCATCATACAAGGAAACTTTAAAATAAAAATTGATTCTGACACTTGGAGATCACTCACTCAAATTCGAGTATTTTTTACATCAATTTTATGTTGGAACAACATTCTGAGAAAACAAATCCTTCATTTCTATCATGAATATTATATACCAACCTGCTCCGCTTTAAACAAAACAAAACTTCAAATCAATGAAATACAAGGAATACACGAAAGGGATGTAAAGATTGAATTAACACGACTTTGTTATGATATTGGAGAAAAAATGCAACACAAGATTGTTACAGATGTGAAAATTCATAAATTTTATTTAAGGATGGATAATAAATAAAAAAACTGTACACAAAAAATATTTGTTTTTAATGTTTTTTGTTTTTATTTATTTTTTATTTTCATATTAGTGTATATTTTATTTAAAAAACTAAATAACTAGACAATATTTCTTAAATAAAAAATAATTTACAATAGACACAAAGATTTTTTACTTAAAACTAAATAATTATAATTAGAGAAATAAATTACAGAAGCTTTAATTTGTATACATATTTTACTCATCTTCTTGAAGTTTTTCTATTTCTAATAATAACATATCAAGTTCATAATCAGGATTTGTTTCATCAATTTCAATATGATGCCATGCATATGTGTTTATACCATCACTTTTGACTTTTCTCTTGTCATCTTGATAACTTAATATTACTTTATGTATTTGCATAGTATATAATTCATGCAACTTAGACTTAAAAGTGAGCATATTATCATAAACATTTGATCTGTTAAATAAACAATCTCTATACGAACTTAGGCTATACTTATCTAAAACACATTTTTTTACTCCTTTAGATTTTTTAATTTCATTTCCATTTTGTACACTAAAGGAGTACATTTAAGGCCGTAATCCCACGAATTCTTCCATAATCATACCACAATTCTCATCTTTCATCATACCCAGAACTTTTTTGTTTACGAGTGGAATCCCGTAATCATTTGTTTCTGGATAGTCAGAAGTGTCAAATTCATGTTCTATATCCTTTTTAATGTCTGCGTAAAAGTCTTCAGTTTGTATTGTGTATATGAATGAGTCAGTATCCATGTAATTTAATTTCAATTTTGACTTGAATTTAGGTTGCATGTATCTATAATGAAAATTATACATCTTCCATTTAAAAAGTTCTAGCACACAAAATCCTAAATATATTGGCTTATTATAACATGTCTTCACTCGATTCATTTGAATCGCTACCATATCTTCTGAAAATATTGCTAAGCTATGAAAATTTGATTTAGATATCCAATTTTAAGCACCCAAGCGGTTTCGGTTTAATGTAGTCCAACTGGTAACAATCCTCACATCTTTCCTTTTGTCCACATTCTCCATGGTTTTCCCATATACTGCGTTGTTGAGCAATTTAAAAATTTTTTTTTCAAAGTTATTTCTAGCTTCGGCTCTGTATTTAGTATTAAGATCTATATAATCTTTCAACCATGGAGACTGCTTAAAAGTTAGAACTCTATGTATTTTTTTCAAAATCAAACCGTTTTTTAGACATTGCTTAAGTACTCTGTAATGAATTATATAAGAATGTTTTGGCGAAAAATCAGTTATTAGTTTTTTATATTTTGATGCTCCAATTTCCTTGTTTTCGGCACAGAAAGGAAGATCGTTATGCATGTTATGTAAATAAGAAGGATATTCTAAATCAACCTCATATACATAACCATCATTTGAATTATCATCTATTAACTGCGGATTAATATTTAGTTCTTCGCCTTTTAACCATCTGAATCCTCCATAAGGAAGATGTTCAGACATGGCCCAACCACAAAGATTGTTTGCATCTAAATACATAAGAAATTCGGAAGGTTTATTTTTATCAAAAGTGTCTAAATACTTATTATTTGCCTTGGAGTATCTTTTACAACATTGGACAATTCCACCTCGTATCCCTTTTTTAAAGAAATTGTACATGTCGATATCGGTTATTAGCTCTAATTCAATGTTTGTATGCTTAAGCATAGCATCCCAAGATAGCCCCGGGGCAGTATAGTATTGACAGGGGTCCAAGCTATAAATTTTTTTACAGACATTTCTAAAATTTTCAAAAATATCCGTTAGGAGAAGCACATCTGTTTTCAAATACAATTCCATATAATCTTTCAAAGTTTTGCAGTTAAAAATTTTCCAGACTTCATTCGCATGCGCATAGTCTTCAATAGAACATTCTTTGTTATTAAGTTTATTAAAGAAATCTTTTCTAGGTGGAAGTTGTGTTTCATTAAGTTTTTCAAAAGAATCAAGATAATCATAAGGAAAAATTCCTTTCCTCCTTATGAGATTAAATTCTTGGCTTGTTTGAAATTGTGCTCTAATAGTATGAAAATCGTTGACGGTAAGATTATTTGCCAACGATTCCAAACTATCGGCCATAAAACGCATTGTATCAAGAAACCTAAGTTCAAGATCTGTACCATCACTCATATTAATAAATTGAGATAGAGATATATATAACTCTTTATTTAACGGAAGGACTTTTATATTTGTCGCAACCTTACTTAATTCTTTCACAAAAAGATGAGAATCATAGGATGAATAGTTATGAAAATAAATTGGAATAAACTTGGGTACTTGATAACTTAGGTTGCATCTGTTATGCGCAGCACCTCGATATTTACCGCTTATATGACAATGATCTCTCACACGATCATTATTTAAGTATTGTCCACATATGTGACAAGTTATCGCATTGTAAAATGTTACATTTTCTTCATCTGTCAAGTTCTCCATTTCAATTGTTTTTGTGAGATAATTGTTATAGATATCTTGACAATCTTGATTCAAAAATGTAACAAATTTTTCAGAAGCATCTTTACCCGTATAAATTCTCAGCTTATCCAATTTATTGTCATGCTTACACTTAATAAAATAGCTGAATGCGCAGGGTACATGTGACTGATTTAATTTAGTTTTACTACTTACACTAAAGTCTATCTGTTGCAAAACACATTCAAAATCGGCGTATACAACAAAAGGGACGTCAATTTTTCTATGGTGGCTCTTGAACCGCAGTATGGAGTCTTCTGCCTTTGGCATTGTGGTAACTATTTTACCACATTCCATTTTATGTTTCTCCATAATATTTTCAAGATGGGTGTATTGCAGACAACTGTTGCAAAATAAGAGTCGTTCGCAATGTGTCGTTGTTTGCCTTTTTAGTAGTCTGTAAGACATCAAAAACGCGTATTGTATTATTTAATTTTAAATACTTTCCAATATATTACTTACTTTGAAATATCTTTTATAAAAATATAGTGATGCCCATCCACGTTTTCCAATAGCAATAAGTTAACATGCTTGGTCTTCTCATTTTGGGTTATATAAAATGGTCCAATTAGTTCATCACTCTCGTCGTCATATCCAAACACATTCACACTAACATCATTCTGTCCCTCAAATTCCTTAATATATTTTAGTGACATCGGAAATGTCAAATTTGAAAAATCAATTGTAGTTCCATCTCGAAGCGAAATTATATTATATAAATTGATAGCCGAGGTACTCATTGCCGCAATTAAGGCCCACTTAAAACAGTAATTATCACTGTTTTCAATATTAATGCAAGCACCACGACTAGCAAGCTTCTGCGGGGTGCTAATCCAATGAGCTCCTTTTACCAAAGAAGATTTATTAATATTAAGTTCAGCTCAAACTATGCGAACAAGAGTCCATCCGGAATCTCTTTCGTGAAACTCAGACATTTTATTTCGAATTTCTCTGACCTGCTTACAGAAAAATTCATTCACGTCATCTGCTCTAGTCAATAAGCTCATTTTTGCTGTATGTACTATAATTATTATTTCTAATTCTTCGCCCACAATTTTTAAATATTCTGCAACTATACTTATATTAAATTTCAATATAGTATGTTGCTTCAAATGGTACTCAAGCCTCTCTATAAAAGTCGATTCATTTTCGACAACAAAATCTTCAAAGAGAAGTTGATCCTTTTTATTTTCTATTCCATAAGAAATAATATTATTTTGAAATGCTCTTCTGATCTCATAATATTTCATACACTCTCCATCAATGTTGATATTATTATTTGTTGAAATACTTCCTAAATCCTGTAAACCGTGCTGTTGTTGTTGTTGTTGATATTCATAAGTATTTGTGTACCATTGCATGGAGGTAGAGGGTTGTTGGCAATACATTTGTTTTTGTTGTTGTTGTAGTTGATATTGCAATTGTTGGTCAGTATTTGGGTACCATTGCATGGCCGTAGGATATGGTTGCTGTTGTTGAGGATATTGATATTGTTGATGTTGTTGAGGATATTGATATTGTTGTTGTTCTTGAGGATATTGGTATTGTTGTTGTTGTTGTTGTTGAGGATATTGATATTGTTGTTGGGGATATAGATATTGTTGTTGTTGTTGAGGATATTGATATTGTTGTTGTTGTTGTTCTTGAGGATACTGATATTGTTGTTGTTGTTCTTGAGGATATTGGTATTATTGTTGTTGTTGTTGAGGATATTGATATTGTTGTTGTTGTTGTTGTTGTTGTTGTTGAGGATATTGTTGTTGTTGTTGAGGATATTGATATTGTTGCTGTTGTTGAGGATATATATATTGGTCCTCAACACCATGATTTTGGATGTGATTCAGAAAGCATTTTTTGTATTTATAAATCTTTTTACACACATTGCACTCATAAGCTAAAGAATTCATTTTCTTTTTTTTTATTTTAGTTTATACAATATTATTATATATAAATATATATTTAATATTATTATATTTAATATTTTTTATTCAAAAGTCACTTTGATTATTTACGTATTAACAGCGAAATTATTGAGGATTTGACACTTGTAGAGACAATGCTTTACTTGCTGCTAGAATAAAAAACTTCTCAATTTATACAAGTTAGGATTAAGTCATATGCACAATGTAAAAGTCAATAGACAGAGACAAATGTCAGCAAGCAGTGAAAATAACAACCAATCTTTGACAATCCTCAATATCACAAACTTCAATTTCTTTACAAAAGAAGTGAAAAGAATGAATAAATACAACACGCATAAATTGTATATTTTATTCATTTCTTCAAACTCTTTACACATAAAAAATTAAAATCAAACAACAACAACAACAAAAACAAAACATTGATATCTCACCAGCATACATAATTACTTTCTAAAATACCCTTCCATGTCCCCAGCTAAAAAAAGGAATATTACAAACAACAAAAAGTACACACTATGATATTTTGTGACATCGCAACAGTGTGCCCTAGTGGTAACGTTTATCATTTCCGTTTTGTATTCCATATAAAAAAAAAAAACATAATGTGAAAGGCGTTGCACACATTTTAAAAAATGATTAGAACACAAGAAAATGCCAGATTTGTACTCGGCATTGCACATATACATATACGACTACTTACCCATCTGCCAACGCTCAAGTTATTGTAAAAACATACACACGTATGAGCATAACGTTGGCTCCCATGATCACGCATCTCTAATTCCCTTTGACAATCATAAATATCTTACACTTCATTTTTTCCAACCTTCAAATAAGTTCATAAATTACATACTTCGTTTACCTCTTCAAACTCTTTAAATAAGGAAATAGAAAAATCAAACTAAATAAAACCAACAACAAAAAACATTCATAGATTTCCCACAAGCATACATAATTTCTTTCTAAAATAATCTTCCATGACCACCAGCTAAAAAAAAGAATATTGCAAAAAGACAAAAACAACATTTTTCTCTATGCACACACGCACTTACACTCTAAAATCATAAACCTGCTTCAACCGCTTAACAAACAAAAAAAAATTCCATTCAAAATTAAAATTAAAGCAAAAGCATACATAAAATCCTTCGTACCTACATAATTAACTATGTACATCGACGAACGGATATCAAACCATGATTATCTCACAAACCATATATTTTATTCATGTCTTCGAACTCTTTAAACATAGGAAAAAAATAAATAAAAATCAAACTAAATAAAACCAACAACAAAAAACATTCATTGATTTCCACACAATTTCTTTCTCAAGTACCCTTCCGCACCCCTTAACAACGAAAAAACATAATACGTACAAACAAAAGAATATTACAAAAAACTAAACTATGCACACACGCACACACAATATAAAATCATGAACCTGCTGCAACCGCTTAACAAACGAAAAAACATACTACATACAAACAAGCCCCACGTGCATACATAATTAACTATGCGCATCGGCGAACGGATATCAAACCATGATTATCTCACAAACCATATATTTTATTCATGTCTTCGAACTCTTTAAACATAGAAAAAAAATAAATAAAAATCAAACTAAATAAAACCAACAACAAAAAACCATTCATTGATTTCCACACAATTTCTTTCTCAAGTACCCTTCCGCACCGCTTAACAAACGAAAATACATACTACGTACAAACAAGCCCCCACGTGCATACATAATTAACTATGCGCATCGGCGAACGGATATCAAACCATAAAATTAAAACAAACACACATCGACGGCCGACATCAAACTACCCTTTTCTACGTACATACCGTCCATAACCCTCGTCACTTCGCACCATTGACAGTAATTACCTTAATATGTAAATTTTAGCCCATAAATTACAAAATTTCGATTTAAATTACCCAAATTTGACAATTTTTATTGCTCGGGCGCATACATTCTACTACTACTTTAATTTAATTTTTAAAAGAATGAGATATTGTAATAAAGCTTAAAGCATTTCAATTATGATATTTGCTGATGTTGCATCTGAAATGCAGAATAATATACATACACATATGTACGTGTGTATTTTTGTATGGGGCACAAGTAGAATGAGTCATCATTCTACTTGCGCCAAACTTGTAGAATTATTCCTAATACATGCATGCATACATATGTACATACATACAGGCAAAGTTAAATATACAAATAAACATGAAGCAAAATTATACCAAGGTCAACTCAAAATTATTTTAAATATGGGTGCAGTCAACTTTAAAATTATGTGATTTATATAAGGTTTAAAAGATATTTTTTAGCTAAATTTCTATTATGAATACAATTTTAGTGAATTTTGCTTTAACAAAATTCGAAATGCTGTTTAATATTTTTATGAATATGGTTGTAAGCATTTAGTAAGAGACAATGCAAATGTAAGTATAATGTTTATGCAAGATGAGAAAAAAAATTAAGGACGTTTATAGGCATCATGTTGTATGTAATATGAATTTTTAAAAGTTTTAAGAAGTTTGTAGAGAGTGTTGGAAGGAAAAATAATATAATATTTTCTTAACGTTCTTCAGGTTTTATATGTTTTCATAAAAAAATTACTGCTCATAAAAGATTGACTTTAGTTGATTCATCTAACTTTAAACTTCATTCATATAAATGTTATAAATGGCTAGCTACTTGTAAACTGATAATTCAATCTGAATCAGATAGCCTGATCTGAAAACCAGACCAGCTACCTGATAAGCTGATTTGATATCTGATAAGCTGATCTGAAAACCAGACCAGCTCCTGAAAAGCTTATCTGCAAACCAGACCAGCTCTTGAAAAGCTGATCTGAAAACCAGACCAGGTCCTAAAAGCTGATCTGAAAACCAGACCAGGTCCTGAAAAGCTGATCTGAAAACCAGACCAGCTCCTGATAAGCTGATAGCTGATACCTGTTATTTACAATTATCAAACATGGATGAGAAAGTTTTAAAGCAGTTGGTGTTGACAAGAAATGTATTGAAGAAAAAGCTTCGTAGTATAAAAACTGGTGAAATAGATACACGTGAACAACTAAGAGACAATTAATATTTAAACTTATAACAAAACCTCTCAAAGAATTCATAAATAGTTCTAAGAAAATTAACAGAATGTCCATGAAAGAAGAAAGTAAAATTAAGACAGAAGTTGAAAAAAATACAAGTTTAAAGCCTGAAAACCCACTAGTCAAGATAGAGCCCAGTACACCAAAGAAACTAGCAGAAGGTACAAAATTTGATAGTTCCATCTTATTTAATGATGCTAATACTGAGAATAATGATGAGGATGATTTTTACTCACAGACTACCAATTCTTAAGATACTTATACTGACTTATCAGTCTTGGAAAGAAGAAATAAATTAGATACAAACTATGGTCGACATAAAGATTTAAATAGTGAATGGAAATTTGGTGATAGCAATCTCAAACTGAATGAAGATAAAATACAAGTTGGTGGCCAAATATGGGCTCTAACACCAGAGCTATTTTATCTAATATTTTATAAAATATCAAAAAATCATGATAATTTTTAACTCGAAATCTATAAAAAGATTTTAAATACTACTAATGTATACATACAGAATCATCATCGTTCACTGATGGAGAACGATGTTATCAGAAAATTGTTTCTGGAAACTGAAATCGACAAACTAAAGGAAAATTTAATAATATGGCTTAGGTCATTAATATTCTAGAATGTTTAAATGCAAAATTATGGACTAGAACGTGAAATAAAATTAGAGGTAAAAGACGGTTATTAAATTGAAAAAACCATTCTAAAAATTAAATCATGTTTTGAAAGACATATTAAATTGAATTGATAAGGAATAGATTGGAAATAACTAGATGTTAGTATAAATAGCTGAAAAAGCATCAAGTAGGCCACAACACTCCAAAAAAAAATAAAAAACAACTAAATTTTAAAAAGAAATTTAGTAAACCAACTCCATAAGCAATCTCTAAAATGGATTGTGTGTTGTAAAAATATAATGAAAGAAATAGATGATATTTGGGAAGCTGATTTAGTTGAAATTGGAAACTGTACTACAGAAAATATAAGTTATTGATTGTTGTAGGCTGTAATTGTCACGTTCTCAAAGTTTATATAGTCAGTATCGTTGAAAATAAAGGATGCACTCTAAAAAGCCAAGGTAATTGAAAGTTTTTTTGAACTGGTACGAATAACAAAACAAAAAAACAAAAAGCAGATGATAGTAAAGAATTTTTTAATAAACACTTTGGAAAATTCATTCACAAATGTAGCATTACTCAATATAAAAGCATCAATAGTAGAATAATTTAATAGATTATTGAAAGAACTGTTGTGAAAAGAATTTACCATTAATGGTTCATATAAGTGGATTGATATATAAAGACTTACTTAGTGTAAAAAATAGAAAAGTTCATTTCACCATTGAAATGTTTGCGATTAAAGTTAACTCAACAAATGAGAAAAAAAAACTGTTAAATACAGTATACAGTAATTTGACGATGATAAAATGCTGAAATTATATAAAAATAAAATTAAAAAGGAAAAATCTAGTTTGTCTTGTTTTTGAATAATTGATTAAGAATGATAGGTCTTAGGAAAGATAATTAACTTAATGTATTGTAATTCTCTAAACTTGTTGGTAAGTATGAAATATTGTGAAAACTTAAGTGTTCAAAATGAAGTAAAACACAGTGTTATATTCAGCAACACATCATATTATCAGTTTTTATAGTAAAATATGTACATATATTTTCCATTTTGAAAGCTCTAAAGAATAAATTTTAAAATACGAATATGAGCCTATTATAAAAGATCTTTACTTTGTTCATTTCTTTAGCTATCAGATCTTTAGAAAACATAAATAAACTAAAGAAATTGGACTTTAGTATCCATTCTTTAAGAATGTAGATGTGTATAAATGAGTATCAAAAAAAATTTAGTGAATAAATATGGACTTCAATAAGAATCATGCTGAAGAATGCATAAATTATAAAATGCAATCTAAACAGATATTACTTTATATCTGTATCTATATGAGTATCAAATAAATTAACTGAAAAAATGAAAGCATGTCGACGCATGAATAATTAAAAAAATTCCTCAATTCTGATTAAAATTCCTCACGTCATAAAATTTTTGCAAATGAATTGCATATGTATATATGTATCTACTGTGCAAAAAATTCAAAAGAGTGAATTCGTAAAATGTAATAGTATAGATTTTTGAAACACCACTACATCTCGGACTCTCGCGTCACTATCGATAGAAGCATGCTAAGGCATGCATGCTAAGTAAAAAATATGAATAAAGCTGTTAGATGATGATGAAAAACTCTTTTTTAATAATGGATCAATACAACTCATGAATGTGTTATATAGGGTATGCTTGATGGTGATGAGGACCTTTTTTAAGTGAAAAATCATTACATCTGCATGCGATACAATCCAGCCTACGTTAACAAGAATAACTTTAAAGGGTCAACCAGTAAACCTCATGTTGAAACACTTGAGGTAAAAATCTCTCAAACATACATAGATATTCCAATGTTTCTGACACTATGCAAATACGTATGGTGAATTGCTTGTTGGTGGAAGTAACTGAGTTATTTGAGATCGATTTTCTAGAATAGTTGATTATTAACATGTATTTCCTTGTATATGAACTAATTTCTACATACCTACATATATTTATGTATATGTATACTTTTAAAAAATATATATGTAAATGCTCCCTATTTCAAGAAGTAAATCTTAATGTTGTGACACATTAGAAGGAAAAGTAAATAAAAGTAAAGAGTGACTAACTAACTTATACAAGCGTACTAACAGACACATAAAGCACAATTAAATTAAAGATATCAAAAATATGAATACAACAAGCTGAACTTTAATAAAATGAGAAAAAATAGTATCTTCTAGAACATCAAATATCAGCCTTCATAAAATAAATATATATCGTATTAATGTAAACTTAGTATCAGTATCAAGCAACATAATTTTTGACAATTAAATTTTTAAAATTTAATTATCCATAATTAATTAATTCCTTCAGTATATGCGGTTTCTGTAGTATACAGGAGAGAGAGGGTAGATTTAAATTCCTAGAAAACGACTTTATTTTCTGTTGATCGCTATTCAAGAAGAAAATTAGTTTGTTTATTATGGTTTAACTAATTTAAAAGTACATTCATATCTATACTTCTTAACATAAAAATCAAAAACAAATATTATTCAATTCTATATTATATGTATCTAAAATTCCAAAAAAGCTGTTACATATAAGTATGGAGGAATCTCCAGCGCTTCTAACTGCATCAGAGTTTAAGAAAAACAGCTCCTTTTATTCAATAGGAGACCAATTGAATAAAATTTTAATTTGAAACAGTAAGCAAAGACACCAGCTTACTGCATTCTTATTCATGATCGTATAATAGAATATATAACCACCGAAGGACAAATTTTTAAAGTCTTATAAATTAAGCCATGTGTAAAATAAACATAAATTTTATAGAGGACTAAGGTTTCAAAAGTAATTCAATTGATTTCATTGGAAAAAAAGTAGCGTTTGTTTTCATCAATTATGCAAATAACAATTTCATTACAAAACTCCCCTTTGATTTTAAATGTTTATCAAAAAAATTAAAAAAGTTAAACCAAGCAAACTGGCTAACAAAAAAACTGTCATCACCTAAACTGGACTGCTGGATCAGTTTCATTTCAAAGCGTATGCAATTTTTTAAAAGCCAACGCAAGATGTTTAACAATTTATGTAAAAGGTGAAGAAAAAAGACGATGGTTGGAAAAAATTTTAGACCGAAAAATTTCTAACGTTGAGGTATAGGCTGCATCAACTTTAAGCAAATTTAAGTTTAATAAAGGAAATATTTCTGTTATAGTTACTTTTACTTTAGAGTATGTATCTTCAGGAATTCAGCTTTACTTAAAATAGAAAATCCTCACAAACTTTTAAGTAAATGCAAATGAAAATTAAAACAACGTTTTTTTTAATTTCAAATAAAAAAGCTGCAGATATTTCACATCTATACACAGAACATCAGCAGCAGCAACAACAACAACAACAACAAGAACAACAACAACAAAAGGCATGACATGACGAAAAAAATATGTATTCAAAGATCGAGATAAACACTTATTTGTATGTACATACATACATACATGCAAACATAAAATCAATTTGTAGATATGTATGTATACATATCAAATTTCTTATCAATGCTCAAGTATTTATTAGATCTTAACAATCACACTTACATATCTACATCATGAAAATATATTAAGCATAAATTCGCGTGGTCTACACTGAAGGAAATTATGCTGCGTAAAAATAAGAATGCGTCACATTAATTCAATAATAGAAAATGTATGTTGAGATACCTAAAAACTAATGAGTTTAATAAATGAATACTGTAAATTAATATTTTTCCATATTGAAATAAGAAATTTCAATATGACTAAACCTTTGCTAATGTTTCTTATTAATTCAACATGGTTTTTACTGATTTTAAGTTTTTTTTTTGTGTCGAAAAGTCGTCCAGTCAAAGAAGGTGGATGTAGTTAAACAAACAAAATCTGTAATATAAACAAATTTCTCAAAGGCAGACTTTAACGCGAGACAAATTTAAGCATGAAAAATTATAAAGCAATCTTAAGTATAAAAACATAATAGGATTAGGGAAGTTCAGATATATGATAGTATTTTATAGTACCAAATGTCGATATTGAAAACAATTTATTGCTACCTACATTTAAATACCAGCTCGAGAAACTCATATACACACGCATACACACACACACACATAGCAGGATTCATCTAAGAAAAATCCAAGAAAATTTTAACAACACTCCGCCCTCACAAATCAAGACCAGCCTGAAATCCTTACAGATATACATTCACAAATTCCTATGGTCATACATACATACATATACAATATATAAAATTAATCTCAACAACAGAACACTCTCACCTACCTGAATTATGGATAGTCTTAAACTCCCATAGACATATATACATATAGATTCCCACGGCTACATATAACAAGAAAATATCGCCTATAATAAATCACAATCATCTTAAATTCTCACAGCCATACATACATACACACAGTCAATCTACCTCAACAATATCCTCACCCACCTCAAATCACGACCAGCCTTAAACTCCTACAGACAAACACACCTACAAATCCCTATGGCTACATATTACGTCAACAACCCCACCCACCCAAATCATAGTCAGCTTTAAGCTCCTACATACATACAAACATACAGATTCCCCCTCGTCACTCATAAATCGCGATCAGCCTTAAGCTCCTACAGAAATATATACACAAACACACACATACACAAACAAACACACACACACATACACACAAACACACACACACCTCCACAACACCCCAACCCACCTCAAATCACGATCAGCATTAAATTCTCACAGGCATACATGTAATCGATCTACCTCAACTACACCTCCGCCCCCTGCTTATCGAAGCCTTGCTTAAATTCCTGCAGACAGATACATCCACAAACTCCTACGGTTACATATTACAACACCTACAAACACCCATCCACCCAAATCACAGTCTACCAACACCTATGTTAGCATTAGAAAAAATAACTTTCACGTTTTCCCGTCGGCATAAGGACAAATCATTTCCATGATTTTCCCTTCGGTATTAGGAAAAAATAATAATCATAATAATGCCGTCGGCATTTGAAAAAAATAATAATAATCATGTATTGCCGTCGGCATTAGGAAAAATTATCATGCATTGCCGTAGGCATTAGGAAAAATTATCATTCATTGCCGTCGGCATATACACACATAAAAACCTCAAAACTATAAGTCAACTTAATACATTCACACAAAATATTCCACACAAAAAATTCCCACGGTCAAGCGGACAGTCAAAGAGACATCCAAACAGACAGACATACTCTTAATGTAAACAAAACCTCTTAATGTCAACAAAAAACTCCTAATGTAAACAAAAAGCATCAAAGCGCCGCCGAAAACACAAATTTCCAAGAATTTAACAATTTTCAAATTTTAATTACCCAAATTTAACAATTTCAACCACAATTTAACAATTTCAGCCAACAATATTGCCAGTTTAAGTGACGCAGAACCGGTAGTTCGCTACTACTCTTATGTGTTCCATAATAAAAATGATGAGATTTTCGTATTTAAGATTAAATTATTTTTTTTAATACATGTATTTATTTATTGTATCTTCAAATATGAACTAACAATAAGTATTCAAATCTTAAATCTAAAACATAATTATTAGGCCCGACCACTGTCGGACATAAACTTGTTAATAGTTATTAATAATACATACATAACTAATGATACTCAAAAAAGGGGGAAAAAAGTATTTTCTGGAGTGTTGAGTATAAGAGCCCGTGTGTCCCTCTTTTTTAGACGGATGTGTCTAGTAAAGTTCAATATATTACGAGCAAGCGGATTAGCATGTGATTCGAGTTTTGTTAAATATTTGCCTGCGTATTTTGCAATTTCTTCAATCACTAGTGGCATATTTAAATCGCGACGTATATTAGAATTTTTAAATGTACCATGGAGCCGATGTTATAAACCGTAAGATTTAGTTTTCCATTCGTTGGATCCTCTCGACATTGGAAGCTCAGACAGTGCCCCATAACTGAATTTCGTAGCACCATATTGGCTTCAAAAGCGACTTGTATAGCAAAAGCTTGCAGTCTAGGCTGAGTTTTGAATTTTTGCCATTCATCCAATATTTTTGAGTTAACTTAAGTTTACCAAGGCTGAGTCATACAGGCCAATAAGTCTGCTATCAACAATGTCAAAACTCTTCGAAAAGCTGCTCATGACAAAATTGTCCCCAATTTTAACTGATAGTGGGTGCATCCCAGACCATCAATTTGGTTTTAGAAGTCAGCATAGCACCATTGAACAAACTCATAGACTGGTGCAATTTATAAGAAGAACTTTTGAAGAAAAAATGTATTGTTCTGCCCTGTTTATTGACGTTTCTCAGGCCTTTGATAAAGTGTGGCATGAAGGCCTTATTTTAAAATTAAAATCATTTTTACCAATAAATTTTCTGAATTTATTAGAAAGCTACATAACTACCCGAAAGTTTACGATTGTGGAAGGAGAATTCATGAGTCTGCCCCAATCTATATCATCCGGTGTACCACAGGGGAGCATACTGGGGCCAGTTTTGTATTTGATTTATACTTGTGATATGCCTGTGAGCAGCAATATCCATACATCTACGTTTGCCGATGATACAGCCTGCCTTAGTATACACAAAAACCCGCACGAGGCGTCCCGATATCTTCAAGAACATTTTACACAGTTAGAAATCTGGTTGAACTTATGGAGAATTAAAGTCAATGAACAAAAGTGTGTCCATACAACGTTTACCCTAAGAAGAGATACTTGTTCCCCCATTCGAATCAACAATCAAAATATTCCTCAGCATTCCCAAGCGAAATACCTTGGTATACACCTTGATCGAAGACTTACATGGAAACATCATATTGACTTTAAGCTAACTCAGATGAAACTTAAGTTATCTCAAATTCATTGGTTGATTGGCAGAAATTCAACACTTAGTCTGGACTGCAAACTTTTAATATACAAGTCGCTTTTGAAGCCAATATGGTGTTACGGTATCCAGTTATGGGGCACTGCTTCAGCTTCCAGTGTAGAGAGAATTCAACGAAGACAAACCAAAATTTTAAGGTTTATAACATCTGCTCCATGGTATATTAAGAATTCAAATTTGCATCGTGATTTAAAAATGCCACTAGTGACTGAAGAAATTGCAAGATACGCAGGCAAATACTTAACAAAACTCGAGTCACATCCTAATCCGCTTGCTCGTAATATTTTGAATTTTAATGGTCACATCCACCTAAAAAAGAGGGACACAAGGGCTCTTATACTCAACACTCTAGATGGGAATGCTTGAAAATACATTTAATTTTCCTTTTTGATTATCACTACTTTGTATTATTTAAATTATCACTAAGTTTTGGCCGACACTGGTCGGGCTAAATAATTATATTTTAGCTTTAAGATTTGATCACTTATTGTTAGTTCATTTTTGAAGATACAATAAATAAATATATGTATTAAAAAAAAAAAAAAAAAAAACTTAAGTTTCATCTGGGTTAACTTAGAGTCAATATGATGTTTCCATGTTTCCATGGCTTTGATCAAGGTGTATGCAAAGGTATTTAACGTGGGAATGTTAAGAAATATTTTGATTATTGATTCGAATAGGTGAGCAAGTATCTCTTCTTAGGGTAAACGTTATATGGACACACTTTTTTTCATTGACTTTAATTCTCCATAAATTCAACCATATTTCCAGCTGGGTAATATGTTCCTGAAGATTGCGGGATGCGTCATAAGGGTTTTTGTACACACTCATACAGGCTGTATCATCGGCAAATGTAGAGGTGTGGATGTTATTGCTCACAGGCATATCACAAGTATATATTAAATACAAGGCAGGACCTGGAATGCTACCCTGTGGCACACTAGAACATATAGATTCGGGAACACTCGTGAACTCTCCTTCTACGACAGTGAACTTCCTATCAATAATATATTTTTCCAAAAGCTTTTGAATTTTTATTGGAAGATATGTCTTCAATTTTAAAACTAGGCCTTCGTGCCATACTTTATCAAACGCCTGAGAAACATCAATAAAGAGAGCAGAACAATACTTATTTTCTTCAAATGTTCTTTTTACAACTTGGACCAGTCTATGCGTTTGTTCAATGGTACTATGCTGATTTCTAAAGACAAATTGATGGTCCGGGATGCACCCATTATCAGCTAAAATTTTGGACAATTTAGTCATGAGCAGCTTTTCGAAAAGCTTTGAGATTGTTGATAGTAAGCTTATGAGTCTATATGACTTAGTCTTGGTAAGATCTTTGCCTGGCTTCGGAATCATTTTTATCTTGGCAAGTTTCCACTTCAGAGGAAGAGGAGGAGGCAGGATTCTTATTACAATATGAGGCAAGTTCATCAGCATTTTGTTACTAATGCCATCATTGGTGCTTTCTTCGGGTTGAGTTCAGCAATTACTTTTTGTACTTCACGCATCTTAAACCTTATGGCTCGAGGGGGTAGAGAAACTACACTTGGTAAATCAACAGCACCCGTACATGAATTGGGAGAGAATACAGATCTTAAATGCTCAGCAAATAAGTTACCTTTTTACTATCGCTTCTTGCCCAGCCTCCGGTCGAAGTGCGCAGTGGTGATTTAAGATCAACTGGTTTTTTAAGATTTGTAGTAGCGCGCCATAAAGAGTAATTAGATGCTGACGTGACATCGATACCTTCTAAATATATTTCCAGTAATGTAGTTTTTTCTGACGATAGCATCTCTTTGAGTCGTTTAGTACATTTTTTAAGTCTCATTTTATCCAGGGATGATCTGTGTTGTTGCCATTCTCTTCTAGCTCTCCTTTTTTGACATACCAGGCGTTCAATTTCCGTAGAATAAATTCTATTAAATTCAGGGAGGTAGTGGCATGCTTAATAATTTCAGGTGATCTTAGCTGAATATTTTCACTGGAGTGACTACTAAGATATTTTTTGAATCATAGCCAGTTGACCCCATTAATCATTTTCACATATGAGTTATTTAAAGCACTCCTTAGTGGGTTGAAAATATTAGCTATTATTGGAAAGTGATTGGAGGAGAGATCTAGAGAGGACTCCACATGAATTAAGTCCCTATGGATATTTTTCATGACGCCAAAATCTGTAACATCCGGAATTTTTCGTACATCAGTAGGCCAGTAAGTAGGCTCGCAACTCGAAATGACATCTAAGCCCATTTTTGAAATAGTATTAAATAACGCTCGACCTCTAGTTGCTACCAAGCGTGAGTTCCAGTACGTATGTTTTGCATTGTAGTCGTGAGCTGCTACCAAACAAGGTCCAAGTGATTTATAGAAATCCTCATATTGATTCGCAGCGATTGAAAATCTGGGAGGGGAGTAAATTGAAGATATTATGAAATTTGTACAAAAATTGTCGACGCAAATGCTAGTTGCTTGCAGATGTTCTTCACAAATGTTGTCCAGAATATAGTGTTTGAGTCTTGACTTTATTAGAATTGCTGATCCACCGCAAGCTCTTCCTCTAGGGTCCCTTGCATCATATATAGTGTAGCCATTCCTTTTAAAGATGCTTCCCGAAGTCAGATGAGTTTCAGAGACCAACATTATATCAATATTTTATTCCGTAAGGAAGTGCTCAAGTTCATTTTTATGTTGGCGAATGCTGCTTGCGTTCCAGAAACATATTTTTAACGTGTTCATGGCTTGTTAATTTATGCTGGAAGCAGTGTACTCTGCATTCGTATATATACGATACACGGGAAGTAACTGTTTGGCTCATTTGCGCAAAACTGGCTGAGGATTAGTTTGTTGTTTGAACTGGAGGTAAAATAGGTTTTTGCACCATACGATGCTTGCCGAAAGAGTACACAGGACAACTTCTGTAGTTAGCGGTGTGCTTACCTCCACAATTACTGCATTTTTATTCTGCTTGATCTTTTGGTTTAGTACAACTAGCAGTACCGTGCAATTCATTTCCGATAACACACACTGTAGGTAAATTGCAGTAAGCTTTTGTATGGCCATTATCTGGCAATTATGACACTGCACGGGACCTGATCGCTTATGTGGCTCTTCAACTGTATAAAAGGTATTTAAGGCTATGAATAGGATGAGTCTTGATTTTTTCAACTGTATATCATTTGGCTCTAGTTCATTATGTTAGATACATTCTTTACCTTAAATCCCTGGTGGACAAGATCATTTTTTATTTATTCACTAACAACATAAGAATCTATGCCCTTCAATTCAATCTGCAGGCATTCAGCGCTCTTAAGCTGTTATGTGTAGAAGCTTGTTTTCGTTCTATCGATGGTGCCACGTTTTATTGGGATAATGTGAGATTTATTCTCACCAATGACCGATATTATGTTTTTAATAAGGACATATTTATTTTTTTCTCTCAAATAGATTGGTGGGGGCTTGAATGTTTTGTTCGAGGATACATCGGGATTGTTGTTCTCATCTTGCAAAATTTTACATCGGGTTTGACGATTAGTTGAGGATGCGCTGTTATCCCTAGGCATCTTTTGAGCGGATGCAATTTTTGAAGAATTCGGGCTTTGCCCACGCTTTACCACGGTTATATATCTGTCCATTCCGACTTGCACCTTGGGTTTTTAGCTTCTGTTATCTGTAGAGATAACTTTGTTAAGTGACGAACACGAGCCTTAAGGTGATGATATTACTGACTTGTATGAAGAAGTACTATGCAACTTTAATGTTAATGAATCACCACTATTTGACATTGAAGTTGATGTCTGACGAAAAATTGGCTTTGCCGTTAAAAAAAGATTTCCATTAAATTTATTATTTCTATTGTTTTCATTAAGAGTTTCAGAACTCACAGTAAAATAGGCATTTCTGCCGTTAGAACTGACTTCAAAATTTTTGTATTTGAGGTACTCATATAGAGTATTCCTCAAGGGCACTTTTTTGTTTGCGGTTTTTTTTTGTTTATGTACTTTATGTCTCTGTTTTTTTTTGTTATTTCCACTATGTAAAAAATATTAACAAAGCAAAAAAGCTTATTTATTAAAGTAAGTATGTACCTATTACGAATAATATATACTACGATTATTTTTTTATAATTTTCTGTTTGTTTGGTATGTAAGAAAATTTCCGCTAATCGACTGTTCGCTATGAAGGGTCCCAAAGAACAATAAACTAAAGAACAATAAACTAAAATTAAACATAGCACATTATTTCCTAATTCAATATGTGCACTAATTGTAGGACCTTCAAACTGCATAATGATTAGTCTAATAGAAAGTCCTAATGGTCTTAGCTTCAGAAACTTATATACATATGTATATATTTGAAGTCCTTGTATCAACCAAAATACTATTATTATAAGAAACAGATCGATCCGATAAAAGGAATTAATCTTTTCACATTTTCGCAAAATGAAAAAATTTTAAGTCCCGCTGAAGTAAATTCTAATTCCATAATAATATTTGATGACGTTATTTGTGGTAAACAAGATAATATAAGAGATTACTTTTGCATGGCTAAACATAAGCATATTGACTGCTTTTATTTATGCCAAACATATACAAAAATTCCCAAAAATTTAATACGTGATAATGCGAATATGATCATAATATTTAAGCAAGATGAAATGAATTTATGACATGTATATAATGATCATGTTATTGGAGATACATATGTCGTTTAGAGAATTTACGGATATATGTTTTGATAAATTCATACAACTGTAAGTGGTTTTGTCCAGAAGCAGATAAAAGGTAGACACAGAGCAGATGAAAAGCAGATATAGAGCAGATAAAAAGCAGATACAGAGCAGCTAAAAAGCAGATACAGAGCAGAAAAATCAGATACTGAGCAGATAAAATCAGATACAAAGCAGATACAGAGCAGATAAAAGCAGATACAGAGCAGATAAAAGCAGATACAAAGCAGATACAGAGCAGATGAAAGCAGATACAAAGCAGATAAAAAGCTGATTCGGAGCAGATTAATATCGGACACAACCAAATACAAATTAGTTCTAAATGAATAATAAAAAATTATCAAAAGATATTGTTAAAACAAAACCGATATTAAAAGAAAAACTAAAAAACATCAAACTAAATGAATTAGATAAAATAAATCTTTTGGAAGATACATTTAAGCCTGTAGCGAACCCCCTGAACATAATAATTAAAAAAATGTATGATTATCAATCTGGTGATTTATTGAAAGATACATATACACCTACAGCAAAACCTTTAAAAAAGATAATTAAAAAAACACCTGATTACAAATCAGATGCTTATCAATCAAATAATGATATATCAGATTCAGAACTTCCTTCACTACCATCCGATGAAAACTTTGACGATGCTGAGGGTTATGCTGATAATATGATTAATAACATACCAATGAAAAAAAAGAAAACAAGATTTAAAAATAGTTAGCGAGGATAATGACGACGATAAAAACAACTACAAGGTAACCGAAAATGGTAATAATAAGTCCTCACTAGTCAAAAATATAGAACTGCTCTTGCTTAATAGGAAAATAGATATGGTTTAAGCGTTCAACATAGATAAAAGCGGAAACTGGCGATATGCAAATAATGAACTAAATTTTAGTGTAGATAATTCTATTCGAATAGGATATACAAAGTGGAAAATGACTCCAGGATTATTCGAATTAGTTTTTCATTCAAAACCTCTACATTACAATAAAAATTATTTGAAAACTTACAAAGAACTTTTAATGAGTACAAATGCATACAAACGACAATATCAACCACATGGTCAAATAAAAGGTACACGAGCATATAAATATGTTAATATAATAAAACATTTATTTGCTACGAAACCAAATGTTTTAAAAAAAGGTAATGGATTATTATTAAAAATTGCAGATAATCGTTAATCTAATTATATAGTGGGATGATCCAAATGAACTTTTACGTTGACGATTACGTTGAACGATTACGTTGACTTCTTTCATCGGAAAGTGTTGGTCATAATCATAAAAACGAATTAATTTCTATTGTTGAAGAATTAAGATAAGCTGACATAATATATTAAAAATGAGTTATATAAATAAGTTTGGAGAAAGTTCCATTAAGACTAATCTAAATAATTTAAAGTTAAATACATACAAATATAATTTCCAAATGGATGTCATTGCAAAAGATATCAAGAAAATGCATTTCATCATCAAAACCATTAAGGACCAGAGTGAGGAACTTAAAAACGATTATAATTCACAATTAAACGTTATCAGAATGTATTACGAGAGTTGATTACAAAAGGGATCGATGACGATGTTAAAGCTATTGAAAACAAGTAAGAGTGCTATATTCGGCTGTGCCGAATCTTATATACCCTTTACCAAAGTGCGTTTATGTAGTATAGAGATACATACATAAGCACAGAGATATGCAGGTACATAGATATTAATTTTGTGAAAAAATTCATACTTTTTTCTCTAGTGCAATTTTTTGGTTTTTGGCATTATGTTTAATTTGGTGGTTTTTAAATTTTGGCGATTTATTTTGTTTTGCTGATTTTTTTAGTCTTGGCGATTTTTTTGCATATAGGCAATTTTTTTTTGGCCTTGGACATTTTTTTCGGTTTATGGCGTTTTTTAATTTTGGTGACTTTTTTCCCTCTGGCAATTTTTTTTATTTTGACAATTTTTTTCATTTAGGCGATTTTTTTATTTTTTGGAGATTTTGTTTCATATAGGCGATTTTTTCGGTATTTGGCGTTTTGATTTCTTTTTGGCAATTTTTTTAGATTTGACACTTTTTTCTCGTTTTGGCGATTTATTTTCGTTTTGGCGATTTTTTGATCTTGGCGATTTTTTTCGATTGGGTGGATTTTTTTGATTTTGACTATATGAAGGCAATTTTTTTTTGTTTTGGCGATTTTTTTCGGTTTTTGGGCGTTTTTTTAATTTTGGCGATTTATTTTCTTTTTGGCGTTTTTTTGATTTTGGCGATTTTTTTTCGTTTGTGTGGATTTTTTTGATTTTGACGATTTTTTTTCATTTAAACGATTTTTTTAATTATGGCGATTTTTTTTCGTTTTGGTGGATTTTTTTGATTTTGACGATTTTTTTTCATTTAAGCGATTTCTTTAATTTTTAGCGATTTTTTCATATAGGCAATTTTTTTTTTGTTTTGGTGATTTTTTTTTGGTTTTTTGGCGTTTTTTTTAATTTTGGCGATTAATTTTCGTTCTGGCGATTTTTTTGATTTTGGCGATTTTTTTTAATTTTTGGCGATTTTTGTTCATATAAGCATTTTCCTTGCGATTTTTGCGAATTTTTGTCATTGTGGGAATTTGTTTTTTGTTTTGACACTTTTTTCTCGTTTTGGCGTTTTTTTAATTTTGGCGATTTTTTTTTCGTTTTGGCGATTTTTTTGATTTTGCCGATTTTTTTTCATATAAGCGATTTTTTTAATTTTTAGGGATTTTTTTTATATAGGCAATTTTTTTTGTTTTGGCGATTTTGTCGGTTTTTGGCGTTTTTTTTTTAATTTCGGCGATTTATTTTCGTTTTTGATATTGGCGATTTTTTTCATTTAAGCAATTTTTTTTTATTTTTTGGCGATTTTTGTTCATATAAGCATTTTTGTTTGTTTTGGCGATTTTTGCGGTTTTTAGCGTTTTTTTGTCATTGTGGAAATTTATTTTTAGTTTTGACACGTTTTTCTCGTTTTGGCGATTTTTTTCGGTTTTTGGCTTTTTTTTTAATTTAACCGTTTTTTTCATTTTGGCAATTTTTTTCGTTTTGGCGATTTTTTTAAATTTTTGCCGATTTTTAATTTTCGGATTTTTTAGTTAGACCGTTTTTGTAAATTTCAAGAGTTTATCTCTTACGGTTTCCAAGATATAGCATTTTGTCAAAATTACTTAGTCAAAATTGCATTAACTGATGGACCACCCTTTAATTTAAATGTTTTTAATTTTAGTGGTAATTGTTGTAGCCTATATAAAAATACACTAATTTTACAAATTTCAAGTGTCACTATACATATGTACATTTGTACATACAATTATATGTATATTAGATGAGATTTTAACATTTTTCGTTGCTCGTTTTGGAACACCCTTTAAGTTTTAATTCTTATGTATTTGCTGTTGTAGCGATCAAAGTTCTACATACTCTGTCCAAATTACAGACCCGCAGCTCTTACCGTTCCTGAGAAAATAGCCTTCTTCCTAAAACATGAAATATGTTTAATTATTATGAAAAAAGTTAAAGTTTTCCAACCCTGGAAACGTTTTTTTAATTTTTGAAATTTTTAATTTTTTTTTTAGTTATAAATACCAATTTTATTCATACCGAAGTATAAAACAAGTTAATTTAATAAAAAAGTAATAAAAACTTGTTTTCGGTAGTTATTTTCTATGGGAAAATAGAGTTTGAGTTTTCCAGCTCTGAAACCGTCCGCTCGATTTTGCTGATTTTCAATAGCAAAATTTTTCGGAAAATTTCTGACACACCAGTCCAAGAACGAAGTCTCTAGCTCTTCTGGGAGCTTGGGAAAACCGATTTCACGTACAGACAGACGGACAGACGGACATCGCTTGTTCGTCTTCCCTATGCATAAGGATCCAGAATATATATACTTTATATGTCGCTTATTAATATTCTAGAAATTACAAACGGAATGACAAACCTATATATACCCTTTTACCATTTTTTGGTAAAGGGTATAAAAATAGTGATTGATCAAGTCTATTTTGCAAATGAAGGCTTCTAAGAGGATATCGAGGAAAGATTTGATAATATTGAAGAATTTATATTTAAGTCAATTAATAAAAATGCTGTTGTAGATGTTATTAAAAAGCAAACAAATCGAGCTTCCTAAAATCAAAGGATAAAAATTATATATAAGCATATGAAATTTCCGTTAAGATGTTAATAAGGAACAACTATCATGGAAAAATTAATTCAGATAAGAGAGAAATAGTTAATGAACTGCACAAACAAGCGCGAAAAAATTTTAAAAGAAGACGAGTTATAATGAAAGGAATTGATGATTTATGGCAAACAGATTTGGTGAAAATGGGAAACTATGCAGAACATAATAAGAGATATCGATGTCTTCTAACAGTAATAGATAAATTTTTAAAGAAACCTTGGGCTGTAGCATTAAAAAATAAAACTGCATCAAACGTAGCGAATGCTATGCAAAGTATTTTTACTAATAACAATAGAAAACCAAGAAATTACAAACAGATAACGGTAAAGAATTTTTCAAAATCAATTTCATCAGCTAATGCAATCAATTCATATTAATCACTATTCAACGTATAGTGTTCTAAAAGGAATGATGTGGAAAGAGTTTAGTTACCAAGGAACATACAAATGGATAAACAAATATCAAGAGCTTGCTTGTAAATATAATGATACATTTCATAGAACAATACAGATGACCCCAAATGAAGTAAGTCCATCAAATGAAAATTTATTGTAGAATACAGTTGACAACAATTTAAAAGTATTTCAAAAATCCAAGTTTAAAGTAGATGATAATGTTTGAATAAGTAAATATAAGCATACATTTGAAAAAGGTTACACACCGAACTGGACAACAGAAATATGTAAAATCAAAACTATAAAAAATACTAACCCTAATACTTATATATTACCAAACTATCAATATCATGAAATTAAAGGTGGTTTTTACAAACATGAGCTAATAAAAACTAAATTTCCAGAATCATATTTAATTGGAAAAATTTTAAAAAGAAGAGACAATATGCTTCACGTTAAATGGTTGGGATTCTCGTCAGAACATAACTCTTGGATTAATATCGATAATACATCATCATAAAAATCATTGCAAAGTTTATTAATAATTTATTCACTCATCAACCGTTAAAATGTTAATTACATTAACATTGAACGGATACTCTTCATATCTTGTTGCAAATTATTTTCCACCAACCGAACTAAATGAAAACTATGTTTGCGGCTAAAAAAGTTTCGATACGTATCACTCAATCCCAAATGTTGATGTCGAAAACAATTTATTTCATATTGGGAATCATGAAATAGAAGTTCCAGTTGGCTCATATGAATTATAAGATATAGCTGAAGTATTAGCAAATAAATACCACAATATAAATGCAAAAGGATCGCTGGATGTACGAGCAAATTACAATACTCTGCAAACATGCATAAAAAGTACAACAGATTCAATTTATATTAATAAGAAGAGATCAATCGGATCTTTATTAGGTTTTAGTACAAAAGTATTAGAGCCTGGCGTGGAACATTACTCTGATAAAAAAATAGATATAGCCAAAATTAATACAAGAATTGTTGAATGTAACATTGTAGGCGGATCATATATAAATAACATGTCTGCACATATTTTGCATCAGTTTTCACTTAACGTCAGTCCAGGATATAAAATAACTGAGGCTCCAACTAACGTAATATATTTACCTGTAAGTTCAAGAATAATAAACAGTCTTATTTCGAAAGTCGTCGATCAAGACGGAAACTTAATACATTTTCGCGGTGAAAAACTAACAATACAATTGCCTTTAAAGCCTATGAGAGAACGATTATATATAATAAAACTGAGTTACAAAAGCATTCACCATTCATTAAGGCCTTATCAACGGAACACGAAACCAAAAAGCTATCGAATTGCAATAAATCAAGAAAACAGAAAAAATGAAAAATTTAAGAAATAATACAACAGAAACAAAATATTATTCTTCGTGAGGCTAATAAGGAGTTTTTATAAAATTTGGGGTTTCATCTTAAAGTAAAAGCGTAAAGATACAGGAACAATGAGTAGTATCATTAACATTTTACAAAAACCGTAATTTGATAACTCAATTATCAAGATTTACAATAATTTAAAAATAATGATGCGATTCGTATAACGATTCAAAATCAAGATTTGTATGTTTTACCAAGTGAAAGTCTTATATATATAGAAGGAATTGCTACGAATTAAGACTCAACAGTTTCTGCATGCATACGTCTCTTAAAAAATTGCATGGTCATCTATTTGATGAAATTCGTTTTGAAAATAATGATGTAGAAATAGATTGTGCGTGGCATTTGGGTATTGCAACAGAATTAAAAAACTATGTCTCGCTGAATAGATCTGAAAGTGACAGGCTTCTAAATGCATTGATACATTGATGATCTTACGCCTGAAAAGAGTTATTTTAATTTTTCTGTACCATTAAAATATTTGCTCGGATTTGCTGAGGACTTTGATAAAATAATAGTTAAAATTTCAACAAAGTTATTATTCACGCGAATCTCAACCATTATTAACCCCATAAAACTTCAAAACTATGGCGCCAATAGTAGTTTTAGATGTTAGTTATCAAAATAAAACAGTTAAAACTGGAACTATCGATATTCGTATTGAATTAAAACCTTAAAAAATATTCCATCTAATACATCTGCATATTGTTTAATTATACATGATAAATTGTTTGAATATATTCTTCTTAGAAACGAAATAAGAAAAATATTGTAACCATAATGATTGTCTATATTTTATAATTAGTTTAAGACATATAATTAAAATAAAAAAAGTAATAAAAAATTAAAATATTGTTTACCTTTTTGGTAAAAAAAGTAAAAAGGGAATGATGAAGTAAGTAATTTTTAGAGTATAAATAACACAACTTTCAACACTTATGGTTATTCATAATCATAGCGTACACTCATGTAGTCATTCTCAGTAGTTAGAATGATATTAAAAGATATATATAACTTCTTAAAAAGATGCTCTCATATTGTTTCTGATGAAGACAAATAAAGGCTCATCAATATTCAAACACACTTGGAGATTACAAGCAGCTTGAAAACAATGAAAAATAAAATGAAACATGTGGACCAGACACCTGCTCTGGCTCGTACTATAGAAGACAACATATGGAAGCAGAAGAAGAAGCAAAACAGCTAATACAAACTTATTACAATATCTACAATGTAACTAAATGTAAAAATTGTAATTTCAATAAAATTTAAAAGATGTACAATGAATTTAATTCATTTTAGTTCGTTTTTTATTTAAAAAAAATAAACAAGCTAAAAATTATATATACATATGAATATTTCTTAACAAAGAGAACATTGAAAACATCTGAGAACTGTTGTTGCTCATTTTAATAACATTTTTAATTATAAATAGTATTTCACTGATAGATTTCAATTAGTTACTCAATCATCCTTTTGCGAGCTACATTGGTTTTTATCTGAAATGGTTTCATCAGCTGAATTACAAGAACTACTAGATGTTTATAGTTGTCATATTGATAAAGACCAAAAGAAATTATTCCTAATAATGATAAACGAATTAAGAATGTATAGCAACGTCTATACTACTTTCATATATTATCTTAATGACTTGCATAAATGTGATTGTGATGTAATAACAAAGGATTAGCTTCAGGATGTTAACATAATTACATCATAATGAATACTTATTAACTCAAAAACTTTTTAATTCATATAAAATAGTTTTTGCCTATAAAACTATATATCAAAAGTAAAAGAAATAAAATAAATAAATAAATAACATAAAAAAATTTTATGTTATAAATATAAATATTTAATTTGTTTTTACTTATTCGATTAAAACATACGTAAGTATTTTTCATAATTTATTCGGAAAAATTTTGAAAATAAATAATGACATTATTTTAAATAAATATACTTTAGTATTTCATGTATTAAATTTTTATTAAAAATCAAATGGTTTTAGTCTATGGTGAAGGTTGACATAGACTGTTTTTGTATTATGTATACTTTACCCTTTTTGTCAACTGTATTTATATAATTAAAATAACCTCTGAAAACAGAGCACTTGTTACAAGTGTAGTGTTTGAAACATCTTGAACAAAATTTGTGACAACATTTTATGAATCTTGTTTTTTACCCAATATGTTTGACATAAGAATGGTACTGTTCGTACAATATTTTAAGGGATTAACTTCCTCCTTTTCGTTTTTTATTTTACTAATATTTTTGTTTTTTTTTGTTTTTTAACCTTTTAATTTTTTTAAATCCTTTATTTTCTTCATTCTGAAGCTGAAGAAGAAGCTTCTTCTTCGGCTTCTTCTTCCTCTTCAGATTCTTCTTCTTCGACTTCTTCTTCCTCTTTGTCTTCGTCTTCTACGAGTTCTACCTCCTCTGCATGCTGTACTTTTTGTTGATTTGCAAGAGGTGTGAGGAGCGTCGTCTCCTCATCATCCAGTTGAAATATTGCCGTATGCATTTCCATTGTATGACGATGATTTTAATAATACTGATAACTAATTGTAAAACAAAAACTGTAGGATTTTAAAAAAAGAAAAATCCTATGAATTGTATTTGAAAATATACATTTTCGATGTATCTGTGTGTCCGGAAAATCCTTTTTTAAAAATTACTGATTCCTTTTTCTTGAAAAAGCTATAAAATATGTGTAATAAAAATAGCCAAATAGACAAAGGAGACAACCGATCATAAAATTTGATTTTAAACAAAAATAAATATTTGAATTCAAAATGTGCAATAAGAAAGGGTTTTCATATTAAGTGTGGTAAAAACTGAAAATTTTTTTAACATATGTTAAGATTTTCTCCCTATACGACACACAAAATTTTGTGTTGCAAATGTATAGTGAGATTTCTTTCGTCCTTTTGTATTACTGATCCTTTTTTCTTGAAAATGCTATAAAATATGTGTAATAAAAATAGCCAAATAGACAAAGGAGACAGACGATCATAAAATTTCATTTTAGACAAAAATAAATAATTGAATTCAAAATGTGCAATAAGAAAGGGTTTACATATCAAGTGTGCTAAAAACTGAACATTTGTTTAACAAACAAAACACGCAAAATTTTGTGTTGCAAATGTATGGTCAGATTTCTTTTGTCCTTTTTTATTACTGATCTTTTTTTCTTGAAAAAGCATTAAAACATTTGTTACCAAAATAGACAGAACTGCCTCAAACATGTTGCTAGATAATTTATACACAGTTCTATCCATTACAATAGAACTAACCAATGCATAAAAAACACATTTGTAGTAAAAAGAGACAACAACAAGATATGTGATATAAAAACACAGTTAGAAAAATATTCAATGCAAACACAACACACACACACATATGTACAAACATACATAACATGATGAAATGTCCTAACGCACACAAACACAATAACCAATAGAAATTTATTACTTGTAAGTGCATAAAACAGAAAAAGAGAAAATAAAGATACGAAATATTAAAAAAATTCCTCTCAACAAAATGTTCATCGTAATATAATACAATTTCCTAACGCACACAAACACAACAACCAATAGAAATGTATCAAGTGATACATAAGTGATAAGTGAACAAAATAGAAAAAATTAAATAAAGATACGAAATATTTAAAAAATTTGCCTCAACAAAATATTCATTTAAAGTTATCTTCCATTAAAAATAATCGTGGTGACGGAAAATAACACCACGGCCATACCTAGCGTGATGTGCACTTTTACATTGGACTTTGCTACACACATTAAATAGCAAATAAGACAACGGCCACACCTAGCATGATGTGTACTTTTACATTGGAACTTGATATACCTAGCATGATGTGCAATTTTATATTGATCCTTATGGTGCACATTGGCCCCGAAGCCCCATACAAATACTACCAATAGTTAATAACACACTTATTACCATAAGCCTTGAGGCTTAAAAAATTGTTGAGAATACTATTGTGAAAGGTTTATAAACAATTATTTTATAAAAAAAGTGAGCCATTGCAATAATATTGCTAGCCTATACACTCATAATGTTCCATGCTTAAAAATACGAAAGTTTTTTTCGTAATTTAAATTTTGTGGAATAAACGAAAATTTTGTTCATTTAACGAAAATAATTGTAGCATGTGCAGAAAAACGGATTTCACAATTTTACGAATTTCTTAAGTTACAAAAATTATTTCGTACCGTACCATATTTTTCGTTTGTTTTATTGAACTTGGGAGAAAATAAAACATTTTAATAACATTGGAAATTTCGTAATATAAACAAAATTTTGCTTTGCTATCACTTTGTTTACAGTACAAAATTATTCCTATACAAGTTTCGTTAATTTTACGAAAAAATAATTTTTGTTTTTTTTTGTTTTTTTTAACCTTTTAATTTTTTTAAATCCTTTATTTTCTTTGTTGTGTTGTTTTTTTAATTTTAAATATTTTTCCCATTTATTTTCGTGTCATGGTATACAAATATTGTATAAGAAATTATTAAATAAATTTCAATTAAAATAAAAAAATTATTGTAATAAAAAATTACTTTTTGGCTTATGATAGGGACACAAATGACAAAAATGGTAAATCTCGTCCACGGCATACTAACAATGAATAAGTAACAGATCTTATAATTGATAATTAGATAATTGGTTATCGTTTGTGCAATGCGAGTGAAAATCTATCTAAATAAATCTATCACAGATTTCGTCACGCACGACAAATTTCGTTTGACGGAGGTGTTGTCTTAATTTTTGTATAAACAAATGTGTTTTATTTTCAGTGATGAAAGTTCGCTGTTCGTCCCAGTTCGATTCGAGATTTTCAGTGCAAAATATGTACAGATGTATTTTTATGTGATGCATGAGCAATACAGACGCTGTAATACGCCCTTTAAATTAATTTTTTTTATAATTATAACAAGAAAATTCATACGTAAGAAAATACATTTTTTCAGATTTTGATTCTTATTAAAAATTTTAGGTTTATAAAAAACTTCGTATATTACAAAAATTGCTTTTGATGATCCACGAATTTCTTTTTTTTATATATAAACATTGTTTTTCGAAAATTTACGAAACAACATTTGTAAAAATACAAAAGTTTGTTATTTACAGACAAAAAGTATCTGTTAAATATACAAATATGATTTGCACCATGTACGAAGCATACGACTACGACAATTTTGTCCTAGATTAAACAAACATTTTACACATTTCCTTTGATCTAGTAGGAAATTATCGTAGACGAATATTCGGCATGACATACGCAATACGGGTAAGTAACTAGCTTTTTTAAATATAAATTTATGTAGAAACGCCACCGAACCTTAAGACACTGTACTCATTAAACAAGACAAAATATTACGACTTTAACAAATAATATACAATTCACGACTTAAAAAAAACGACATCATAAACAACAACAAAAAAATCAGCGCTATCGCTTACACAGAAATCTTTTTGACAAGCTTATTCTCCATTGCAGTTATATTAAGCTTAGGAAGTGGTTTGTTTGTTGTTTGTAATTGAAACCAGGATTCGTCAGTATTTTTTTTATTTTGAAAAAAAAAATTTGTTTTACATGCATGGCGCGCCATAAAGAACTTACGTTCCAAAACTTTTTTATTTTAATACGTACGGAAGAAAATAACAAATATGCAGTTTACTCTCTTTCTATCTCATACTATGCACTAATCTATAAATAATATGAAGATGTATGTGCGTTTGCACATACCTTGCCTTCTTACAATGAAATAATTAAGTTTGCACAATATTGCCACAATAAAAATTTAATATACTCATTGTGAATTCCCTTAATATTTTTATTCAAAAGGTTTCTCAAAGTTTTGAATTAATTTTCATATAAAACTGTATTCGCCATTTCTTAAAAAGTTTATCCCGAATGTCACAATATTTAATAATCTGATCACTAATCCATGGATTTGAAGATCTTTTTAGCGTTCCGTACACCAAAGGTGAAAAGGAACCCTATTGTTTTCGCTACGCTGTCCGTCTGGCAGTATATCCGTCTGTCTGTTACAAGCTATTTTCTCGGGAACCGTAAGAGCTATCATTCCCACGATCGCGAGTGTTTTTGTGCAGTAGGTATGTGTGGCTGTTCAGGTGCCAACAATAAAAAACTCTTTCTTAAATTTGCCGTCGATGCACATTTGTACTTGGCCTTGAATAGTTGTCACTAGTACGACTTCAAGGTTAGTGAAATATTAGAATCTTTTAATAGTACGTGCAGACGTTCAAAGTAATGCAGACATTAATTAGAATTTATTTTAGTCTTATAAATATAATAATTATACCTAATGTATTTTTTTTAATACATGTATTTATTTATTGTATCTTCAAATATGAACTAACAATAAGTATTCAAATCTTAAATCTAAAACATAATTATTAGGCCCGACCACTGTCGCACACAAACTTGTTAATAGTTATTAATAATACATACATAACTAGTGATTCGAGTTTTGTTAAAAATTTGCCTGCGTATTTTGCAATTTCTTCGATCACTAGTGGCATATTTAAATCACGATGTATATTAGAATTTTTGATGTACCATGGAGCCGATGTTATTAACCGCAAAATTTTGTTTTGCCTTCGTTGGATTCTCTCAACATTGGACGCTGAAGCAGTGCCCCATACCTGAATTCCGTAGCACCATATTGGCTTTAAAAGCGACTTGTATAGCAAAAGTCTGCAGTCTAGGCTGAGTCTTGAATTTCTTCCAATCATCCAATATATTTGAGTTAACTTAAGTTTCATTTGGGTTAACTTAGAGTCAATATGATGTTTCCGTGTAAGCCTTCGATCAAGGTATATACCAAGGTATTTCACGTGGGAATGTTAAGGAATATTTTGATTATTGATTCGAATAGGGTAGCAAGTATCTTTTCTTAGGGCAAACGTTATATGGACACACTTTTGTTCATTGACTTTAATTCTCTATAAACTCAACCATATTTCCAGCTGGGTAATATGTTCCTGGAGATTGCATGATTCCTCATAAGGGTTTTCGTGCACACTCGTACAGGCAGTATCATCGGCAAATGTAGAGGTGAGGATATTATAACTCACAGGCATATCACAAGTATATATTAAATACAAGACAGGACCCAGAATGCTACCTTGTGGCACACCAGAACATATAGATTCAGGAACACTTGTGAACTCTCCTTATACAACAGTGAACTTCCTTTCAATAATATAACTTTCCAAAAGCTTTTGAATCTTTATTGCCAGATATGTCTTCAACTTTAAGATTAGGCCTTCATGTCATACTTTGTCAAACACCTGAGAAACATCAATAAAGAGAGCAGAACAATACTTCTTTTCGTCAAATGTCCTTCTTATAACTTGAACCAATCTATGCGTTTGCTCAATAGTGCTATGTTGACCTACCTCTAAAACCAAATTTATGGTCCGGGATGCACCCATTATTGGCTAAAATTTTGGGCAATTTAGTCATGAGCAACTTTTCGAAAAGCTTTGAGATTGTTGATAGTAAGCTCATAGGCCTATATGACTCAGCCTTGGTAAGATCTTTGCTTAGCTTCGGAATCATTTTTATCTTAGCAAGTTTCCAGTTATGTGGAAAATACTGCATTTGTGAAATGGCATTAATAATAAATAGCAGGATTCTTATTGCACTATGAGGAAAGTTCATCATCATTTTGTTGCTAATGAATTGCTGATCCACCGCAAGGTCTTCCTCTAGGGTCCTTTGCATCAAATGTAGTGTAGCCATTCCTTTTAAATATGCTTCTCGCAGTCCAATGAGTTTCAGAGACCAATATTATATCAATATTTTTACCGTAAGAAAGTGCTCCAGCTTGCGTTCCAGAAATATATTTTAACGTGTTCATGGCTTGTTAATTAATGATTGAAGCAGTGTATTCTGCATTTGTAGCATTTTTTGCATCATGGTTGTCATATTTCTTGTAAAGTTGTTGATAGTTTGCACAAGATTTTCAATGGTAGCTTCAAGGCGACCAAAATTAAGGCTTGTGTTACAATTTGTTGAATTACTTGGTGGGGACACTTTCTGCGCGGGAATAGAATTTGTCTTGGCAGCATCGGAATACAATACACGGGAAGTAACTGGTTGGCTCATTAGCGCAAAAGTGGCTGAGAAAGCGTTCGTTGTTTGAACTGGAGCTAATATAGGATTTTGCACCATAGCCTGCTTGACGAAAGAGTACACAAAACAACCTCTGTAGTTAGCGGTGTGGTTACCTCCACAACTACTGAATTTTTTTCCGCTTGATCTTTTGGTTTAGTACAACTAGCAGTACCGTGCAATTCACCGCAGATAACACACAGTGTAGGTTAATTGTAGTAAGCTTTTGTATGGCCATATTCTTGGCAATTATGACACTGCACGGGACGTGAACGCCTATGTGGCTCTTCAACTGTGATTTTTCTGTATAAAAGGTATTTTAGGCTATAAATAAGATGAGTCTCGTTTTTTTTAACTGTATATCATTTGGCTCCAGTTTAACATGAAATAGGGCTTGGGGTACTTTTTCTCTGTTCATTACATTAGATACATTCTTTGCCTTAAATACCTGGAGGACGAGTGCATCTTTTATTTCTTCAGGAACAACATAAGAATCTATGCCCTTCAATACGATCTGCAGGCCTTTAGCGCTCTTAAGCTGTTATGTGTATAAGCTTGTTTTCTTTGATTCAAATTCAGAAACCATTTTACTGAAATCTGTTTCGTCATAAATTTGAATTTTCGTTTCATCGATATTATCACGTTTTATTGGGACAATGTGAAATTTATTCTCACCAATGACCAAAATTAAGTTTTTAATAAGGGCATTTGAATTTTCTCTTTCAAATAGATTGGTGGCGGCTTGAATGTTTTATTCAAGGATACATCGGGATTGTCGTTCTCATCTTGTTAAATTTAAATCGGTTTTGACAATAAGTTGAGGATGAACTGTTATCCCTATACCTCTTTGAAGCGGATAACATTTTTGAAGAATTCGGGCCTTGCCCACGCTTCACCACGGTTATATATCTGTCCATTCCGACTTGCACCTTGGGTTTTGACCTACTGTTATCTGTAGTGATAGCTTTGTTAAGTGATGAACACGAGCCTGAAGGGGATGATATTACTGACTTATATGAAGAAGTGCTAGGCAACTGTAATGTTAATGAATCAGTACTATTTGACACTGAAGTTGATCTCTGACGAAAAATTGGCTTTGCCGTTAAAAAAAGATTTTCATTAGATTTATTATTTCTATTGTTTTCATTAAGAGTTTCAGAACTCACAGTAAAATAGGCATTTCTGCCGTTAGAACTGACTTCAAAACTTTTTGTGTTTGAGGTACCCGTATAGAGTATTCCTCAAGGGCACTTTTTTTGTTTGCGGTTTTTTTTATTTTTGTACTTTATGATTGTTTGTTTGTTTTTGAGGTACTGGTATAGAGTATTCCTCAATGTAACTGTTTATGTTTTTTTTGGGGTTTTTTTTGTTTTTTGTTATTTCCACTAATTAAAAAATATTAACAAAACAATAAAGCTTATTTATTAAAGTCAGTATGTACCTATTACGAATAATATGTACTACGAATATGTTTTTTTGGTATGTAAGAAAATTTCCGCTAATCGACTGTTCGCTTTGAAGGTACCACGAGAATATGATACATTATACCTAATGTATGTAATATGATTTTAATGTAGTTTTATAGATATTGTATCTATTCAGGCTTTCAAGGCCATTCAATTTCTTCAAAATGTAAATAAAAGACGTTTTCTATTTCATTCTTAATGTATCCGACGTTTCGTTGGGATTTTCCAACATCTTCAGGGATAATTATTTTTATTGAAATCTGGTAACATTGGTAATATATAAAAATAACGACTTTAATATATGTACATATTCATGTATGCAATTACAATTGATGATAATAGAGTATAAACATTGACTTACATATTTTATCTTTTATTCCAATTTACTTTTAAGTTTTTAGGATGTATTTTAAAGAGACATAACATGTACAACATAAAACACATAACGTAAAAAATAATTGCAAATATAAATAAAATAAAAATAAAATATCACAGCCTTTTCTTAACTTCTAATATCACAGTTGGAATTACACTAAAGTCTAAGCTAATACAATGCTGGCATTGGTGTTGTCTTTATCTGTTTTATTATTCATTGCTATGTCAATTTTTTGTTGTATACTTAAGCTTTCCAAAGTATAACGTTTGTTGTGCCTTCTTTCTTTGTGAAGTATTTTGAAGTTTTCTAGGTCAGGTGTATGTAAGTTGTCAATGCAGTGTTGAGATAATGCAGTAGAACGTCGGCTCTTTTTAATATCTGTCTCGTGCTCAGCAATTCTTACACCCAAATTTCTTTTTGTTGTCCCGATGTACACTTGCTTACATTTTTCATTTGTCCCCCCATTGCATTTAATTTCATATAGGACGTTGCTTTGTTCCTTTTTGTTTATTTTTGATTTAAGGTTAGTGAATAGTGTATTTGTAGTGTTATTTGATTTATGTGCAACTATAATTCCTTCTTCTTTTATAATTTCTTTTATGTTGGTGGTTTCAGTTAATTTAGGTATGTAAGATAAGCTTAAGTATTTTGTGTTGACAGATCTTGTTTCAGTATTTCCCGTTCTATGGTTTATTGATCTGTATATCAGATTATTTATCAAATTTGGGGGATAATTATTATTTTTCATTATTTCTTTAATTATTTTAATATTTTTAGTTTTATATTTGTCGTGGCTCAGGACTAAAGCGTTGTTAATGAAATTAGTAATTGTATTTATCTTTTGTTTAAGTGGTTGCGTTGAATTATAATTAATTATTCTGCCGGAATATATATACCAATCTGTAATAATTTTTTATTTTTGTCTAATTAATTTCATGTCCAGATATGGTAACGAACTATTGACTTCCTTTTCAATTGTGAATTTAAGTTTGTTGTGGTAATTGTTAAATATTTGCAAAATTCTGTCCTCATCTTTTCTTTTAATAATTGCAAATAAGTCGTCAACATACTTCGTCAATAATTTTATTCTTATATTTTCTTGGGTTAGTTCATTAGTTGTTTTCTCTAAAAGAGTGTCCAGCACAATGTCTGCGATAGTTGGTGACAGAGGGTTTCCCATCGGCATACCATAAGTTTGGTTGTATATAACGTCTTCACACATGAAATAATTATTTTCATTAAAACAAAAGTGCAGGATTTTCAGAAATTGCGATTTAGGTACTTTTGTGTGATTTTTCAATAGATTTTATTTATTACATATTCCGGAGTATCAATACTTATTTTTTTATTTATATTGTTCCAAATATGACTACCATGATGCAAGAAATGCTGCAAATGCAGAATACTCTGCTTCAAGCATTAATTAACAAGCCATGAACACGTTAAGAATATGTTACTGGAGCGCAAACGGCATTCGCCAACATAAAAATGAACTTGACCACTTCCTTACGGAAAAAAGTATTGATATAATGTTGGTCTCTGAAACTCATTTGACTTCTAGAAGCCTCTCTAAAATGAATGGCTACACTTTAAATGATACAAAGGACCCTAGAGGGAGAGCATGCGGTGGATCAGCAATTCTAATAAAGTCAAGACTCAAGCACTATATTCTTGACAACATTTGTGAAGAACATCTACAAGCAACAAATATCTTCATTGAAAATTTTTGTACAAATTTCGTGATATCTTCAATTTACTCCCCTCCCAGATTTTCAATCACTGAGGACCAATACGAGAATTTCTAAAAATCTCTTGGACCTTGTTTCGTAGCAGCTGGCGATTACAATGCTAAGCATACGTTCTGTGGTTCGCGTCTTATTACGCCTAGAGGTAGGGCGTTGTTCAACACAATTTCAAAAATGGGTTTGGATGTTATTTCGAGTGGGGAGCCTACTTACTGGCCTACTGACGTACGAAAAATTCCGGATGTTATAGATTTTGGCGTCATAAAAAGTATTTCCAGGGAATTAATTCACGTTGAAGCTTCCTTAGATCTGTCGTCTGATCACTCTCCTACGATCGTTACAATCTGTAGCCCACTGAGAAGCGCTTTACCTCACCCATATGTCAAGATGATAAATAGTGTTAATTGGCTGGGATTCAAAAAATATCTTAGTAGTCATTGCACGGAAAATATTACTCTAAGAACACCCAATGATATTGAATCGAACATTGCAAATCTTAACGAGAATATTAAACAAGCTTCTGAACATGCCACTACCTCCCATCCGCATACTGGGTTCAATAAAATTTATTCTACAGACGTTGAACATCTCGTACATGAAAAAAGAAGAGCTAGAAGGGAATGGCAACAGCACAGATCACCTCAACACAAAATCAGATTTAAAGAGTGCACTAATCGACTCCAAGACTTGCTTGCATCTGAAAAACTGCATCTTTCAAAAATTATCTGGAAGGCCTTGATGTCACACCAACATCTAATTACTCCTTGTGGTGCGTTGCTAAAAAGCTTAAAACACCCGTTGAGTTTAAGCCACCTCTGCGCACATCTACCGGAGGTTGGGCAAGAAGCGATACTGAAAAAGGTAACATATTTGCTTAGCATTTAAAATCCGTATTTACACCAAATACATGTACCGGTGTTGCTGATTTGCCGAGTGTAGTTGCTCTACCCCCTCGACCCTTAAAATTTACGATGTGTGATGTACAAAATCGAATTGCTGAACTCAACCCAAAAAAAGCTCCCGGTATGGATGGAATTAGTAACCAGATACTGATTAATTTACCTCGTACTGCAATTATAATTCTGTTATTCATTTTTAATGCCATTTTACGACTGGAGTATTATCCAGACTTTGGGAATGATGAAGGATGAAAATAATGGAGTCGTCATGAGGAAATTCATTGGTTTAAGATCTAAACTGTATTCTTTTAGTACTGAAGAAGGGAGAGAAATAAAAAAAGCAAAAGGTGTAAAAAATAATTGTTGTGCTAAGAAGTTTATTATTCGACATATTGTCATAATTATATTTTAATTTGAAATTTATTTGCTTGTGGTATAGCTTGGTCTATATACGTATTTCATTGGCGCTTAAACCAAATCATCAGTAGACTTCAACCACAAATTTTGAACAGTCACAAACCTCTTACTTTATGCACAGACTTTCAAAAACTATATGAAAATTCATAGAATAATAATATTTTTGAAAATCACTAAGACAAAATAAGTTTAGTAGGTTTTGAAACTCATACAAAACCCAGCAAATAATTTATATTCGATATGAATCTATTTTATTTTTCTACACCTTCATACAATTAGAAATCCATTGGATAACAATAAAAGTAATTACAAGGCAAAATGAAAAATAAAATCTAAAATTTAACATTTAAGAAGTTTATTATTCGACATATTGTCATAATTATATTTTAATTTGAAATTTATTTGCTTGTGTTATAGCTTGGTCTATATACGTATTTCATTGGCGCTTAAACCAAATCATCAGTAGACTTCAACCACAAATTTTGAACAGTCACAAACCTCTTACTTTATGCACAGACTTTCAAAAATTATATGAAAATTCATAGAATAATAATATTTTTGAAAATCACAAAGACAAAATAAGTTTAGTAGGTTTTTTTTTTTATTTGCTGGGTTTTGTATGAGTTTCAAAACCTACTAAACTTATTTTGTCTTTGTGATTTTCAAAAATATTATTATTCTATGAATTTTCATATAGTTTTTGAAAGTCTGTGCATAAAGTAAGAGGTTTGTGACTGTTCAAAATTTGTGGTTGAAGTCTACTGATGATTTGGTTTAAGCGCCAATGAAATACGTATATAGACTAAGCTATACCACAAGCAAATAAATTTCAAATTAAAATATAATTATGACAATATGTCGAATAATAAACTTCTTAAATGTTAAATTTTAGATTTTATTTTTCATTTTGCCTTGTAATTACTTTTATTGTTATCCAATGGATTTCTAATTGTATGAAGGTGTAGAAAAATAAAATAGATTCATATCGAATATAAATTATTTGCTGGGTTTTGTATGAGTTTCAAAACCTACTAAACTTATTTTGTCTTTGTGATTTTCAAAAATATTATTATTCTATGAATTTTCATATAGTTTTTGAAAGTCTGTGCATAAAGTAAGAGGTTTGTGACTGTTCAAAATTTGTGGTTGAAGTCTACTGATGATTTGGTTTAAGCGCCAATGAAATACGTATATAGACCAAGCTATACCACAAGCAAATAAATTTCAAATTGTTGTGCTAAGTTAAGCTTAAGTGATTATAAAAATTGTTTATACAATAAACAAATTTACTATGCGAATATGTATATATTTAAGTCAAAGCTACACAATCTGTATACTTTCTTAATAAATAAAATATCTTTAAGCTATGTAGATGAGAAAAGATATGTTCGCAACAATAATGTGGATACCCTTGCTTGGGGACAATATGAAGAACAATTTATGAATTATACTAACGATGATTCTCTAATGGAAATTATATAGATGAACAAAGAATAAATAGTTTTAGAGATATATTTCTAAATGATGAGGATGACGATATTTTTAAGAAAACTAAATATTAGTTGTATATAACTAGAATATCTCTTTTTACAATTAATAAACAATATTGTGACATAATTTAAACCAAAATCTTGATTAAGCTTTTTTTTTTTTAAATACATATTGTTTACACTTTTAATTTTATTAATTTAGGACTTTATGACATTATTTATGATCATTCATTCATATTTTTTTATAACAAACACGACCCGCAAAGCGATTAGCTTGTCTGCAGAAAACACCCAGAGTCTATGATGGGAATCGAACCCACGACCTCTGGACTGAGAGGCTAGCATCGCTACCACTCAACCACAAATATGAACTAACAATAAGTGATCAAATCTTAAAGCTAAAATATAATTATTTAGCCCGACCAGTTTCGGCCAAAACTTAGTGATAGTTTAAATAATACAAAGTAGTGATAATCAAAAAGGAAAATTAAATGTATATTCAAGCATTCCCATCTAGAGTGTTGAGTAAAATAGCCCTTGTGTCCCTCTTTTTTAGGCGGATGTGTCCAGTAAAGTTCAAAATATTTTGAGCAAGCGGATTAGGATGTGACTCGAGTTTTGTTAAGTATTTGCGTATCTTGCAATTTCTTCAGTCACTAGTGGCATTCTTAAATCACGATACAAATTTGAATTCTTAATGTACCATGGAGCAGATGTTATTAACCTTAAGATTTTGTTTTGTCTTCGTTGAATTCTCTCTACATTGCAAGCTGAAGCAGTGCCCCATAACTGGATACCGTAACACCATATTGGCTTCAAAAGCGACTTGTATATTAAAAGTTTGCAGTCCAGACTAAGTGTTGAATTTCTGCCAATCAACCATTGTATTTGCTATAACTTAAGTTTCATCTGAGTTAGCTTAAAGTCAATATGATGTTTCCATGTAAGCCTTCGATCAAGGTATATACCAAGGTATTTCACTTGGGAATGTTGAGGAATATTTTGATTGTTGATTCGAATGGGGGAACAAGTATCTCTTCTTAGGGTAAACGTTGTATGGACACACTTTTGTTCATTGACTTTAATTCTCCATAAGTTCAACCAGATTTCCAACTGTGTAATATGTTCTTGAAGATATCGGGAAGCCTCGTACGGGTTTTTATACATACTAAGGCAGGCTGTATCATCGGCAAACGTAGATATATGGATATTGCTGCTCAAAGGCATATCACAAGTATAAATCAAATACAAAACTGGCCCCAGTATGCTCCCCTGTGGCACACCGGATGATATAGATTGGGGCAGACTCATGAATTCTCCTTCCACAATCGTAAACTTTCGGGTAGTTATGTAGCTTTCTAATAAATTCAGAAAATTTATTGGTAAATATGATTTTAATTTTAAAATAAGGCCTTCATGCCACACTTTATCAAAGGCCTGAGAAACGTCAATAAACAGGGCAGAACAATAAATTTTTTCTTCAAAAGTTCTTCTTAAAAATTGCACCAATCTATGATTTTGTTCAATGGTGCTATGCTGACTTCTAAAACCAAATTGATGGTCTGGGATGCACCCACAATCAGATAAAATTGGGGACAATTCTGTCATGAGCAGCTTTTCGAAGAGTTTTGACATTGTTGATAGCAGACTTATTGGCCTGTATGACTCAGCCTTGGTAAGGTCTTTGACCGGCTTTGGAATCATTTTGACCTTCGCAAGCTTCCAGCTTTGTGGATAATACTCCAGTCGTAAAATGGCGTTAAAAATAAATAAGAGGATTCTAATTGCAATATGGGGCAAGTTTATCAGCATATTGTTACTTATTCCATCAATACCTGGAGCTTTCTTCGGGTTGAGTTCAGCAATTAGTTTCTGAACATCACGCGTCTTAAATTTTATGGGTCGAGGGGGTAGCGCAACTACACTCGGTAAATCAACAACACCAGTACATATGTTTGGGGTAAATACGGATTTTAAATGCTTTGCAAACAAGTTACCTTTTTCAGTATCGCTTCTGGCCCAACTCCCGGTAGAAGTGCGCAGAGGTGGTCTATATTCAACGGGTGTTTTAATCCTTCTAGCAGCTCACCACAAGGTGTAATTAGATGCAGGTGTGGCATCAAGATTTTCCAGATAATTTTTAAGGCATACAGTTTTTTTCATATGCCAGCAGCTTTTGGAGTCGTCTAGTGCACTCTTTAAATCTAATTTTATTTTGGGGTGATCTGTGCTGTTGCCATTCCCTTCCAGCTGTCCTTTTTTCACGTAAAAGACGTTCAATGTCTGTAGAATAAATTCTATTAAACCCAGTCTGCAGATGGGAACTAGTGGCATGTTCAGCAGCCTGTTTAATATTTTCGTTAAGATTTTCAATGTTAGATTCAATATCACCTGGTGTTCTTAGGTTAATATTTTCCGTACAATGGCTACTGAGGTATTTTTTGAACCCCAGCCAATTAACACGGTTGATCATCTTTACGTATGGGACAGGGAAGTCACTTCTTAGTGGGCTACAAATTGTAACAATCGTGGGAGAGTGATCGGAGGAGAGATCTACAGAAGCTTCAACATGAATTAATTCCCTAGCGATATTTTTCATGACTCCGAAATCTATAACATCCGGAATTTTTTGTATGTCTGTAGGCCAGTAAGTGGGCTCCCCATTTGAAATGACGTCCAACCCCATTTTTGAAATTGTGTTGAACAATGCCCGACCTCTAGGTGTAATAAGACGCGAACCCCAGAACGTATGTTTTGCATTGTAGTCGCCAGCTGCTACGAAACAAGGTCCAAGAGATTTGTAGAATTTCTCATATTGGTCCTCAGTAATTGAAAATCTGGGAGGGGAGTAAATTGAAGATATCACGAAGTTTGTACAAAAATTTTCAATGCAGATATTTGTTGCTTGTAGATGTTCTTCAGAAATGTTGTCAAGAATATAATGCTTGAGTCTTGACTTTATTAGAATTGCTGATCCACCGCATGTTCTCCCTCTAGGGTCCTTTGTATCATATAAAGTGTAGCCATTTATTTTAAAGAGGCTTCTAGAAGTCAAATAAGTCTCAGAGACCAACATTATATCAATATTTTTTTCCATGTGGAAGTGCTCAATTTCATTTTTATGCTGGCGAATGCCGTTTGCGTTCCAGAAACATATTTTTAACATGTTCATGGTTTGTTAATTTAGGTTTTTGACTCATACTCTGTTTAACAAAAGAATATACAGGGCATCCTCTATAGTTAGCGGTGTGATTACCTCCACATTTACTACATTTTTTTCTGCTTGTTCTTTTGGCTTAGTGCAGCTAGCAGTACCATGCAATTCACCGCAGATAACACAAACTGTAGGTAAATTGCAGTAAGTTTTTGTATGGCCATATTCTTGGCAATTACGGCACTTCAACTGTGATTTTTCGGTGTAACAGAAACTTTACGCTATAAATTGGATGGGTTTCATTTTTTTCAATTGTATGTCATTCGGCTCCAGTTCAATGCGAAATAGGGGTTGGGCGACCTTTTCTCTGCTAATTTTTTACCTTAAATCCTTAGTCTAGAAGTGCATATTTTACTTCTTCGGGCTCAAATATGAAACTATGCCCATTAGTACTCTCTGTAGGCATTTAGCACTCTTAAGTTGGTATGTGTAAAAGTTTGTTTTATTTTTTTCAAAATCATTTACAATTTTTCGGTAATTGTTTTCATCGTATATTTGGATTTTAGTTTCATCAATATTACCTCGTTTAATTGGAATTACGTGAAAAGTATTTTCACCAATGGTCGACAGTAGTTTTGTTAGAAGCGCGTTAGAATTTTTTTCCCTCACATATATTGATTAAGAAAAAAAAAATTTAATTCAACACACGTGTAAGTCTCATGTATATGTATAAATATTTGTTTTATTTACTTCAAAATACATTTATTGAATAAAAATTTTAAACACAGGTGACCACAATTAAATGTATTAAAGTGTTGTTTTCGTTCATAATTATATTCAATGGGTATCTTTAAATAATTAACAAGTTCAATTGGAGGTTGTAAGTTTCCAAAGCTATCAAAATATTCTTTATAGTTATGATTTTTATAATAGGCTACCCAGTGAGTTCCAGCACCACGAGAGTTATCTAGATTAACAATACCACATTCTTGAACTAATGGTTTTTTAGGCAAACGATCTCGCATAAACACACCTCTAAAATTTTCGAGTTTTTTTTACCATATTTTATTAAATCTAGATTAGTTAATGGTTGATTGGGTAGGTTGTCTAAAAGTTTTTTGGAATCGGTTTATAATACAGTCCATATCCAGATTTATATGGTTTAGAATATAAGCCTTTTCCCATAGCAATTGATTCCATATGTCTATTATGCCGAGTAGCCTCGGTTAGTTGCTCTTTTCCATTTTTAATATCATTTACAGCCTTAATAATAGACGATCCACCCGTAGCCAAACCACCAAGTGCGGATAAAGCTGTTAGGATTGGAATTAGTGGAAGAAATCCACCGATTTTGGGCATTAGTATAACTCTCGGTATCACAATATTAGCCCTCTTCTTCCCTTTGAAGTTCGAAGTAATGGATTTTAACGCAATTTTAACAGCAGCCTTTAAATTGTCTGGTTTTTCATTTCTCAAGAGGTTAAGAGTATTTTTAACAGCTTTTGAAAACAATTTTCTATCACATGTTTTTTTTCATTTGACTCTTTTTTTTCTGTGACTTTTTAGATTTATGAATTTTTATATTGTTCATACCTAATCCGAATTTAAGTTTTGATTTCATAGCGTTTGTTACGAACCCAGCGTTAGCCTTTTCTTTGAAATCACTATCTTTAGATTGCACTTGTTGCCAAGCTTTTTCAACTAAAATTTTATCCGCTTTATGTCTCTTATTAATATCGTTTGTTTCTGAATATGCAATATCGTGTTCTCTACAAGCTGCATCTAATGAATTTATTCCCTTATCACCTCTTGCTAAACGTTTTTCAAGTTTTGTTCCAGGTCCACAAAACTGATAACCATGTAGTTCAACAGGTAATTTGTTTATTAAGTTGTTTACTAATCCACTACCAATATTATACTTATTATCTTTAACTCCCTTTTTATAGTTTATATTAATTTTTATTAATTATATGCTATATGTAATGTGATTGACACTATAAACTTAAATGATGAGGTTTCGCTATATAATAAGAAATTTATATCAACACCAAGTTAGTTATAACAAGTAAGAGTGCTATATTCGGCTGTGCCGAATCTTATATACCCTTTACCAAAGTGCGCTTATGTAGTATAGAGATACATACATAAGCAGAGAGATATGTAGGTACATATTAATTTTGTGAAAAAATTTATACTTTTTGTGCAATTTTTATGTTTTAGGCATTATGTTTAATTTGGTGCTTTTTTGCGATTTTTTTCATAAAGGCAATTTTTTTGGTTTTGGCGATTTTTTCGTTCTGGCGATATTTTTGATTTTGACGATTTTTTTCATTTAGGCGATTTTTTTATTTTTTATGTTTTATTTTTTTGTTTATTTTTTTTATTTTTTTGTGATTTTTTTTTTAATATTGGCACTTTTTTTCTCGTTTTGACGATTTTTTCGGTTTTTGGCGTTTTTTTTTAATGTTAGAGACTTTTTTCTTCTGGCAATTTGTTTGATTTTGACAATTTTTTTCATTTAGGCGATTTTTTTATTTTATGGCGATTTTTTCGGATTTTGGCGTTTTTATTTCTTTTTGGCAATTTTTTTAGTTTTGACACTTTTTTCTCGTTTTTTCGGTTTTTTGGGTTTTTTTAATTTTGGCGATTTTTTTTCGTTTTGGCATTTCTTTTGATTTTGCCGATTTTTTTTTTTCATATAAGCGACTTTTTTCACATAGGCAATTTTTTTTTTGTTTTGGCGATTTTTGTTCATATCAGCATTTTTTTTGTTTTGGCGATTTTTGCGGTTTTTGGCGTTTTTTTTAATTTTTGCGTTTTATTTTCGTTTTGGCGATTTTTTTTATTTTGGCGATTTTTTTTCATTTAGGCGATTTTTTTTTTAATTTTTGGCGATTTTTGTTCATATCAGCATTTTTTTTGTTTTGGCGATTTTTGCGGTTTTTGGCGTTTTTTTTCATTGTGGAAATTTATTTTTAGTTTTGACACGTTTTTTCGTTTTGGAGATTTGTTTCAGTTTTTGGCGTTTTTTTTATATTAGCGTTTTTTTTCATTTTGGCGATTTTTTTCACTTTGGCGATTTTTTTTTAAATTTTTGGCGATTTTATAATTTTTGTATTTTTTAGTTTTACCGTTTTTGAAAATTTCAACAGGTTAGCTCTTACGGTTTCTAAGATATAGCAATTTGTTAAAATTACATAGTCAAAATGGCATTAACTGATGGACCACCCTTTAATTTAAGTTTTTTTAATTTCAGAGTTAATTGTTGTAGCCTATATAAAAATACACTAATTTTATAAATTTCAAGTGTCAATATGCATATGTACATACATAATACAATTGTATGTATATTACATGGGATTTTAAAAGTTTTCGTCGCTCATTTTGGAACACCCTGTAATTTTTAGCTTTTATATATTTGTTGTTGTAGCGAATAAAGTTCTACATACACTGTCCAAATTTCAGACCCGTAGCTCGTACCGTTCCTGAGAAAATAGCCTTCTTCCTAAAACATGAAATATGTTTAATTATTAGAAAAAAAGTTAGAGTTGTCCAACCCTGGAAACGTTTTTTTTAATTTGTTAAATTCGAAATTTTTTTTATTATAAATACCAATTTTATTCATCCGAAGTATAATAATAAGTTAATTAATAAAAAAGTAATAAAAACTTGTTATCGGTAGTTATTTTCTATGGGAATATTGAGTATGAGTTTTCCAGCTCTGAAACCTTCTGCTCGACTTTGCTGATTTTCAATAGCAAAATTTTTCGGAAAATTTCTGACACACCAGTCCAAGAACGAAGTCTCTAGCTATTCTGGGAGCTTGGGAAAACCGTACACACAGACGGACAGACGGACATCGCTTGTTCGTCTTCCCTATGCATAAGGATCCAGAATATATATACTATTATTAATATTGTAGAAATTACAAACGGAATGACAAACCTATAGACACCCTTTTACCATTTTTTGGTGAAGGGTATAAAAATGCGATTAGTAAAACTAGCTAAACAAATTGTAGTAAGATATGCGGATGAAGCACAAGAAAACGAACCGAAAATTAAACATAGAACACTTTCACCAAATTCAATACGAACATTAATTGTAGGTCCTTCAAATTGTGGCAAAACTAATGTTATGATTACTCTAATAGAGAGCCCCAACGGTTTAAGTTTTAAAAACATTTACATATATTCAAAATCTTTATATCAACCAAAATACTGTTATCTCAAGGAATTGATACACCCAATAAAAGGAATAAATATTTTTACATTTGCGGAAAACGAGAAAGTTATTAGTCCTACTGAAGCGAACTCACATTCTATCATAATATTTGATGAAATTTATTTGTGGAAAACAAGACACTATAAGAGATTACTTTTGTATGGGTAGACATAAGAATATAGATTGTTTTTATTTATGTCAAACGTACACAAAAATCCCTAAACATCTTATACGTGATAATGCAAATATGATTATAATATTTAAACAGGATGGAATGAATTTACGACATATATATAATGATCATGTAATTGGTGATATGTCATTTAAAGAATTTAGAAATATATGTAGTGAATGTTGGTAAAATAAATATGGCTTACTTGTTATCAGTAAGGATAATTTGATAAATAAAGGGCGATATAGAAAAGGTTTTGATGAATTCATAGAACTATAAGTAAGCAGATATTAAGTAGTTATAATGCAGATTGCAATCAGACATAAAACAGATCATTAGGAGATAAATATCAGTTGCTTAAGCAGATATCAGGCAGATCATTATCAAATATAAAGCAGATTTCAAGCACATATAAATACAATAACTATGGTTAATAAATTGTTAAAGGATATTGTTAAGACAAGAGGAGTATTGAAAGCCAAATTAAAAAATCTCAAATTAGACAATATAGAACGAGTTAATATTTTAGAAGATACATTCTAACCAATAACTAATCCTTTAAATACGATAATTGGAAAAATTAATGAATATCAAACTGATGATATATTGAATGATACATCTAAGTCCATAACCAAACCTTTGAATAAAATAATAAAAAAAGATGATGATTATAACTCAGATGATTATCAATCTAATGATAACATAACAGATCCACAACTTTCACCACTACCATCCGACGACAGTTCAAACAATTTTGATGATGCAATAGATTATAAGAAAGTTACTGAAACTGATTTGAAAAAATATCCATTAGCTGAAATTATAGAATTACTCCTCAATAATAAAACAATAGATAAAATTTATGGTTTCAACATATGTAGATGAAAGTGGAAATTGGCGATATGCAAATAATGAATTAAATTTTAATGCTGATAACTCTATTCAAATAGGGAATTCAACGTGGAAAATTACTCCAGGATTATTTGAATTGGTTTTCCATTCAAAGCCTCTACATTATAATAAAAATGATTTAAGAAAATATAAAGAAATTTTAATAAGTACCAATGCTCACAAACGTCAATATCAATCAAAAAGTCAAATTAAAGGTACACGAGCTTATAAATATATTCGTATAATAAAAAATTTATTTAATACTAAACCAAATATTCTAACGAAAGGTAGTGGATTCTCGTTAAAGACTATTGATAATCGTAGATCTAGTTATATATATTGGAATGACACAAATGAATTAGTTGACAGATTACGTTTACTTATTTCATCAGAAAGTGTTGGTCATAATAATCACAATAACGAAATCATTTCCATTATTGAAGAATTGAAAGAAGCTGATATAATATATTAAACTAAAAATGACTTATATAAATAAGTTTGGAGAAACGTCCTTCCGACATAATCTAAATGACTCAAAGTTAAAATTATATAAATATAATTAGCAATTGAATAACATAACAAAAGATATAGAAAAACTGGATAATACAATTAAAACTATTAACAAACAACGTGAAGAACTTAAAAACGATTAAAATTCTCAATTAAACATTATCAAAAGGGATGTTAAAGTATTACAAGAATTAATTACAAAAGGAATCAATGAAAATGTTGAAGCTATTGGAAAAATAGTGAGGAATCAAATAAGTTATGCAAATGAAGACTTTTCAAAGAATATCGAAGAGAGATTCAATACACTTGAGGATTTTATATTTAAATCGATGAAGAGAAATGATGTAAACGTTGAGGTGAAAAAACGAAAACTTGAATTTCCTAAAATTAAAGGATACAAATTTTATATAAATATTTGACACTCATATCTGAATGCTTAATAGTAAAGAATCTTATTTCAAAATGAACTTAGATAAAAGAGAAATAGTTGATGAACTTCATAAGCAAGCGCGAAAAATTTTTAAAAGAAGACGGGTTATCATAAAAGGAATCGATGATTTATGGCAGGCGGATTTGGTTGAGATGGGCAACTACGCAACATATAATAACGGTCACCGTTATCTCTTAACAGTAATAGATTCTTTTTCAAAAAAAGCTTGGGCTATAGCAGTGAAAAATAAAACTGCACTCAACATAACGAACGCCATGAAAAACATTTTCATAAAAAGCAATCGTAAACCAAAAAATTTACAAACAGATGATGGTAAGGAGTTCTTCAATAATCAGTTTCGTCACTTAATGCAATTGAATCAAATCAACCACTATTCAACATATAGTGTTCTGAAAGCATCCATCATAGAAAGATTTAACAGAACTCTTAAAGGAATGATGTGGAAGGAGTTTAGTTATCAAGGAACATATAAATGGTTAAACCTTGTAGAGAAATATAATAATACTTACCACAGAACAATAAAAATGTCGCCCAATGAAGTAAATTCATCAAACGAAAAATTTTTATTGGATACAGCTTACAACAATTTAAAAGTATTTACAAAACCAAAGTTCAAAGTGAATGATAATGTTAGAATAAGTAAATATAAACATATATTTGAAAAAGGTTATACACCAAATTGGACTACTGAAGTATTTACGGTTAAAACTATAAAAAATACTAATCCAAATACATATATATTAAAAGATTATCAAGGACATGAAATTAAAGGAGGGTTTTATGAGTCTGAATTATTGAAAACTAGATTTCCTGAAACTTATTTGGTTGAAAAGGTTTTGAAAAGAAAAAGCAACAAAATTTATGTTAAATGGCTTGATTTTTCTTCAGAACATAATTCTTGGATTAATATAAATTATGATTAATAATAAAAACTGTGAAAAATTTAATAATTAACTTAATCATTCATGAACCACTAAAATGTCAATTACATTAACTTTAAATGGAGACTCTTCGCATCTTCTCGCAAACGCAATTGAACTAAATGAAAATTATGTTTGCGGCTTAATAAGTTTTGATACATATCATGCAATTCCAAATGTAGATGTTGAAAACAATTTATTTCATATTGGAAATCATGAAATAACAGTTCCAGTTGGGTCATATGAATTAACTGATATAGCTGAACTACTAAAAATTAAATATCATGATATGAATCCAACCGGTTCTCTTGATGTACGAGCAAATTATAATACACTAGAAACATGTATAAAAAGCACTTCTGATTTCATTTATTTTAATAAAAAATCCTCAATTGTATCATTATTAGGCTTTAGTAGAAAAGTACTAGCACCTGGAATAGAACATTACTCCGATAAAACGATAGATATAACCAAAATTAATACAGTAATCGTTGAATGCAATATTGTATGCGGTTCGTATATAAACAACATGTCTACGCATATTTTACATCAGTTTTCGCTTAACGTTAGTCCTGGATATAAAATAACAGAGACTCCAACCACTGTAATATATTTACCTGTAAATTCAAGAACAATAAATTATATAATTTTTAAAGTTGTTGACCAAGACTTAAACTTAATAAACTTTCGCGGCGAAAAAATAACAATATGATTGCATTTAAAGCCTATGAAAGAACGATAATATACAATAAAAGTGATCTATCGAATGATTTAACATTTATTCAATCACCATGAGCCGAAGACGAAGTTGAAAATTCATCAAATTTTTGCAAAAAGTTAAAAATACAATATTATGAAAATAATAAACATCGAAAGCCTAAAAAAGCTAACGTTTTAAATAAAACTAATCAGCATTTTTTAAAAAGTTTAGGATTTAAATTAAAATAATAAAATTAATCACTTAGTTACAACCAAGGAAAACAAACAAATGAGTAGTATAATTAATATATTGCAAAAGCCTCAAGTGGATAATTCAATTATCAAGAAGAAGTAATACAGTTATACATCATATTTACAGTCATTTAAAAATAATGATGAAATTCGTATATCAATTCAAAATCAAGATTTGTATGTTTTACCAAGTGAAAGTTTTCTATATATCGAAGGTCTTGCAACAAAGGAAGATTCAACAGTTTCTACATCCATACGTCTCTTAAACAATTGTATGGCACACCTATTTGATGAAATTCGTTATGAAATTAATGGTATAGAAATTGATCGCACACGTCATTTGGGTATTGCAACAGAATTAAAAAACTATGTTTCGTTGAATAAATTTGAAAGTGATAGTCTACTAAATGCAGGATGGTCACCATTTAACAATGATGGTCTTATACCCGAAAATGGTTATTTAAATTTTTGTGTACCACTAAAATTACTACTTGAATTTGTCGAAGATTTTCAGAAAATAATAGTTAACTCTGAGTATGAATTGATTCTGTTACGATCTAAAGATGATAAGCAAGTTTTTAAATCTCAACTATCAACTGAAAAAACCAAGTTAACAATTTTAAATATAACTGGGAAAGTACCACACATTCAACTTGCTGATGCATACAAATTGCAGATATATAGAACAATAAATAACCGTCATCCATTAAGTATATGTTTTAGAAGTTGGGATATGTATTATTATCCTTCACTTCCAGAAAGCACAACAGTGGTGGAATGTTAAGCTAGCTGCTCACAACGAAAGACCACGCTTCCTATTGTTAGGTCTTCGAAATAATGACAACAAGTTTCAACATTGTGATTTAAGTGATGTAAAAGTACATCTTAACTCTGATACATATCCTTATGATGATTTAAATCTTAAGTTTGATAGAAATCGTTTTGCTATTCTATATGACATGTACTTAAAATTTCAACAAAGTTATTATTCACGCAACACCCAACCATTATTAACACCAGAAAACTTCAAAACTATGGCGCCAATAGCTGTCTTGGATGTTACACATCAAAATGAATTAGTCAAAACTGGACCAATCGATATTAGATTTGAACTGAGGACTTTAAAAAATATATTACCTAATACATCTGCGTATTGTTTAATTATTCATGATAAAATATTTGAATATATTCCACTAACAAACGAAATTAGAAAATTGATATAACTTTATTTTTAGTTAGTTTAAGAGACTAATAATTATAGATATACATAAACTAAAAAGTACTTGTATACAATTTATATAAATGTTAACTATAATAACATTATTGTTTATTCACAAACATTTGGTCTACATACTCAGTCACATTTATTTGTAAGGATGTTACTCAACGATATATATGAATTTTTAAAAAGATGTTCACACATTTTCTTCAACGAAGATAGATATAAACTGATTAATATTCAATCACATCTCGAAGAAGTAAATAACTTAAAAACAACGAAAAACAAATTTGGAGAGCATTATGAAGATTGTTCATGGTCTAATGAGAATGAAACTTGTGAACTCGACACTTGTTCATGTTCATACAAAAGAAGACAAAATATGAGAATAGAGGAAGAAGCAAACAAGCTAATAAAATTCTATTATAACATATTTAATGTCAGTAAATGTAAAAACTGTAATTTTCCAAAATTTAGATAATAAAAATATTTATTTAAAAGAAAAAAAACATATTCATTTATTTAATAATAAAAAATAAGAAAAATATTTTACAAGATTCTCTTAACCCTTATTTTCAATCCTTCTTAAAACTTCTAAAAGTATATCATCCTGCCCATCATGTAGCAATAAATATGATGCTATATCCAAAGGTGGTAAAACTATTACCTCCTTAATATTAATGGGCTCTTTGATGCTTAAAAATGCATCTTCATCGCCTTCTACGATATGATGATACCTCTGGTCTGTTGTTGGTGTTGATGCTTCTGTAATTGATGATATATTTGATGTTGATATTGCGGCTTCTATAGTAGATGATGATGTTGATGATGCGGCTTTAGTAGCAGATATTGCGGCTTCTATAATAGATGATGCGGCTTTAGTAGCTATAAGTGTAGTTGGTGTTGTCGCTTCGATAGATGTTGACGTTGGTGGTTCAAATTCTCTAATCTCCTTATATTTTTTTAATTATTCTCCTATATAAAGGAGTATCCCAAAATTTTTTCGTTTTTAATTTTGTTCCATGTTGATTCAAATAATGGCGTTTCTTGTTTGAACTGTTTGAAAAAGTAACTATTTGACATATTTTACAATATAATTTGTTACTATTCATTTTGAAGTGTTTAGTTTTTTTTTAATGCTGCCACAAGACTAGAATTTTGTTTAGAAAAATGTTTTATTTTATACTTTTTTTCTGCTCACATACATTCATCTATAGAAAATTATCTTTGATCGGAAAATTCTCATATTCATCTACATTTATGATCCTGTAAATTGTTAAGTTTAAACAATGAAACACAAAAATTTGCCTGTGATGAGTTTTTTTCGCATACCTTTTTTCTCAGAACAAATAACATGTAAATTTAACCACCGCACCCACGTCAATCTACACGCAAAAAGCATGCATACGCATGTCTCTCGTTCTTAATACTTTAATACTTAATACCATGAGTCTTGCATATGCATGTTTACTTTTCATTAAATTTTTAAATGTCCTATCCTTTTTTTTCTTAAAATGAAAATTAGAGTAAAGCAATATACATCTAGATGATGTGGCATGAAAAAGCATGCAAAAGCGTGCAAACGCATGTCTTATGGAAAAATACATGTATTGGAATATCCTTCCTTATGGGAAAATACATGTGCTGGAAATATCCTTCCTTATAGGAATATTTTTTCATGTAATTTTTTTTGGTAAGAATTTTGAAAATTTCTATATAAGTGCAAAAAAATAATAACACATTGTAATGCATACATATACATATGACCATGTGTCTTGCACATGCATGCTTAAATTTCATGTCTTGCACATGCATGTTTAACTTTCATTAAATTTTTAAATGTCCTATCCTTTTTCTTAAAATGAAAATAAATAAGATAAGTTATTTTAAACATGTTGTGAATCAGAATTGAACAACCCTCGTACCCGTACATTGGACTAATTTGTTAACGCAGCAACAACCAGTTCATTCACTTGGTTGTTTGTTAAATTCTTTGCGTTGACAAATTGTGCAATAGCGATATTTCGTAATTGGGTCAAAAGCTTAATAATATTAAGTACGTAAGCAAGTAAGCATAATAATATTAACTATTTAGTAAGCATAATATTAATATATTAAATTATGATTAAGTTTTGTATAAATACTTCATGTTAAGAAATAAAATGAGGAGTTGTAGTTTTGTTAGTGAAGACAGTTGTAATAGAGGAGTTGTAGTTTGTTAGTTGACAGTTGTAATTAGTTAGGGCAGTTGTAATTAGTGAGGGCAGTTGTAATTAGTTAGTTGTAGTTAGAGTCTTGAATTTAGTAGTCAAAAGTTAGAGTCATACCTGCGATTCCCACGGGACCCTCCAGGTTTAAAATTGTAAAGTAAAATAATAAGATACTAGTTTTAAGTTGGCACAACTGTTTAATAAATCCTTTTAATATACAAAAGAAAAATCCGTTTTTAAATTCAACACAACATTTGGTGCAGCCGATATTAGCAAGCCGATATTAGCAAGAGTACAGTTTGATACCTTTTGGCAGTTTTAAGGAAGTATATTGATATTGGAAAGCTATCTTAGCTCAATTTAATTTTAATATACTAAACTGTTAAAAGGGTACGTTTTTCTGTATACCAACATTTACTACACAACTCAATGTTTTAATGAGCTATTTTAGCTGCCTTAAGTTGCAGAGACTTTGGTGGTAAACTCAACGACGATCAAACATTTGCTCGAGACAAATGGGACCAACACAAATGGTAAAAATATTTATATAAGTGTTGAATTGGTAAATTAAACTAGATAAACGCATAGTGAAAAATTTTAAATGATTAGCAATATTAAAATAGAAGGAAAGTTTGTTTGTGAAAGTGAACATTGAAAATAAAAGTGGATTTAGGAAATTTTGCTTGAGCTATATGGAGGATTTGAAAAAAAAATTACAAAAGACACAAGAGGAGACCAGGGAAATTTCTGAGCGAGTGTGGAATCTCATAAGGTACCTTAACAATACCAAAGAGTATATAGAGCTAGTAAAGCATAAAGTGAGGAGCCAGGGAAACATAACCGAACTTGAAAAGATAGATATTTTATTGGAAGAACTACAAGTGCTACATGAACATCAACAAACTCCAGCTATATCTAAGGAAATAGAAGAATATTTACACGTTAACCGAACCTTGAAGCAGCAGAATGAAAGCTTAAGAAAACCATTGAATAAGCTGAACAACAGATTCAAGACAGCGAACAGAAGACACAAGAATTTAAAGACTTTGCACAGCGCGTTAACCCTAACTTGACTCCTGATCAGTTGCAGCAAGTCATCGAAAATAGAAAGGTGATAAAGGAAAAAACTCAACAAATCGAAACACTGAAGTCAAAGATACGAAACTTACAAGGAGAAACGAGGAAAGTGATTACAATTAACACAACAAGTAGTAACAACATGACAACTTTTACCAAACTCTTGAAAACCATATCCCATGTGGTACCAATTTTCTACCGAACTGATGGGCCAGAACTGGCAAGGGAAGCCAAGAAGTTTATTGAAGGATGTATGATAGCAAAGGATAAACTAGAAGAACCAGGTAATGTGGTCGACATAATCAAATGCATCAAAACTAGACTATTTGGAAATGCTTACTCATATTTGCACAATAAAGAGTTCACAACAATAGAAGCCTTATGTCAGGCTATTAGAAAAAAAATTGTAAAAGGCAAAACTCTATCAGAATTGCAAGAACTAATTTTTAGCAGTAAGCAAGGTCCAGCGGAGACAGCATATGAATTTGGAGAGAGACTAGAAGGACTACTTACAGATGCCACAGAACTAATTGCAGCACAATGGCAAGAAGTTTCCCATCGAAAATCTATGATAGATCACTGCAACCAATCCGCAGTAAGAAGTTACATAAGAGGATTACGAGATCCTAGATTGATGTCAAAATTCATCGGACACGAAAACAAAAAGCTATCTGCCCTGCTGAAAATCACAAAGGATTCTCAAAATCTTTTTGGTTCTAATATGAAATCTTCAAATATCATGACAATGCATACCGAGGAACCTTTATATGATACGGTCCAGCAGTTGATAAAAGAAGTCCAACAACTATCCATGCATCAGAAGACCTGTAACCATTCAACGCCAAACAGTAGTTCACGAGAAAACTCAAATTACTGGAGCCCTATGATAGACGAATGCTATAACCAAGGAAGAAATATGTTCTATAATCAAAGACAGGGGCATAACGAATGCAATTTGAGAAGGAACATGAAACCTCCCAACTATGGAAAAAATAGGCAAAATTTTACAAGCTCGAAAACTCAAAACAAAAGTGGAACTAGGCAATCAACAGGGTCACATTTCCACCAATTGCCCAAGAAACAGACGGAATATAAATAGCGATAATAGAAACGGCATCAATAGAGGCAACAATGATGTAACCAGAAGCAGATTTTATTACAACAGCAATAATTCGGGAAACGAGAATCGGCCCGGCCAAGATTAATGGACCGGAATGCCGAAAAATGTAGAGAAATTACTAATGAAAAAAATGAAAATAAAACACAACACCCCGTAGGAACTAACTATGAAGATAAAGCTTTTAATTTAGATATTAACAATATACACTTGACAGAGGAGCAGGATAATCAGAAACAGGAAGACAAGAATAACACCGAATTAATATCTGGTGTAAGACGCACAGATTTTGTAAGAAAATCCCTGAATAATATGGCAATGATGACATGTAATGATATAAATAATAGAATAATTAAGGACGGAAACGTAGCAGAATATCACATATACCACTCAGAGTATAAAAATGAACTGAGACTGGAGAGTAATGTTAGTAGCAACGAAAGTTGTGAGATAAACGATGCGTATATAAGCTTTCCTTGTAGAGAGGCAAAAGAGGAAAAATTACTAATGTTGGTAGACTCAGGCGCTGATACTACACTAGTAAAGGAAGAAGCTTTGACATCGTGCATAAAAGTCAATGAAAATGAGAAGAAAATCTTGTCAGGAGCCTTTGGAGGAAACATGAGTACCAAAGGAAGTATAACTGTGAACCAAAAATTCGTGGACAAACTAAGTTTTAAAGTGCACATAGTACCAAAGGGCACAATTTTGCCAGCAGATGGTTTGCTGGGCCGAGATATGATGGGAAATAGGTCGGTTACCGACACAATAAACAAAAAAATAAAATTTTTTGACAACCAGAGAGAAATAGTTTCCTTGCCACTTGTTTCAAAAATTCCTCCGTTATATATATCCAAAAATTTTTCTATAAAAGGACGTTCCCAGGGAGTTGTATCAGTAGTAGTAACCAAGGCTACAGGAGAAATAATAATAAACAAACTACAAATTTTACCAGGGGTTTTTGTGGGCGAAACCCTAACATCAATCAAAGGGGGAATAGCATTTATTCCAATTCTTAACACCAACAACTATACAGTAGACATAAATAAGAAAATAATGTTAAGTTATGAAAATCCTGAGGAGTACCAGATAGAATCAACAACATCCATTAATACAATAAGAACTGCGGACAACAAAGAAAGAACCAAATTATTACTGGAAACAGTACAGCTTTCCGCAGATTTGAATCCGGAAGAGAGATTATCGATCAAGAGCATTTTGAAATCATACGATGACGTGTTTCAATTACCCGGAGATAGTCCAACTCACACAAATGTGCTTAAACATAAAATCCCAACTGATTCTACTCAATCCCCAATAAATACTAAGCAATATAGACTACCTGAGGTCCACCGAAATGAAGTGAATAGACAAGTAGGCCAGATGGTCAAAGATGGAATTATCTCTCCCAGTACTTCCCCTTGGAAGTCACCAATAGTCCTAGTAGCAAAAATGGCAGGAAAGGACGGAGAGAAAAAATGGCGCTTAGTAGTAGATTTCAGAAAATTTAACGAGGCCACAATAAAGCAAGTCTTCCCCATACCAAGAATTCACGAAATCCTAGACCAACTGGGATACAGCTGATATTTTTCTACCCTCGATCTAGCGAGTGGATACCACCAAGTTTTAATTGACCCACGGGACAGACAAAAAACCGCTTTTAGCACCAATTTGGGACATTTCGAGTTTAATCGTATGCCTTTCAGATTAACAGGGGCACCAGCCACTTTTCAAAGAATCATGAACTCGATATTAACGGGTCTACAAGGAATCGAATGTTTCGTCTATCTGGACGATACAGTAATCTACGGCAGAAACCTAGCGGATCCCCAATTAAGGCTCAAGAGAGTATTAGATATATTAAGAAAGTACAACCATAAGTTACACCCCGAAAAATGTCATTTCCTTCAAACGGAGGTAGTTTATCTGGGCCACCAATGTTCGGAAAATGGAGTCTTACCGGATCCCCATAAAACTAAAGCAGTAAAAGACATTCCACCTCCTAGAAGTATCAAAGACTTGCAAGCATTTCTAGGATTGATCAACTACTACAGGAAGTTTATACCAAACTCGTCTGAAATTGCCTCACCCCTAAAAAAACTACTAAGGAAGAACGTGAAATTTGAATGGACACAAGAGTGTCAGTAAGCTATGGACAAATTAAAAGCAGCAGTTTCGAATCCACCTCTATTACAATACCCTGACTTTGCGAAACCATTTGTTCTGACTACGGATGCTAGCAATGAAGCCCTAGGAGCTATCCTTTCTCAAGGAGAGCCTGGTAGCGATTTACCAGTATATTTTGCAAGCAGAGTACTAAGTGTCACAAAAAAACGATACTCTACAATAGAAAAGGAGTTGCTTGCCATCGTATGGGCAACAAAAATTTTTAGGCCATATTTACTGGGGAGACACTTCACCATTTTTACAGACCACAACCCCTCAAGGATATAGCTAATCTGAAAGATCAAGAAGGCAGATTGGGCGCCTTAGACTAAAACTTTTTGAATATGATTTCGAGATACGGTATAAATCAGGAAAAACGAGTCAAAACGCTGATGCCCTCAGTCGCCTTCCAATAGAGAAAATAAATGTAGGGGCAATAACTAGATCAAAAGCTCGAGAATTACAAAACAAACAGAATGGAGTGAATGAAGAAATTATGCATCAAACAGAGGTAAATCAGGATATGGAAGAGGAAAATATGGCTGTTTATTTAACGAATTCAGAAGATATAAACAAAGTAATAAAATCATTCCACGATACACCTTTGGGTGGACACCAAGGGACATTCAAAACTTATTCCCGCATCAGGAATCAGTACAAATGGGCTGGCATGTATCGACAAATAAAAAATTATGTAACAACGAGGCTACACGCCAGAAAAACAAATGTTCGAAAATTGAAAAAATGCCATTGGTAATAACAAGCACTTCAAGTAAGCCTTTCGAAAAAGTTTTCAGGGACCTGGTAGGTCCGTTGCCAGAATCAGCTAGGGGAAGCAAATACATCGTCACCTTTCAAGACGATTTTTCAACTGTAGCTAAAGTCTTTTTTAAGGAAATAATTTCAAGATACTTTATTCCCAAGGTGTTGGTAACGGATAATGGTTCAAACTTCACATCCAGATTATTCAAGGAAACGTGTAAGATGCTAAGAATAAAGAAACTACTAACTACAGCTTATCATCCACAAGCGAATGGGGCTTTAGAACGAGCTCATCGACCATTGGCCGAATTTCTGATAAATTTCGTTAACCTGGATGGTACCAACTGGACTCATCACGCCATGCATGTGTATAATAATAGCAAACATTCAACAACAAAACAAACACCGACGAGAGTGTTATTTGGGTTTGAATTTGAAATACCCATCTCTTTGAAAATATCCCCGACGCCACTATACAACGCGGATGATTATAGCAAAATTCTGAAATATCAAATCCAACGTTCACATGAAATCGTTAGAGACAACTAAGAGAGGGCAAAATTAAAAGCAAAACAATATTATGATAAGGGTTCAAAGGACAGAGAGTATAAAATAGGTCAAAAGGTTTGGTTAAATAATCAAACTAGAAAAAATAAATTTTCACCCTTATGGTTAGGACCATATGAAGTTATAGACATACTAACACGTGTAAACATAAAATTGAGTGTAAAAAGTGGGAAAAGGTCTACCATAAGAATTTAGTAAAACCCTATAAGGAACGGCATTTAATATAAGGTATATGGTTATTAATCATCCAGTTACGATCCAGGCTATTTAGTTATAAATTTATAAGGGAGAGCATTGATTTTTAATTATTTTACTTTTTATATAAATTTTGCTTCAAAAGTAGAAAATTGTTTAACAACAGTAAAGAATTCATATCCGGGTACCTTACAACAAACAAAAAACACAAATATGCTTACTAAAACGTTTCTTTAAATAATAAAAAAAATTAAACATAAAAAAAGTTAGTTGAATAAACTCTCGCTACAATACGTAATTGCAATTAAACAAAATTGTTGACAAAAGCAAAATGATACAAAAAAAAAAGAAAAAATTTTTAACTGCAATATGAGTTTTGGGAAAGTTAAGCTAGGTCAGTTATGCATTGTACGGTTTGAAGTCAACAATCTGAAGTACCAAAGTGCTGACGACGTATTTATTTGTCTACGTGCCGTATATATGCACACCTGTTGTCATATTTTTGTTTTTTATTCTTGACATACTTTAAATTTGATGACCATTTATATTTAATAGTTTTATATTGAAAAAAAATATAATAGCAATAATCATAAACAGTCATTATTCGGAAAAAAAACTAATCAAATTGCAAAGGCAAAATACATAGTTAAATTATGCATCTTTCAGAAAAAAATATATTTAAAATCTATAATTGTATGGTCAAATATTTAGCTGCTAAAATTAAATAAACATAATGATAGCAAAAGAAAAATTTTTGTATTTGAAACAAAACACCCAAAAGTATTATTACATATTAAATTCTATTATAGCATAAGATCAACTACGTTTAAGATTATAACATACTATGTAAAAACGTTTGATACAATTAGTATTCTTGGAAAATATCTATGACTAGATATTTTCTTCCGCCAAGGGGGGAGGGATGTTGTGAATCAGAATTGAACAACCCTCGTACCCGTACATTGCACTAATTTGTTAACCCGGCAACAACCAGTTCATTCACTTGGTTGTTTGTTAAATTCTTTGCGTTGACAAATTGTGCAATAGCGATATTTCGTAATTGGGTCAAAAGCTTAATAATATTAAGTACGTTAGCAAGTAAGCATAATAATATTAACTATTTATTAAGCATAATATTAATATATTAAATTATGAATAAGTTTTGTATAAATACTTCATGTTAAGAAATAAAATGAGGAGTTGTAGTTTAGTTAGTGAAGAAAGTTGTAATTAGTTAGGGCATTTGTAATTAGTGAGGGCAGTTGTAATTAGTTAGTTGTAATTAGAGTCTTGAATTTAGTAGTCAAAAGTTAGAGTCATACCTGCGATTCCCACGGGACCCTCCAGGTTTAAAATTGTAAAGTAAAATAATAAGATACTAGTTTTAAGTTGGCACAACTGTTTAATAAATCCTTTTAATATACAAAAGAAAAACCCGTTTTTAAATTCAACACAACAAACATAAACTCTCATTTTCATAAAATTTAAAATGAATTTGAAATACATACGAGTACATATGTATATACATTTGTTTTTAAATTTTTCAAACAAAATTTTCCTGAAATGTTTTTCAAATTCACTTTGTTAACGTGCATGTGCATGTTTAACATAAAAAAATATATAAATAAGCAGATCTCACTTCACTTTACTAAATATATTTATTGTTTTAAAATTGTGTAACTACATAAAATTTCTTATAACAAATAAAAAATTTAGCTATAGTTTAGTTCGAATATTGCTGAACCATTTGGTGATTGACGTCCTTTGTAAATAATTGTCCAAATTTTGTCATTCATTTTTGATAAGTAAGGATCCTCTCTGTTTAAATATTTAACGATTCTTTGCGGAAGATAAAACCAATTATTGTTGTTTAAATATGCAATAACTTTGGATCCATATTGTGTAACCTTCCATTCAAAATTTAAAATCTTGTAAGGTTCATTAAAGGGAATATCATCAATTTTTGTGTATTCTGATTTTATTCCTTGCGCAATGTTAATTATTTGTTAATAGATCTAAAAACAAACAAAAATTAGTTAAATTTTATATGTATTTCTTAAACTTTCATATAATAAATAAAAAAATTCTAATGTTATGTTAATCTTCATTCTTACCATTGTTGTTGAACGTAATTTCAAGGATCTTTGAATAACAATAACTAAAACTAAGTTATAATTGGTCTTTTATATACATATTTTTGAGTCAATCGAACTCTGATTTTATATAATTACTCAAATGAGAATCTCATTCGAATTGTTCCATTTACAAAAATGTCTTCGTTAAACTTTTATGAGAAAAATATATTCTCATTTGAAGTTAACTTTGCTGTAGGAATATATGTATGTATTAGAATATCCTTCCTTATGGAGAAAATACATGTATTGGAATATCCTTCCTTATGGGAAAAATACATGTATTTGAATGCACATATATACTAATTAGAATGATCCTTATGGAAAAATACATTGAGCCAGTATCCCTACATTTATACTATTAGAAATAAAAAATTAGGCTTGAGTTTTCAAAGAAATAAAGCTACTACATATGTACATATCGATGGTGATAACGCAACCTCGTAACTCGATTTTTACGATTTTGTGTTTTAACCGGAAAAGTAATAAGTAATGCTTTTTCGCAATTTAGTAAACACATAGGGGTTAACATTTTTTAGTTAACTTTTTATTCAACAATATGCAAACGCGAATCTCAGCTGCTGAAAATGTCTTGTGCATAACAGGTACGATATAAACGATACCCCCACATAAAATCATAATATAAACAAACATACATACTTACTCATACTTAAACCTCTTTACTTTAAATTCTTCATCTTTGCTTACAAATAAAATACTTAAAATAAACGCTGTCAATAAAATTAAAACGATCACAAACATGAATGCATACACTCATAATCAATAATGGGCGCTATTCTGGAAAACGCGTCGAAGAAGTGAAACTTTACATTCAAACAAAAACAAATTTTCAAAAACAAATTTTCAAAAATTGTTTTTGTTTGGCATGTATTTCTTAAATGAAATAAACGTGAGAATTTCAACGCGTTACTCTTTCTTTTAAAAACGGTTAATTTTGTATGAGAAACAAAAACAAATTTTTTACATTTACACAATTTTGTTTTTGTTTTCCATGTAAGATTCATCAAGTCGACGCGTATTTCAGAATAGACACCAATATTTCTTGTTCGTATGCTACATTGTATACAAATATTCTATCCATTTTCGTAAACTATTTAAGTTCTTTTAGTGTTTGACAAAAAATATTAATTTCTTTAAAATGCTTAGCTATCCAAGATTTTGTACATAATTTTGGCCAATGAACCCCTAAAACAATAAAGTACAAAATCCTTACGAAATACTTATAAAGAATTTATAATTGCATTTTTTTATGTTGACAAATTTATTTATGATTGGGAAATTTGTTAATTGTTTTTTTTTTTATTTATGATTGAGAAACTTGTAAACTCAGTTTTGTACTTATAACTAAGAAATTTGTAAAATAAGATTATTCCTATTCGTGGAGTCAATAAAGAAAGTATAAATAAAAAACAAAACTATTGTTTTTTTATTTATAAAAAAATCAAATTTATTTCTGGCGACGAGGATGGGATTTCGCCGAAAAATATCCCTAATATATTAAGGCAAAGTGACAAATTTTTTTTAAATCATTAAAATATTAAGGATCAATTTGGAATATATAAATACATACATATATCCAAAGTGAGTAAAAGTATTTATTTTTTTCTTAAAATATTAAGAATCTACAACTCAAAGTGACTTAAAAGTTTTTAAATCCTTCAAATATTAAGGATCTATTTCAAATATTTACATAGTGACTGAAAGTGGCTCTATTTAAATTATATGATTTTTTTTTGTTTAATAAAAAAAACAAAAAGAGGCTCTGTTTTAAAAGTAATTAAAAAACCCCTTTTTTATAAACGTTATGGGTAAAATCCTTATAAACTGAAAGTGACTACAAAGATAAAACTAACTATTTGAACTGAAACAACAACAATAAGAAGTCAACAAGAAACAACATGCTTCGAGACAACATCATTCAACAATAAGAAGACAACATTCTTCAACAAAACACAACAGCATCACCCAAAAAGAGACAATATCCTTCAACAAAAGACAACATTCTTGAAAAGACAACATCTTTCAACAAGAGACAACATCATCCAGGAAGAGATAATATCCTTCAATAAGAAGACACCATCCTTAAACAAGAACAAGAGACAACACCTTTCAACAACATCAAAAAAATTTTAAATGTAAGTTAAACATATATACGTATTTTTATGACTAGTGTTTATGTGATTTGAACATTCGATATTTTCGAAATTATTAATTTTTCAATTTGTAAAAACCAAATTAAAGAAAGAGAAAAGTTACTTATTTGGTGTTTCATATATATTTTAAGTACATATATTTGTTTTTTTTAACCATGGTACAAGCACCCTCTATTACACTTGACCCAATAAAATATCTCAAAAATTTGTTCGAGTTTAGCGGGAGTAGAAATGACTTATACAATTTCATTACTTTAGTAGAACGTGTACACCCCATACTAACACAGTACGATGTAATGTCCCAATTAGTTTTTTCAAATATCATTAAAAGTAAATTACAGGGTAAAGCAAGGGAAATAATAGAAATAAACTTTCATGTCAAATCGTGGGCAGACATCAAAGACGTTTTGATTAATAATTTCGGTGAAAGGCTCAGTTTGGAGGAGTTATATGATTACATAAGATCAGTGATGTTTAAAACAAACCCACCGGACTTTTATAATGAGATTAAAGACAGGTTAAGGCGGCTTATTAATAAAACGAGTCTCATAATGGGAGAAAATCTAGGCACGTAGGTCATAGCTGAAAACAATATGGGTTCCGATCTAAATATCATCAAGGAAAAAATTCCAGTGCCAATGAAAACCATAATGGCTTGCAGGAATCCAGATAGTTTGGAAAAGGCTATGAAAGTACTCTTCAAATCAGGAAACGCCAATTATGGCAATAGAATAGTAAAAAATTCAAACCATTTCCGAAATAAAAATTACAATAACCCAAATTATAGACATGACCAAACAACTAACCCCTATCAGCAAGGATCATACTCAAATCCTCAATATAGAAATAATTTCAACCGAAATCACTACCAGAATAACCATCAAGTATCATACTCAAACGCTCAATATAGAACTAACTTCAACCAAAATCACTATCAAAATAACCATCAAGAACCATACACAAACAACATAAAACCAATTTTAACCAAACAGCTAAAAAAATATGTATGGAGCATATATGATATCCCATATATGGTTCGGATCCGAAAAATGAGGGTATATGGGCATATATGATTATATATATTCATACATTTTCATACAATTCCCTCCACAGTATGCAAAGTTCATATTCATACACTCTTGACTCACAAAAGCGCACTGCTGTGCAATAAATTAAATTACTAAAATGAAATTTTTTAGACTTGAGAGAGAGGTTTATTTAATGAAACATTTGTTTGGACAAATAATTCAAAACGAACTAAGTCATTTCATTCATCAGAAGGTGAATCAATTATTTAAAAAAACACATAAATCATATTCGTACATAACATTTAGCTTAAGAAATCAGATTAAAAACTAATTCAATGAATTATAAAAGAAAAAATAATCCCTCTAACAATAGTTTTCAATACAGTAATATGAACTTTGTTTCTTATCTAGAGAATTTTGTCATTTTCTATAAAATCAATCCTTTTGAGTATTTGATATATTAAATGGGTCCACAAAGTATAAAATCATACAAGAATGGTTTTTTTTAACAAAAAGTTTTTCTTTTTTAAAAGTTGAACGCGTATAATCTTGGCATTCCGTATGTATTTTCTAATGGATTTCCAATTTAGCAGTGACAAAATTCCAAGCTTTTGTGATTGCAAAAACGATCTTATGTGAGATATCATGTATGCATACATTCTTATATGGCTCCATATATAAAATCTTATATTTATATATGGATCCACATATGAAGATCTTCATAATTAAATTTCCATATATGAGTTCATATATTATAATACATTTCATATATTAGTCCATATATTAGTTCATATATAATAGTTGTGCCATGTATAATTCCATATATTTCCATACATGAATTCATACATATTCATATATATTTATATACATTCATATATTAAAAATATATGGACCATATATAATTTTTTTAGCTGGGCAATATCAAAATAGTCAACAAAGACCAAACACAAATCCTCCATATAGACCTAATTATAATCCTAATCAACAGAGAAACTATTATAATAGGCCAAACTCAGATACAAATTGCCAACGACGCGATCAACCAGAGCCTATGGATGTGAATACTATCCAAAAGTTTCTTGAAAATCAAACATGAAATTTTTCACTTTCCGGCCTCACAGGAGAACTACCACATATAACAATAAAAACGAAACTAGGATATTTGAAATTTTTAATCGATACCGGGGCTTTCCATTCAAAATGAAATGTGCCTATGGAAGGAACGATCCTTAAAACTTTACAACATTTAATTGAAATAAACCAAGAGTTTCGCATCCCTCTTTTTGAAGAACTTGGCGATAAAAAAATTACTTAAATTTTATGTTTGCAAATTTCACGACGTATATAGATAGATAGATAGAAAGTAACATTTTGAAACCACTAGGAGCAATGATAAATTTGAAAGACGATAAAATAAACATAGGAGAAAGAAAGGTGGTATATAGAGAGTGAAACGAAGGCAAAACAAATTTTTAAGGTTAATAACATCTGCTCCTTGGTAAATTAAAAATTCAAATTTACATCGTGATTTAAATATGCCACTAGTGATTGATTAAATTGCAAAATACGCAGGCAAATACTTAACAAAAGTTGGAGCACATTTTAATTATATATACAAATAAGTCCTATATATGTACATGTGTTTGGGGTAAATACGGATTTTAAATGCTTTGCAAGCAAGTTACCTTTTTCAGTATCGCTTCTGGCCCAACTTCCGGTAGAAGTGCGCAGAGGTGGTCTATATTCAACGGGTGTTTTAATCCTTCTAGCAGCTCACCACAAGGTGTAATTAGATGCAGGTGTGGCATCAAGATTTTCCAGATAATTTTTAAGGCATACAGTTTTTTTCATATGCCAGCAGCTTTTGGAGTCGTCTAGTGCACTCTTTAAATCTAATTTTATTTTGGGGTGATCTGTGCTGTTGCCATTCCCTTCCAGCTGTCCTTTTTTCACGTAAAAGACGTTCAATGTCTGTAGAATAAATTCTATTAAACCCAGTCTGCGGATGGGAACTAGTGGCATGTTCAGCAGCCTGTTTAATATTTTCGTTAAGATTTTCAATGTTAGATTCAATATCACCTGGTGTTCTTAGGTTAATATTTTCCGTACAATGGCTACTGAGGTATTTTTTGAACCCCAGCCAATTAACACGGTTGATCATCTTTACGTATGGGACAGGGAAGTCACTTCTTAGTGGGCTACAAATTGTAACAATCGTGGGAGAGTGATCGGAGGAGAGATCTACAGAAGCTTCAACATGAATTAATTCCCTAGCGATATTTTTCATGACTCCGAGATCTATAACATCCGGAATTTTTTGTATGTCTGTAGGCCAGTAAGTGGGCTCCCCATTTGAAATGACGTCCAACCCCATTTTTGAAATTGTGTTGAACAATGCCCGACCTCTAGGTGTAATAAGACGCGAACCCCAGAACGTATGTTTTGCATTGTAGTCGCCAGCTGCTACGAAACAAGGTCCAAGATATTTGTAGAATTTCTCATATTGGTCCTCAGTAATTGAAAATCTGGGAGGGGAGTAAATTGAAGATATCACGAAATTTGTACAAAAATTTTCAATGCAGATATTTGTTGCTTGTAGATGTTCTTCAGAAATGTTGTCAAGAATATAATGCTTGAGTCTTGACTTTATTAGAATTGCTGATCCACCGCATGTTCTCCCTCTAGGGTCCTTTGTATCATATAAAGTGTAGCCATTTATTTTAAAGAGGCTTCTAGAAGTCAAATAAGTCTCAGAGACCAACATTATATCAATATTTTTTTCCATGTGGAAGTGCTCAATTTCATTTTTATGCTGGCGAATGCCGTTTGCGTTCCAGAAACATATTTTTAACATGTTCATGGTTTGTTAATTTAGGTTTTTGACTCATACTCTGTTTAACAAAAGAATATACAGGGCATCCTTTGTATGGGCATATTCTTGGCAATTACGGCACTGTACGTGACTCTTCAACTGTGATTTTTCGGTGTAACAGAAACTTTACGCTATAAATTGGATGGGTTTCATTTTTTTCAATTGTATGGCATTCGGCTCCAGTTCAATGCGAAATAGGGGTTGGGCGACCTTTTCTCTGTTAATTTTTTACCTTAAATCCTTAGTCTAGAAGTGCATATTTTACTTCTTCGGGCTCAACATATGAAACTATGCCCATTAGTACTCTCTGTAGGCATTTAGCACTCTTAAGTTGGTATGTGTAAAAGTTTGTTTTATTTTTTTCAAAATCATTTACAATTTTTCGGTAATTGTTTGTTTGGATTTTAGTTTCATCAATATTACCTCGTTTAATTGGAATTACGTGAAAAGTATTTTCACCAATGGTCGACAGTAGTTTTGTTAGAAGCGCGTTAGAATTTTTTTCCCTCACATATATTGATTAAGAAAAAAAAATTTAATTCAACACAAGTGTAAGTCTCATGTATATGTATAAATATTTGTTTTATTTACTTCAAAATACATTTATTGAATAAAAATTTTAAACACAGGTGACCACAATTAAATGTATTAAAGTGTGGTTTTCGTTCATAATTATATTCAATGGGTATCTTTAAATAATTAACAAGTTCAATTGGAGGTTGTAAGTTTCCAAAGCTATCAAAATATTCTTTATAGTTATGATTTTTATAATAGGCTACCCAGTGAGTTCCAGCACCACGAGAGTTATCTAGATTAACAATACCACATTCTTGAACTAATGGTTTTTTAGGCAAACGATCTCGCATAAACACACCTCTAAAATTTTCGAGTTTTTTTTACCATATTTTATTAAATCTAGATTAGTTAATGGTTGATTGGGTAGGTTGTCTAAAAGTTTTTTGGAATCGGTTTATAATACAGTCCATATCCAGATTTATATGGTTTAGAATATAAGCCTTTTCCCATAGCAATTGATTCCATATGTCTATTATGCCGAGTAGCCTCGGTTAGTTGCTCTTTTCCATTTTTAATATCATTTACAGCCTTAATAATAGACGATCCACCCGTAGCCAAACCACCAAGTGCGGATAAAGCTGTTAGGATTGGAATTAGTGGAAGAAATCCACCGATTTTGGGCATTAGTATAACTCTCGGTTTGAAGTTCGAAGTAATGGATTTTAACGAAATTTTAACAGCAGCCTTTAAATTGTCTGGTTTTTCATTTCTGAAGAGGTTAAGAGTATTTTTAACAGCTTTTGAAAACAATTTTCTATCACATGTTTTTTTTCATTTGACTCTTTTTTTTCTGTGACTTTTTAGATTTATGAATTTTTATATTGTTCATACCTAATCCGAATTTAAGTTTTGATTTCATAGCGTTTGTTACGAACCCAGCGTTAGCCTTTTCTTTGAAATCACTATCTTTAGATTGCACTTGTTGCCAAGCTTTTTCAACTAAAATTTTATCCGCTTTATGTCTCTTATTAATATCGTTTGTTTCTGAATATGCAATATCGTGTTCTCTACAAGCTGCATCTAATGAATTTATTCCCTTATCACCTCTTGCTAAACGTTTTTCAAGTTTTGTTCCAGGTCCACAAAACTGATAACCATGTAAATGTAGTTCAACAGGTAATTTGTTTATTAAGTTGTTTACTAATCCACTACCAATATTATACTGATTATCTTTAACTCCTTTTTTATAGTTTATATTAATTTTTATTAATTATATGCTATATGTAATGTGATTGACACTATAAACTTAAATGATGAGGTTTCGCTATATAATAAGAAATTTATATCAACACAGTAGTAGAGAACTGCCAATCCTGCGACAATTAAACTTGCAAAATTGTTGGCTGAAATTGTTAAATTGTGGCTGAAATTGTTAAATTTGGGTAATTAAAATTTGAAAATTCTTAAATTCTTGGAAATTTGTGAAATTTGATACCTGCGAGGGTGGTTCAATAAGTCCGTCCAAATTTTTGTTTACATAAGGAGTTTTTTGTTTACATTAACTTTGTGGGAACGGGTGATTTTTTTTGTAGTATTAATTGTGGGAACGGGTGATTTTTTTTGTGGGTGTGGTTAAGGGGTTTTATAAGATTAAGATTTCTCAAGTGTATATGCCGACGGGAAAATCATGAAAATGATTTTTCCTAATACCAGTGGGGGAAATAGTGATTATTCATTTTTCCTAATGCCTACGGCAATGCATGATAATTTTTTCTAATGCCTACGGCAATGCATGATAAGTTTTCCTAATGCCTTCGGCAATGCATGATAATTTTTCCTAATGCCTACGGCAATACATGAGTATTATTTTTTTCAAATGCCTACGGCAATGCATGATAAGTTTTCCTAATGCCTACGGCAATGCATTATAATTTTTCAAATGCCGACGGCAAAACACATTTTTATTTTTTTCAAATGCCTACGGCAATGCATGATAAGTTTTCCTAATGCCGACGGCAAAACATGATTATAAATTTTTTCAAATGCCGACGGCAAAACATGATTATTATTTTCTAGTACCAAAGGGAAAATTGTCAGTGTTGCCAGACTATAGAAATTCGTTATCTTAATACTACATCAGTAATATCAGAGAAAATAGATTTGATGACTACTACGCGATTCTCATATGAATCGGGAGAATGTGTGTATGATTTCCTCACACTAATAAATTGTTTATAAATAAAATAATTAAATAAATTAATAAACAATTAATTTAATTATTTTATTTATTTATAAAATGTTCTCTTGTATATGAATACCCTATACTTGTGTGTGGATGATCCAGCTAGTTTGTCGCTGGTATTTATTTATTTGTTTAAGAAATATAATTGTATGTATGTATGTATGTATGTATATTTGTATGTGTATATATGTATGTATGTATGTATGTATATGTGTACTTGTATGCATGACTGAGGATGCTTGTGCGTAAAATATTTTGTAGAATACATTTATATTTTGCAACATAATCATTTTCTTTGTCTACGATTATTTTAAAGCAGCAAAGTTTCAATTAAGTACACTCATCAGCAGAGAAACAAAAACTAAAAATTTGCAAGTATGCAATAAAGTTAACTTTCCTCCTCCCCACTTCCTTCTCTTTCACTTATGTAGTTTGTATTTGAAATAAGAAAACACTTGTACATTCTTTTATTTTGTATACATTTATTGTTTAAATTTTTTTTTAAATTTTATAATAATACATACATATGTCAATTCATATTTTAAGAAGTAAAAAAGTTCATTTAAAGCAAGACATTTCTTTTGTTAGTAAAATAGCATTTTTTAATGCGCAAACACCAAAATTATGATAACTACAATAAAGATATTCTGGATACTTGATTTCCATTTGTGTAAAGTTGATGCAGCCTATATCCTCAACGTTAAAAATTTTTCGGTGCAACATTTTTTCCAACTATAGTCTTTTTTCTTCAGCTTTTACATAAATTGTTGAACATCTTGCGTTGGCTTTTAAAAAATTGCAAACGCTTTGAAATGAAACTGATCCAGCATTCCAGTTTAGGTGATGATAGTTTTTTGTTAGGCACTTTGCTTCTCTTTGCTTTTTTATTGATAACCATTTAAAAAATGGGGGTTTTATAATGAAATGGGTATATTCATAATTGTTGAAAACAATCGCTACTTCTTTTGCGATGAAATCATTTGAATTACTCTTGAAACCTTGTACGTCTATAAAAATTATGTTGTTATCCATATTACTCAATTTATAAGACTTTTCGAACTTGTCCTTTGATAGGTATATATTCTATTATACGATCATGAATAAGAATGCAGTAAGCTGTTGTTTTTGCTGCAATATTAGTTGTTGTTTCAAATTCTAGTTTTATATCAATCGGACCATTATTGAGTGATTCATTCTGATGACTAACATCTACTACAATAATAGGAGCTTTTGTCTTAAACTCTGGTGCAGTTAGAAGCGGTTGAGATTCTTTCATATAATAACTTTGTTGAAATCTTATATACATATCATATAGAATTGCATATCGTTCATTTTTAAACTTTATGTTAAGATCATCATATGGATATGAGACTGAATTTAAATGTACTTTTAAATTAGTCAAATCACAATGAACAAACTTATTTTCTTGTTGAAAAGCAATCAATACAAAACGTGGGCGTTCTCTATTTGCAGCCAGTTTAACATTCCAAATATGGCTAGTTCCTATGTTTAATTGTGGATTAATATGACAATCCCAACTGCGAAATGCCATAGGTATAGAAGCACCATTATTAATAATTTTTATCATATTCAATTTGCTAAAGTCCGATAATTGTACATGTGGGATTCTCCATGAGATGAGTGAAATTGTAAGTTTAGCTTTTTCAGTAGAAACACTCGAGCGCACAAGATTTTCATCGTTTTTATTGCGCAAGAGTATCAATTCATGTTTTCCATTTAGTATAACTTTGTTGTAGTCTTCAGCGAATCCTAGAAGCATTTTTAGAGGTACATAGAAATTGAAAAATCCATTTACAAGAGTGACATCGTCAATTTTGTTCCATCCAGCATTTTGCATCACGTTGCTTTCAGTTGGTGACATAGAAACCAAATTTTTTATGGTGCTTGTGGCTCCTAAATATCTTGTATGATCAATTTCAATTCCATTGAGCTCATAGCGAATTTCATCAAACAGATATGCCACAAAGTTGTTTTTTAGTATAAAGTTCTCTGAAGATGATGAAGATTTGGTCTTATTATCATCGGCAACAAACCCCTCCACATAAATGTAGCTCTCACTGGGTAGCACGTACAAATCTTGATTTTGTATTGAAATTCTAATTTCATCATTATTGTTGTAAGACTGTAAGTATGGTACATATGTATGATAATCCTTTTTGATTATATTTTCATCAGACAAAGGTTTATCTAAGACATCTATTATTGAACTCATTTTGTCTTTAATTTCAAATTCAATGACTTCAGAAAATTTTTATTTGATGTTGTTAGAGATTTTTGTTGAGCTGTTCGCTTTAATGTTGTTGTTGTTTTTGTTGCTATATTTTTCAATGTATTTGTGTTGTATATTAGCATTATTTAGTTGGCCTTAAATGTATTCGTATTGTAATTTCCTCTCCTCGGAAATTAATTAAATCACCGTGTTGATCAAGTACGCGCAGCGCTAGTGAACTTATCTCTCTGGTGTTCACAGGTAAATAGATGAGATTTCTTGGAACCTCGTCTATTTTATAGCCTGGAGGCACATTTATCGGAAATTCATGAAGTGTATGCGATTTGGAGTTATTCATATATGTGTTAATAGCGATACTACTTTCAATTCGCAAGAGATTCACTTTAAAAATATTAACTGGAAGATCTGAGTAATAATATTTGTTTGGTGTTAGGATTTTGCTATTGAATCCTAAAAGTTTTCCAATTGTGTTGTCCTTATTAAAATATACAGGATCCTTGGAACTATTAACTTTAACTTGCATTGTGTTGTTATTGGCTTCAATAAAAATCTTATTTGCTGGGCAAAGTCGTTTGTATTGCTCTTCTATAAAATCAACTATATCATTTAATTCGTAAGATCCAATTGGTATTTCAATTTTATGTTCTCCTATATGAAACATATTGTTGTAAGTGTCTACATTTGGAATACTGTTGTATGAATGAAAATCAGTTAGAGCACACACATATGCACCATCTAATTCAATAGGAGGAAAGTAACTAGCAGATAATTCTGATGAGTTAGAGCTCAGAGTAAGTGTTATTGACATTATAACAGACTGATTACAATTAAATAAAGTTTAGTACACAGTATGGTTTATAAGCATAATTTACATATTTATTTCATTTTCTTATTTTAAAATTAACATTAGTTTCTTAATATTAATGCTATTATTGTTCTTGATATGATGCTGTTGTTGATTTAGTTTTTCTTCCAACTATAATATTTCATCTTTACTTATCCAAGAATTGTGTTGATCTGAAAATCCTAGCCATTTAACATATACTTCCTTCGCTTTAGTTTTGAGCACCTTTTCAACTAAATATGTATTTGGAAATCTAGTTTTTGAAAGTTCATCAGTATAGAATCCACCTTTAATAGGATTACCAAGATAATCTTCTAATATGTATGTTGCAGGATTTGTATTTTGAACTTTGGTAATTGTGAATATTTCTGTGGTCCAATTTGGAGTATAACCTTTTTCAAAGATATGCTTATATTTGCTTATGCGAACATGATCTCCTACATTAAATTTCGACATTTTATACATCTTCAAATGACTGTATACTGTATTAAGCAGCTTTTGCTCATTTGTTGAGTTGACTTTAATAGGAGACATTTTAATTGTACGATGAAATTTTTTTTGTATGCATTAACTAAATCTTTGTGTATATCAATCCACTTATATGAACCATTATAGCTAAATTCTTGCCACATCATTCCTTTCAATGTTCTATTAAATCGTTCTACAATTGATGCTTTCATACTGCTATATGTTGAGTAGTGATTAATGTCGTATTTATGCATTAATTTTTCAAAGTTTTTGTTGAAAAATTCTTTACCATCATCTGTTTGTAAGTTTTTTGGTACTCGCCCCAATTCAAAAATATCTGCCATTGCCTTGGTTGTTTCGAGTGCAGTTTTTGTTTTTAGCGGTACTGCCCATGCAAATTTTGAAAATGTGTCGATTACAGTCAACAAAAATCTATAATTTTTATTTTCTTTAGAATAGTTCCCCATTTCAACTAAATCAGCTTGCCAAAGATCATCAATTCCTTTCATTACAACTCTGCGACGCACAAAATGTTTTCGTGCTTGCTTATGGAGTTCGTTTACTAAATTTCTTTTTGAAGACATTAAGTTATTTTTACTGATTTTTTGGAGAGTGTTGTGATCTACTTGAAGGACTTTCAGCTATTGATACAAACATGTAATTTTTCAATCTATAAATTTTCTCATTAAGCTGCTCAATTTGTTCTTCAAAGGATGTTTTCATTTTTTGGATATCTTTTTGACTTTTATAATTTTCTTCTATATCTAATTTTATTTCACGTTGTAGTTCTTCGATTTGCATTTGAAGATCTTCTTGAATTACAGTATTGTCTGTCTTAAAGTATGTTAATAATTTCTCTTCTAGTTTTTCGATTTGAGTTTGCAGAAACAATTTATTGATAACATCGTTTTCCTCCAGAGCTTTTGCAACATTTTTGATCCTTTTGTTTTGGACATCAATGTTGTTGTTCGTATCCACAAATAACTTCAACAGTTTAGGTGCATTTTTCAAAAAAATTATGTTGCTAGTATCGTTTAAGTAGTGTCCAAATTTATCAACAGACATGCTTTATATACTTTATTAGAGTTAATGTATTATATTCGCTTCACGTAGCTCTTCAATAATTGATACAATCTCGTTATTGTGATTAGTATGACCTGCACCTTGTGATGCGAGCAGTAGTCGAAGTCGATCTACTAACTCATTTGGATCATCCCAGTATATATAGTTGGGCTTATGAATATTAAATTCCATCATTCCATCACCTAAATAGCTACCTTTTGGCTTAGATCCTGTTGATTGGGGTAAATTCTTCTGGTTTTTCTCGTCAATAAATTTCTTAATAATATGTTTATATTTATATCCTCTAGTACCCTTTATTTGACCATCAGGTGTATAATCTCTTTTATATGCGTTAGTAGTAATTAAAATCTTTTTATAGATTTCGAGTTCAAATTTATCATAATTTTTTGGTATTTTATGAAACATTAGAGAAAATAGCCCTGGTGTTAGGGCCCATATTTGACCACCAACTTGTATTTTATCTTCATTAAGTTTGAGCGTACTATCACCAAATTTCCATTCATTATTGAAATCTTTATGTGGACCATAGTTTGTATCTAGTTCATTTCTTCCTTCCAAGACTGATAAGTCAGTATAAGTATCTTCTGTATTGGAAGTCTGTGAGTAAAAATCATCATCATCATCATCATGATCATCATTTACAGTATTAGCATCATTTAATGAGATGGTATTATCAAATATTGTTCCTTCAGCTAGTTTCTTTGGTGTACTTGACTCTATCTTGACTGATGTTTTTTCAGGCTTAAGACTTGTATTATTTTCAACTTCTACCTTCATTTTACTTTTTTCTTTCATGGGAATTCTTTTAATTGTTTTAGAACTATTTATGAATTCTTTGAGTGGTTCTGTTATAGGTTTAAATGTATCTCTTAGTTGTTCATGTGTATCTATTTCACCAGTTTTTATACAACGAAGCTTTTTCTTTAAGACATTTCTTGTCAACACCAATTGTTTTAAAATTTCAGCTTTTTAGGACCTGGTCTGGTTATCAGATCAGCTTTTTAGGACCTGGTCTGGTTATCAGATCAGCTTTTTAGGACCTGGTCTGGTTATCAGATCAGCTTTTCAGGACCTGGTCTGGTTATCAGATCAGCTTTTTAGGACCTGGTCTGGTTTTCAGATCAGCTTTTTAGGACCTGGTCTGGTTATCAGATCAGCTTTTTAGGACCTGGTCTGGTTATCAGATCAGCTTTTCAGGACCTGGTCTGGTTATCAGATCAGCTTTTTAGGACCTGGTCTGGTTATCAGATCAGCTTTTTAGGACCTGGTCTGGTTATCAAATCAGCTTTTTAGGACCTGGTCTGGTTATCAGATCAGCTTTTTAGGACCTGGTCTGGTTATCAGATCAGCTTTTTAGGACCTGGTCTGGTTATCAGATCAGCTTTTCAGGACCTGGTCTGGTTATCAGATCAGCTTTTTAGGACCTGGTCTGGTTTTCAGATCAGCTTTTTAGGACCTGGTCTGGTTATCAGATCAGCTTTTTAGGACCTGGTCTGGTTATCAGATCAGCTTTTCAGGACCTGGTCTGGTTATCTGATCAGCTTTTTAGGACCTGGTCTGGTTATCAGATCAGCTTTTCAGGACCTGGTCTGGTTATCAGATCAGCTTTTTAGCACCTGGTCTGGTTTTCAGATCAGTTTATCAGGTAGCAGCTCAGCTTATAGCAAATAGATGTATGAAGTTTAAAGTTAGATTAATAACTAAAGTGAATGTTTATCAAGAGTAGTTTATATAGTTATGAAATAGTCAAATTGCTTTCTGTAGCGACAATTATTTAATTCATTATCTTTGCTTATCACCAAAAATCCATATTTATCCTTCCAACACTCTCGACAAATTTCTTTGAACTTTTCATAACTCATATCGCTGCCAACATGATCCCTATAAACATGCTTCATATTCGTCTCATCTTGCCTAAACATTATAATAACATTTGCATTGTCTCTTATTAAATGCTTGGGAATTCTAGTATAAGTTTGACACAAGTAGAATGAATCAACATCCCTATGTCGCCCCAAACAAAAATATGTACGTATATTATTCTGCTTTTCACATGCAACATCATCAAATATCATAATTGAATTAGTTTTAGCTTCGTCAGGTGGAATAACTGATTCATTATCTGTAAATGTATAATATCCCATTCCTTTAATTGGTGTAATTAGTTTCTTCAGATATTCATATTTGGGCTGATATAAAGATTTTGAGTATAAATAGATGTTTTCAAACTTGAGTCCATTAGGACTTTCTAGTAAGCCAATCATAACATTAGTCTTTCCACAATTTGATGGTCGTACTATTAGAGCACGAATAGAATCTGGTAAGAGGGGGCTGTGCTTTATTTTTGAAGTAATGTTCGATGATTGATCAATATTGCGAACTAAAATATTTTTATGTTGTTTCACTAACTGCATTTTTGTAACTAAATGCATTTCATAATTGTTACCTCTTATTATAGAAAAAATTAGATAATATGGTTATACGATATCAGAAAACGTTAAGTCATAAAAGCACCTTCGTTGGAGGAGGTATAGTAGATAAAATAATAAACGCTCTACCTGTTGAACTTCATCTTCCTGGATATCAGTACTGTGGACCTGGAACAAAACTACAAAAACGTTTAAATCGAGGTGACAAAGGAATTAATTTATTGGACTCTGCTTGTAAAAATCACGATATTGCGTATTCAAAAAATAAGGATTTAAGTACTAGACATAAAGCTGATAAAATACTGGAAAATTCAGCTTGGAATCGAGTTTTATCAAAAGATAGTAGTCTTGCTGAAAAATCATTTGCATATATGGTTACTAACGCAATGAAAGCCAAAACAAAATTTGGTATGGGTGTGGAGAAAAAGAAAAATTTTGGAAAGAACAAGCTAAATGATAAAAAACTATTTAGAACATCAATTAGAGCTGCAACAAAAATACTAAATAAGGAAAAGCCATTAGATATTAACTCAGCTATTAAAATTGCACGAAAAACTATCAACAAATCATTAAAAGGAAAAAAATCTCAAATTATAGTACCACGTGTAATACGTATCCCAAAAATTGGTGGATTTTTGCCTCTAATACCGATTTTAACTGCTCTGGGTGCAATTGGTAGTCTAACAACTGGAGGTGCTGCCATAGCTAAAGCTGTAAATGCAACAAAGAATGCCAAAAATCAACTTGATGAAGCAACTAGACATAATAGAGCGATGGAATCTATAGCAGTTGGCAAAGGACTTTACTTAAAACCATATAAAAAAAGTTATGGCTTAGTTCACAAAGAAGAATCAAAAAACTCTTAGAGATGCTGCCCAACAGACCACTATCTGATGTGGACCTAAACCGATTCTCTATAAATATTCCATATTTTAGAGGAGTTTTCATGTTGAATACTCTACCAAAACGAACAAAGAAAATTGAATGTGGAATAATCAACTTAGATGTATCAACAGGACCTGGTACACATTGGGTAGCATATTATAAAAACAACAATGAAAAAGAATATTTCGATAGCTTTGGAAACTTACAACCTCCTTCAGAAGTAGTCAAATATCTTGGTACAAATGTAAAATACAACTATAACCAACATCAGAATTTTAATACATTTACCTGTGGTCACTTATCTCTTAAATTTCTTTATGAAATAACTGAAAATATTAAATAAAAACACAAACATTTATATCTTACAAAACTCTTTAATGTCTTTTTATTTATAATTTAAAATAGAAAGCTAATATATTTTATTGCCAAATAGGAAATTGGGAATTTTGAATTAGAAATTCACTCAGCTCACTCTCAACGATTAGATTTTCTTCACCTTCTCTGCTTTAATATCGTCATCTGTTAAAATATTATACCGTTTAGGCAGGAACATTATGTGTTTATTCATTTCCACTTTTAGAGTTGGTCCATATTTAGTTGTTACACGTAACACATTTTTAATAGTGTATTTCGTTGATGATTCAAGCTCCTTTATGTGGATTAAAGTCTTGCTGTTTAGATTATTAAATTTTGAAATAAGATTTGATGTGGAGTCCATTTTTTTAATTAGTTCTTCTCACTTTGAATGTTTAACTGGAAATGATCTTAAAAGAAGCGATGATGACTTCAAGAAGACTAATCAAAAATAATTATGGTGAAATAGTGAATAAGTGGTGGATAGTGGTAGACAGAAAGAGATAGTTATAGAGAAAAAAGGGATAGAGAGAGATAGAGTGCTAAAAAGAATAATGGAATAGAGATGTTTAAAAATTTACTGAGAAAATTAGTCTTTAAGGAACCTTCCAACATTCATCATCATTCATTTATCAGCAAATAAAATAAGCCAAATTAGACGTACTCTAAACCAATTTATAAGAGATTTTGAAAGCTTCAAGCTTTTTGATCATTGGGAGATGATAAAATTTTTCCAAAATATATAACGAAGAATATGGAGTTATGGAAGATGAAGACATTACAGAAGGGCACTTCAAAAGCTGTCCTTGGTATGATCCTGAGTGTGAGGAAGGACCCGATACTTGTAGATGTACAATATATTTTTTACGAAAAAATATATTAGAACATCTAATAATTGGATACTACGAAATGTTTCCATCATTATAAATAAAATAAATAAAAATTAAACTAAATTGTATTATTAAAAGAAACAAATGAAATAAATATAAAATAAAATTGTATTATTAAAATATTCCTCGTTTTGTATAATTTTTTCTAAAGGAAAATTAGGAATCATCTGTTTGTAAGTTTTTTGGTATTCATCTCAATTGAAAAATATTTTCCATTGTCTTGGTTGTTTTTCTTTATGAAATTTAATGAAATTTAATAATATTGTGAAATTCAATTTCTCTTGTACAGAACTTCTCAAAGAAAACAAGACTGTGCATGCTTAAATGATATGAAAACAAGACTGTGCATGTTTAAGCGATATGAAAACAAGAATTTGCAAATAAGCAAAAACAAAAAATTTTTTGATCCAACGAAGTAAAACCAGTAAAGAAATAAACACCAGTCACATATTTCATTCTTTTTTCAATATTTTATTTCAAATTTTTTCTTAAAAATTTATTTACATTTGTACAATCATTTTTCTTGATAAATAAATTAATAGGATTTTATAATTATAATTATATAATTTTTACAAAAATAAATAGGATTTTATATACATCAATTTTTCTTTTAATAAATAGGATTTTATTTACAATAATTTTTCTTTTAATAAATAGGATTTTATTAACAATAATTTTTCTTAATAACAAAGATTTTATTTACAATTTAATAATTTAAAACTAATTAACTAAAAATTAATTAATTTTAACCATTTTCTTGCATTCTAGCAATCTCATGTAGCAATATGTCAAGTTCGTACTCAGGGTTAGTTTCCTTAATACGAAAATGATACCATGCATATGTGTTAATGTTATTTGATCTAATTTTTCTCTTATAACTTAATACTACCTTATTTAATTCACTAGTATATATTTGATGTAGCTTAGATTTAAATGTTAACATACTATCATATACATTGGTCTTATTAAATAAACAATTTTTATAAGTAGATAAACTATATTTATCTAATATGGCTCTCTTTACCCCCTTCGATTTCTTTACATCATTTTGATCTTGAACACTAAATGAATACATTTTAGATCGCAACCCAACAAATTCTTTCATTATTTTTCCACAATTTTCATCTTTCATCATACCCAGCACCCTTTTATTAACTAGAGGAAAATTATAAATGTTGTCTGTAGGATAGTCCGATGTATCAAATTGTTCTTGTATGTCATTTTTTATGTCAGCATAAAAGTCGTCCGTCTTTATTGAATATATAAAAGAGTCCGTATCCATATAATTTAAGGAGAGTTTTGTCTTAAACTTAGGTTCCATGTACCCGTAATGGAAATTATACATTTTCCATTTGGACAGCTCGAGTACACAAAATCCTAAGTAAATTGGTTTATTGTAGCAGGTTTTGACTCTTGTCATTTCGATTGCTACCAGGTCCTCTGAAAATATAGATAAACTATGAAAATTTGGTTTTGATATCCAATCTTGGGCACCCAAATGATTACAGTTCATTCTCTCCCAACTATGGACAATTTTAACATCTCTCCTCTTGTCCACATTTTCCATGGTTTTACCATACACTGCATTATTGAGTAGTTTGAAAAAATTTTTTTCAAAAGCATTTTTAGCAGTGGCTCTATGTCTGGTATTTAAGTCAATGTAGCCTTTTAACCATGGAGATTGTTTAAATGCTAGAATACGATGAGTTTTCTTTAAAACTAAGCCATATTCTAAGCACTGTTTTAGAACTCTAAAGTGTATCACATATGATTGCTTTGTAGAGAAATCGGTTATCAACTTGTTGTACTTCGCTTGCATAGGTTTCTTATTTTCAGCGCAAAAAGGAAGATCATTATGCAAGTCGTGTAAATGAGAGGGATAATCCAACGTGACCTCATATACATAACCGTCTGTTCCATTATCAGCTATGCTGTTTGGATCCAGATTCAGCTCGTCTTGCGATAACCATCTGAACCCACCATGAGGAAGATATTCCGACATTGCCCAACCGTAAAGGTTATTTGCGTCTAAGTAGACAAGAAATTCTGATGGTTTTGATGCATCGAAATCTTCCAAATATTTGTTATTCGCTTTCGAATATCTTTGGTTACACTGTACGATCCCCCCACGTATACCTTTTTTCATAAAATTGTACATGTCAATGTCTGTCAATAATTCTAATTCAATTTTTGTATATTTGAGCATTGCATCCCAGGAAAGGCCAGGTGCTGTATAATATTGGCATGGATCGAGCTCATATATACCCTTACAAACTTTTCTAAAGTTCTCAAAAATATCTGTCAGTAAGAGGACATCTGTTTTTAAGTAAAGTTCCATGTAGTCTTTCATAGTTTTGCAACCAAAAGTATTCCATACCTCTACAGCATGTGAGTATTCCTCTAAAGAACACTCTTTATTGTTCAACTTATTAAAGAAATCACTGCGTGAAGGGAGCTGACACTCATCTAATTTTTGAAATGAATTTAGGTACTCATAGGGGAAAATACCTTTTTTCTTAATAAGCTGAAACTCGTTTTCTGACTGAAATAAGGACCTTATACTGCTGAAATCATTATCCGACAAATTGCAGGCTAATGATTCCAAACTCTCAGCCATAAAACGTATTGTATCAAGAAATCTTATTTCAAGCTTATGACCATCACTCATTTCTGAAAATTGGGAGAGGGATATATAAAGCTCCTTATTGAGAGGGAGTACTTTCAGCTGCATTGAAATTTCACCTAGTTCTTTAATAAAAAGATGTGAGTCATAGTTTGAATAATTATGAAAGTAAACTGGTATAAACTTGGGAATTTGATAATTTAAATTACACTTATTGTGGGCTGCACCTCTATATTTACCACTAATGTGGCAATGATCTCTAACGCGATCTTTACCTAAAAATTTATGACAAATATGACAATTTACCGCACTATAAAAACTATACACATCAGAAGGGGATAAAGTATCCATTTGTCTATTATTAACTAAATAATTATTGTAAATATCCTCACAATCTTTAACTAAATATGATACAAATTTCTTGGAGGCATCTTTACCAGTATAAACCCTTAACTTATCTAACTTACTGTTATGGAGACACTTAATGTAATAACTAAATGCACAAGGAGTGTGCTTTTTAATTAAACTAGTTTTATCACTTACATTATTACTTATATCTTCCAGGATGCACTCAAAGTCAGCATAAACCACAAAGGGGACATCCATTTTCCTTTGATGCCCCTTAAAGCTGAGAATTGCATCCGGACCTGATGGCATACTTGTCACAATTTTACCGCATTCAGTCTTATGATGACTTATTCCACTCTCGCTATGAGTGTACTGCAGACAGGTGTTGCAGAAATGTAATTTGTGTCCATCCTTCGTTATCTGACTTCGTAAAAGTCTGTGAATGATAAAAAAATTGATAAAAATTTATTAGTAAAATGTATCTATTATAAAATAAATAAAACAAGTATATGTATCATTAAATTAAAGTGTAGTATAATTTTTTAACTTACTTTGATATGTCCTTTATCAAAATATAGTGATGAGCTTCACCATTCTCCAAAAGAAGCAAGTTTACATGAGTAATTTTCTCTTCCTTAGTCACATAATAGGGACCAATGATTTGATTTGTCTCCTCATCATACCCAAATACGTTAACGCTTATTGCAGGATTGTTCACCTCAAACACGTTAATTTTTTTAGAGCTAATGGGAAGCTTAAATTTTTGAAATTTAGCACTTCACCATTTCGCGTAAAAATAATGTCTGCAGAAATGTCCTGAATACCATAAGAACTGCAACGTTTTGGGGCATAGTATGTTGTGGTATCCATGGCAGCAATCAGACACCACTTGAAGCAGTATTCATCATCATTTTCAATATTGATGCAAGCTTTTTTTCCTACTAGTTTTTGAGGTTTGGATATCCAACTTGATCCTTTGACGAGCGACGATTTGTTGATGTTGATTTCTGCTCGGACTATGCGTGATAAAGTCCAACCAGAATCGCGCTCTTCAAACTCGGACATTTTGGTTGAAATCTCCTCAATCTGTTTACGGAATATTTCTTTTATGTTGTCTGCCTTCGTCACCAAACTCATTTTAGCTACATGTGTTATAACACACAACTCCAAATCTTCTTCAACAATTTTAATATACTCCGCCACAATACTCACATGAAATTTAATGATTGTATGCTTACACAAACTCATGTGAAGTCTCTCAATAAAAATATTTATGTTTTCCTTCATAAACTCTTCCAGAAGAAGTTGGTCCTTTCTGTTTAAAATAGCATACGTGGCGATATGATTTTTGAAGGCTTTGGATATTTTGAAACATTTCACATTCTCTGCTACTTCTTCTGTCCTAGAATGTGAAGCGCTCATTGGAGTTGGCAGAGTTTCTTCTCTTCTTTCTTCTTCTTCTCCATCACTTTCCGGCAAACTTATGTCCATAGCATCGTTGTACAAATTCCCGCCATGGATAGCCACACCTTGTTGTTGAGCTTGTTGTTGCTGCTGCTCTTGTTGATGATAATTAAGAGGCTGCCATTGCATCAAATTGGAATACTGCTGCATTTGATTATCTGGTGTGACGGGATTATAATTATAAGTTGGGTACTCATATTGCATTGGCACTCCTAATCCCGAAAACTGATTATTCCATGGCATACCGTATTGTTGATAATTCATTGGCACTTGATATTGGGAGTAATGTACAGAAGGATGTTGCTGATGATGAGACATATTTAGGTGCTGTTGATAATTTGCATGAGATGTCTGCGGTTGTTCTACATTTCTGTTCCGGCTTACGACCACTTGATCCTGCACACTATGATTTTTGACATGATCCAAAAAGGACTTTTGGTATTTATATACCTTATGGCATCTTTCACACTGATAACCTGAAGAACTCATTTTTAATTATTTTATTGTTATTATTTCACTTTAAGACAATTGCTGATGATGGTTGTAAATACAATGAAGTACTGATGTGATGGTTAGAAAAGATGCCGTATTTATACAAAAATTAGTAGCAGTATCCTTGCAGCATATTTACTTTTTGTTTCTCTGCTGATGACTGTACTTAATTGAAACTTTGCTGCTTTAAAATAATCGTAGACAAAGAAAATGATTATGTTGCAAAATATAAATGTATTCTACAAAATATTTTACGCACAAGCATCCTCAGTCATGCATACAAGTACACATATACATACATACATACATATATACACATACAAATATACATACATACATACATACATACATACATACATACATACAATTATATTTCTTAAACAAATAAATAAATACCAGCGACAAACTAGCTGGATCATCCACACACAAGTATAGGGTGTTCATATACAAGAGAACATTTTATAAATAAATAAAATAATTAAGTTAATTGTTTATTAATTTAATTATTTTATTTATAAACAATTTATTAGTGTGAGGAAATCATACACACATTCTCCCGATTCATATGAGAATCGCGTAGTAGTCATCAAATCTATTTTCTCTGATATTACTGATGTAGTATTAAGATAACGAATTTCTATAGTCTGGCAACACTGACAATTTTCCCTTTGGTACTAGAAAATAATAATCATGTTTTGCCGTCGGCATTTGAAAAAATTTATAATCGTGTTTTGCCGTCGGCATTAGGAAAACTTATCATGCATTGCCGTAGGCATTTGAAAAAAATAAAAATGTGTTTTGCCGTCGGCATTTGAAAAATTATAATGCATTGCCGTAGGCATTAGGAAAACTTATCATGCATTGCCGTAGGCATTTGAAAAAAATAATACTCATGTATTGCCGTAGGCATTAGGAAAAATTATCATGCATTGCCGGAGGCATTAGGAAAACTTATCATGCATTGCCGTAGGCATTAGAAAAAATTATCATGCATTGCCGTAGGCATTAGGAAAAATGAATAATCACTATTTCCCCCACTGGTATTAGGAAAAATCATTTTCATGATTTTCCCGTCGGCATATACACTTGAGAAATCTTAATCTTATAAAACCCCTTAACCACACCCACAAAAAAAATCACCCGTTCCCACAATTAATACTACAAAAAAAATCACCCGTTCCCACAAAGTTAATGTAAACAAAAATCTCCTTATGTAAACAAAAATTTGGACGGACTTATTGAACCACCCTCGCAGGTATCAAATTTCACAAATTTCCAAGAGTTTAAGAATTTTCAAATTTTAATTACCCAAATTTAACAATTTCAGCCACAATTTAACAATTTCAGCCAACAATTTTGCAAGTTTAATTGTCGCAGGATTGGCAGTTCCCTACTACTCAACACCAAGTTAGTTATAACAAGTAAGAGTGCTATATTCGGCTGTGCCGAATCTTATATACCCTTTACCAAAGTGCGTTTATGTAGTATAGAGATACATACATAAGCAGAGAGATATGTAGGTACATATTAATTTTGTGAAAAAATTCATACTTTTTGTGCAATTTTTATGTTTTAGGCATTATGTTTAATTTGGTGCTTTTTTGCGATTTTTTTCATAAAGGCAATTTTTTTGGTTTTGGCGATTTTTTCGTTCTGGCGATATTTTTGATTTTGACGATTTTTTTTCATTTAGGCGATTTTTTTATTTTTTATGTTTTATTTTTTTTGTGATTTTTTTTTAATATTGGCACTTTTTTTCTCGTTTTGACGATTTTTTCGGTCTTTGGCGTTTTTTTTAATTTTAGAGACTTTTTTCTTCTGGCAATTTGTTTGATTTTGACAATTTTTTTCATTTAGGCGATTTTTTTATTTTATGGCGATTTTTTCGGGTTTTGGCGTTTTTATTTCTTTTTGGCAATCTTTTTAGTTTTGACACTCGTTTTTTCGGTTTTTTGGGTTTTTTTAATTTTGGCGATTTTTTTTCGTTTTGGCATTTCTTTTGATTTTGCCGATTTTTTTTCATATAAGCGATTTTTTTCACATAGGCAATTTTTTTTTTGTTTTGGCGATTTTTTCAGTGTTTGGCGTTTTTTTTTTAATTTTTGCGTTTTATTTTCGTTTTGGCGATTTTTTTTATTTTGGCGATTTTTTTTCATTTAGGCGATTTTTTTTTAATTTTTGGCTATTTTTTTTTATATCAGCATTTTTTTTGTTTTGGCGATTTTTGCGGTTTTTGGCGTTTTTTTTTTCGTTGTGGAAATTTATTTTTAGTTTTGACACGTTTTCTCGTTTTGGAGATTTGTTTCAGTTTTTGGCGTTTTTTTTCATTTTGGCGATTTTTTTCGTTTTTTGGCGTTTTTTTTAATTTTGACGATTTTTTTTCATTTAAGCGATTTTTTTAATTTTTGGCGATTTTTTTTCATATAGGCAATTTTTTTTGGTTTTTGGCGTTTTTTTTTAATTTTGGCGATTTATTTTCGTTTTGGCGATTTTTTTGATTTTGGCGATTTTTTTTATTTAGGTGATTTTTCTTAATTCTTGGCGATTTTTGTTAATATATGTAAGCATTTATTTTGTTTTTGGCGATTTTTTCGGTTTTTGGCGTTTTTTGTCATTGTGGAAATTTATTTTTAGTTTTGACACTTTTCTCTTTTTGGCGATTTTTTGCGATTTTTTTCGTTTTGGCGATTTTTTTGATTGGCCGATTTTTTTTTCATATAAGCCATTTATTTAATTTTTGGCGATTTTTTTTCATATAGGCATTTTTTTTTTGTTTTGGCGATTTTGTTCGGTTTTTGGCGTTTTTTTAATTTTGGCGATTTATTTTCGTTTTGGCGATTTTTTTGATTTTGGCGAGTTGTTTTAATTTGGGCGATTTTTTTTGTTTTGGCGATTTTTGCAGATTTTTTTCATTGTGGGAATTTTTTTTTCGTTTTGACACTTTTTTCTCGTTTTGGCGATTTTTTCGGTTTTTTGGGTTTTTTTAATTTTGGCGATTTTTTTTCGTTTTGGCATTTCTTTTGATTTTGCCGATTTTTTTTTTCATATAAGCGATTTTTTTCACATAGGCAATTTTTTTTTGGCGATTTTTTCAGTGTTTGGCGTTTTTTTTTTAATTTTTTGCGTTTTATTTTCGTTTTGGCGATTTTTTTTATTTTGGCGATTTTTTTTCATTTAGGCGATTTTTTTTAATTTTTGGCGATTTTTGTTCATATCAGCATTTTTTTGTTTTGGCGATTTTTGCGGTTTTTGGCGTTTTTTTTTTCATTGTGGAAATTTATTTTTAGTTTTGACACGTTTTTTCGTTTTGGAGATTTGTTTCAGTTTTTGGCGTTTTTTTATATTAGCGTTTTTTTTTCATTTTGGCGACTTTTTTTTAAATTTTTGGCGATTTTATAATTTTTGGATTTTTTAGTTTTACCGTTTTTGAAAATTTCAACAGGTTAGCTCTTACGGTTTCCAAGATATAGCAATTTGTTAAAATTACATAGTCAAAATGGCATTAACTGATGGACCACCCTTTAATTTAAGTTTTTTTAATTTCAGTGTTAATTGTTGTAGCCTATATAAAAATACACTAATTTTATAAATTTCAAGTGTCAATATGCATACATACAACAATTACATACATAATACAATTGTATGTATATTACATGGGATTTTAAAAGTTTTCGTCGCTCATCTTGGAACACCCTTTAATTTTTAGCTTTTATATATTTGTTGTTGTAGCGAATAAAGTTCTACATACACTGTCCAAATTTCAGACCCGTAGCTCGTACCGTTCCTGAGAAAATAGCCTTCTTCCTAAAACATGAAATATGTTTAATTATTAGAAAAAAAGTTAGAGTTGTCCAACCCTGGAAACGTTTTTTTTTAATTTGTTAAATTCGAAATTTTTTTTATTATAAATACCAATTTTATTCATCCGAAGTATAATAATAAGTTAATTAATAAAAAAGTAATAAAAACTTGTTATCGGTAGTTATTTTCTATGGGAATATTGAGTATGAGTTTTCCAGCTCTGAAACCTTCTGCTCGATTTTGCTGATTTTCAATAGCAACATTTTTCGGAAAATTTCTGACACACCAGTCCAAGAACGAAGTCTCTAGCTGTTCTGGGAGCTTGGGAAAACCGATTTCACGTACACACAGACGGACAGACGGACATCGCTTGTTCGTCTTCCCTATGCATAAGGATCCAGAATATATATACTATTATTAATATTGTAGAAATTACAAACGGAATGACAAACCTATAGACACCCTTTTACCATTTTTTGGTGAAGGGTATAAAAATGCGATTAGTAAAACTAGCTAAACAAATTGTAGTAAGATATGCGGATGAAGCACAAGAAAACGAACCGAAAATTAAACATAGAACACTTTCACCAAATTCAATACGAACATTAATTGTAGGTCCTTCAAATTGTGGCAAAACTAATGTTATGATTACTCTAATAGAGAGCCCCAACGGTTTAAGTTTTAAAAACATTTACATATATTCAAAATCTTTATATCAACCAAAATACTGTTATCTCAAGGAATTGATACACCCAATAAAAGGAATAAATATTTTTACATTTGCGGAAAACGAGAAAGTTATTAGTCCTACTGAAGCGAACTCACATTCTATCATAATATTTGATGAAATTTATTTGTGGAAAACAAGACACTATAAGAGATTACTTTTGTATGGGTAGACATAAGAATATAGATTGTTTTTATTTATGTCAAACGTACACAAAAATCCCTAAACATCTTATACGTGATAATGCAAATATGATTATAATATTTAAACAGGATGGAATGAATTTACGACATATATATAATGATCATGTAATTGGTGATATGTCATTTAAAGAATTTAGAAATATATGTAGTGAATGTTGGTAAAATAAATATGGCTTACTTGTTATCAGTAAGGATAATTTGATAAATAAAGGGCGATATAGAAAAGGTTTTGATGAATTCATAGAACTATAAGTAAGCAGATATTAAGTAGTTATAATGCAGATTGCAATCAGACATAAAACAGATCATTAGGAGATAAATATCAGTTGCTTAAGCAGATATCAGGCAGATCATTATCAAATATAAAGCAGATTTCAAGCACATATAAATACAATAACTATGGTTAATAAATTGTTAAAGGATATTGTTAAGACAAGAGGAGTATTGAAAGCCAAATTAAAAAATCTCAAATTAGACAATATAGAACGAGTTAATATTTTAGAAGATACATTCTAACCAATAACTAATCCTTTAAATACGATAATTGGAAAAATTAATGAATATCAAACTGATGATATATTGAATGATACATCTAAGTCCATAACCAAACCTTTGAATAAAATAATAAAAAAAGATGATGATTATAACTCAGATGATTATCAATCTAATGATAACATAACAGATCCACAACTTCCACCACTACCATCCGACGACAGTTCAAACAATTTTGATGATGCAATAGATTATAAGAAAGTTACTGAAACTGATTTGAAAAAATATCCATTAGCTGAAATTATAGAATTACTCCTCAATAATAAAACAATAGATAAAATTTATGGTTTCAACATATGTAGATGAAAGTGGAAATTGGCGATATGCAAATAATGAATTAAATTTTAATGCTGATAACTCTATTCAAATAGGGAATTCAACGTGGAAAATTACTCCAGGATTATTTGAATTGGTTTTCCATTCAAAGCCTCTACATTATAATAAAAATGATTTAAGAAAATATAAAGAAATTTTAATAAGTACCAATGCTCACAAACGTCAATATCAATCAAAAAGTCAAATTAAAGGTACACGAGCTTATAAATATATTCGTATAATAAAAAATTTATTTAATACTAAACCAAATATTCTAACGAAAGGTAGTGGATTCTCGTTAAAGACTATTGATAATCGTAGATCTAGTTATATATATTGGAATGACACAAATGAATTAGTTGACAGATTACGTTTACTTATTTCATCAGAAAGTGTTGGTCATAATAATCACAATAACGAAATCATTTCCATTATTGAAGAATTGAAAGAAGCTGATATAATATATTAAACTAAAAATGACTTATATAAATAAGTTTGGAGAAACGTCCTTCCGGCATAATCTAAATGACTCAAAGTTAAAATTATATAAATATAATTTGCAATTGAATAACATAACAAAAGATATAGAAAAACTGGATAATACAATTAAAACTATTAACAAACAACGTGAAGAACTTAAAAACGATTATAATTCTCAATTAAACATTATCAAAAGGGATTTTAAAGTATTACAAGAATTAATTACAAAAGGAATCAATGAAAATGTTGAAGCTATTGAAAAAATAGTGAGGAATCAAATAAGTTATGCAAATGAAGACTTTTCAAAGAATATCGAAGAGAGATTCAATACACTTGAGGATTGTATATTTAAATCGATGAAGAGAAATGATGTAAACGTTGAGGTGAAAAAACGAAAACTTGAATTTCTTAAAATTAAAGGATACAAATTTTATATAAATATTTGACACTCATATCTGAATGCTTAATAGTAAAGAATCTTATTTCAAAATGAACTTAGATAAAAGAGAAATAGTTGATGAACTTCATAAGCAAGCGCGAAAAAATTTTAAAAGAAGACGGGTTATCATAAAAGGAATCGATGATTTATGGCAGGCGGATTTGGTTGAGATGGGCAACTACGCAACATATAATAACGGTCACCGTTATCTCTTAACAGTAATAGATTCTTTTTCAAAAAAAGCTTGGGCTATAGCAGTGAAAAATAAAACTGCACTCAACATAACGAACGCCATGAAAAACATTTTCATAAAAAGCAATCATAAACCAAAAAATTTACAAACAGATGATGGTAAGGAGTTCTTCAATAATCAGTTTCGTCACTTAATGCAATTGAATCAAATCAACCACTATTCAACATATAGTGTTCTGAAAGCATCCATCATAGAAAGATTTAACAGAACTCTTAAAGGAATGATGTGGAAGGAGTTTAGTTATCAAGGAACATATAAATGGTTAAACCTTGTAGAGAAATATAATAATACTTACCACAGAACAATAAAAATGTCGCCCAATGAAGTAAATTCATCAAACGAAAAATTTTTATTGGATACAGCTTACAACAATTTAAAAGTATTTACAAAACCAAAGTTCAAAGTGAATGATAATGTTAGAATAAGTAAATATAAACATATATTTGAAAAAGGTTATACACCAAATTGGACTACTGAAGTATTTACGGTTAAAACTATAAAAAATACTAATCCAAATACATATATATTAAAAGATTATCAAGGACATGAAATTAAAGGAGGGTTTTATGAGTCTGAATTATTGAAAACTAGATTTCCTGAAACTTATTTGGTTGAAATGGTTTTGAAAAGAAAAAGCAACAAAATTTATGTTAAATGGCTTGATTTTTCTTCAGAACATAATTCTTGGATTAATATAAATTATGATTAATAATAAAAACTGTGAAAAATTTAATAATTAACTTAATCATTCATGAACCACTAAAATGTCAATTACATTAACTTTAAATGGAGACTCTTCGCATCTTCTCGCAAACGCAATTGAACTAAATGAAAATTATGTTTGCGGCTTAATAAGTTTTGATACATATCATGCAATTCCAAATGTAGATGTTGAAAACAATTTATTTCATATTGGAAATCATGAAATAACAGTTCCAGTTGGGTCATATGAATTAACTGATATAGCTGAACTACTAAAAATTAAATATCATGATATGAATCCAACCGGTTCTCTTGATGTACGAGCAAATTATAATACACTACAAACATGTATAAAAAGCACTTCTGATTTCATTTATTTTAATAAAAAATCCTCAATTGTATCATTATTAGGCTTTAGTAGAAAAGTACTAGCACCTGGAATAGAACATTACTCCGATAAAACGATAGATATAACCAAAATTAATACATTAATCGTTGAATGCAATATTGTATGCGGTTCGTATATAAACAACATGTCTACGCATATTTTACATCAGTTTTCACTTAACGTTAGTCCTGGATATAAAATAACAGAGACTCCAACCACTGTAATATATTTACCTGTAAATTCAAGAACAATAAATTATATAATTTTGAAAGTTGTTGACCAAGACTTAAACTTAATAAACTTTCGCGGCGAAAAAATAACAATACGATTGCATTTAAAGCCTATGAAAGAACGATAATATACAATAAAAGTGATCTATCGAATGATTTAACATTTATTCAATCACCATCAGCCGAAGACGAAGGTGAAAATTCATCAAATTTTTGCAAAAAGTTAAAAATACAATATTATGAAAATAAGAAATATCGAAAGCCTAAAAAAGCTAAAGTTTTAAATAAAACTAATCAGCATTTTTGAAAAAGTTTAGGATTTAAATTAAAATAATAAAATTAATCACTTAGTTACAACCAAGGAAAACAAACAAATGAGTAGTATAATTAATATATTGCAAAAGCCTCAAGTGGATAATTCAATTATCAAGAAGAAGTACCACAGTTATACATCATATTTACAGTCATTTAAAAATAATGATGAAATTCGTATATCAATTCAAAATCAAGATTTGTATGTTTTACCAAGTGAAAGTTTTCTATATATCGAAGGTCTTGCAACAAAGGAAGATTCAACAGTTTCTACATCCATACGTCTCTTAAACAATTGCATGGCACACCTATTTGATGAAATTCGTTATGAAATTAATGGTATAGAAATTGATCGCACACGTCATTTGGGTATTGCAACAGAATTAAAAAACTATGTTTCGTTGAATAAATTTGAAAGTGATAGTCTACTAAATGCAGGATGGTCACCATTTAACAATGATGGTCTTATTCCCGAAAATGGATATTTAAATTTTTGTGTACCACTAAAATTATTACTTGGATTTGTCGAAGATTTTCAGAAAATAATAGTTAACTCTGAGTATGAATTGATTCTGTTACGATCTAAAGATGATAAGCAAGTTTTTAAATCTCAACTATCAACTGAAAAAACCAAGTTAACAATTTTAAATATAACTGGGAAAGTACCACACATTCAACTTGCTGATGAATACAAATTGCAGATATATAAAACAATAAATAACCGTCATCCATTAAGTATATGTTTTAGAAGTTGGGATATGTATTATTATCCTTCACTTCCAGAAAGCACAACAGTTTTGTGGAATGTTAAGCTAGCTGCTCACAACGAAAGACCACGCTTCCTATTGTTAGGTCTTCGAAATAATGACAACAAGTTTCAACATTGTGATTTAAGTGATGTAAAAGTACATCTTAACTCTGATACATATCCTTATGATGATCTAAATCTTAAGTTTGATAGAAATCGTTTTGCTATTCTATATGACATGTACTTAAAATTTCAACAAAGTTATTATTCACGCAACACCCAACCATTATTAACACAAGAAAACTTCAAAACTATGGCGCCAATAGCTGTCTTGGATGTTACACATCAAAATGAATTAGTCAAAACTGGACCAATCGATATTAGATTTGAACTGAGGACTTTAAAAAATATATTACCTAATACATCTGCGTATTGTTTAATTATTCATGATAAAATATTTGAATATATTCCACTAACAAACGAAATTAGAAAATTGATATAACTTTATTTTTAGTTAGTTTAAGAGACTAATAATTATAGATATACATAAACTAAAAAGTACTTGTATACAATTTATATAAATGTTAACTATAATAACATTATTGTTTATTCACAAACATTTGGTCTACATACTCAGTCACATTTATTTGTAAGGATGTTACTCAACGATATATATGAATTTTTAAAAAGATGTTCACACATTGTCTTCAACGAAGATAGATATAAACTGATTAATATTCAATCACATCTCGAAGAAGTAAATAACTTAAAAACAACGAAAAACAAATTTGGAGAGCATTATGAAGATTGTTCATGGTCTAATGAGAATGAAACTTGTGAACTCGACACTTGTTCATGTTCATAAAAAAGAAGACAAAATATGAGAATAGAGGAAGAAGCAAACAAGCTAATGAAATTCTATTATAACATATATAATGTCAGTAAATGTAAAAACTGTAATTTTCCAAAATTTAGATAATAAAAATATTTGTTTAAAAGAAAAAAAAAACATATTCATTTATTTAATAATAAAAAATAAGAAAAATATTTTACAAGATTCTCTTAACCCTTATTTTCAATCCTTCTTAAAACTTCTAAAAGTATATCATCCTGCCCATCATGTAGCAATAAATATGATGATCCAAAGGTGGTAAAACTATTACCTCCTTAATATTAATGGGCTCTTTGATGCTTAAAAATGCATCTTCATCGCCTTCTAAGATATGATGATACCTCTGGTCTGTTGTTGGTGTTGATGCTTCTGTAATTGATGATATATTTGATGTTGATATTGCGGCTTCTATAGTAGATGATGATGTTGATGATGCGGCTTTAGTAGCAGATATTGCGGCTTCTATAATAGATGATGCGGCTTTAGTAGCTATAAGTGTAGTTGGTGTTGTTGCTTCGATAGATGTTGACGCTGGTGGTTCAAATTCTCTAATCTCCTTATATTTTTTTAATTATTCTCCTATATAAAGGAGTATCCCAAAATTTTTTCGTTTTTAATTTTGTTCCATGTTGATTCAAATAATGGCGTTTCTTGTTTGAACTGTTTGAAAAAGTAACTATTTGACATATTTTACAATATAATTTGTTACTATTCATTTTGAAGTGTTTAGTTTTTTTTAATGCTGCCACAAGACTAGAATTTTGATTAGAAAAATGTTTTATTTTATACTTTTTTTCTGCTCACATACATTCATCTATAGAAAATTATCTTTGATCGGAAAATTCTCATATTCATCTACATTTATGATCCTGTAAATTGTTAAGTTTAAACAATGAAACACAAAAATTTGCCTGTGATGAGTTTTTTTCGCATACCTTTTTTCTCAGAACAAATAACATGTAAATTTAACCACCGCACCCACGTAAATCTACACGCAAAAAGCATGCATACGCATGTCTCTCGTTCTTAATACTTTAATACTTAATACCATGAGTCTTGCATATGCATGTTTACTTTTCATTAAATTTTTAAATGTCCTATTCTTTTTTTTCTTAAAATGAAAATTAGAGTAAAGCAATATACATCTAGATGATGTGGCATGAAAAAGCATGCAAAAGCGTGCATACGCATGTCTTATGGAAAAGTACATGTATTGGAATATCCTTCCTTATGGGAAAATACATGTGCTGGAAATATCCTTCCTTATAGGAATATTTTTTCATGTAATTTTTTTTTGGTAAGAATTTTGAAAATTTCTATATAAGTGCAAAAAAGTAATAACACATTGTAATGCATACATATACATATGACCATGTGTCTTGCACATGCATGCTTAAATTTCATGTCTTGCACATGCATGTTTAACTTTCATTAAATTTTTAAATGTCCTATCCTTTTTCTTAAAATGAAAATAAATAAGATAAGTTATTTTAAACATGTTGTGAATCAGAATTGAACAACCCTCGTACCCGTACATTGGACTAATTTGTTAACACAGCAACAACCAGTTCATTCACTTGGTTGTTTGTTAAATTCTTTGCGTTGACAAATTGTGCAATAGCGATATTTCGTAATTGGGTCAAAAGCTTAATAATATTAAGTACGTAAGCAAGTAAGCATAATAATATTAACTATTTAGTAAGCATAATATTAATATATTAAATTATGATTAAGTTTTGTATAAATACTTCATGTTAAGAAATAAAATGAGGAGTTGTAGTTTTGTTAGTGAAGACAGTTGTAATAGAGGAGTTGTAGTTTGTTAGTTGAAGACAGTTGTAATTAGTTAGGGCAGTTGTAATTAGTTAGTTGTAATTAGAGTCTTGAATTTAGTAGTCAAAAGTTAGAGTCATACCTGCGATTCCCACGGGACCCTCCAGGTTTAAAATTGTAAAGTAAAATAATAAGATACAAGTTTTAAGTTGGCACAACTGTTTAATAAATCCTTTTAATATACAAAAGAAATATCCGTTTTTAAATTCAACACAACATTTGGTGCAGCCGATATTAGCAAGCCGATATTAGCAAGAGTACAGTTTGATACCTTTTGGCAGTTTCAAGGAAGTATATTGATATTGGAAAGCTATCTTAGCTCAATTTAATTTTAATATACTAAACTGTTAAAAGGGTACGTTTTTCTGTATACCAACATTTACTACACAACTCAATGTTTTAATGAGCTATTTTAGCTGCCTTAAGTTGCAGAGACTTTGGTGGTAAACTCAACGACGATCAAACATTTGCTCGAGACAAATGGGACCAACACAAATGGTAAAAATATTTATATAAGTGTTAAATTGGTAAATTAAACTAGATAAACGCATAGTGAAAAATTCTAAATGATTAGCAATATTAAAATAGAAGGAAAGTTTGTTTGTGAAAGTGAACATTGAAAATAAAAGTGGATTTAGGAAATTTTGCTTGAGCTATATGGAGGATTTGAAAAAAAAATTACAAAAGACACAAGAGGAGACCAGGGAAATTTCTGAGCGAGTGTGGAATCTCATAAGGTACCTTAACAATACCAAAGAGTATATAGAGCTAGTAAAGCATAAAGTGAGGAGCCAGGGAAACATAACCGAACTTGGAAAGATAGATATTTTATTGGAAGAACTACAAGTGCTACATGAACATCAACAAACTCCAGCTATATCTAAGGAAATAGAAGAATATTTACACGTTAACCGGACCATGAAGCAGCAGAATGAAAGCTTAAGAAAACCATTGAATAAGCTGAACAACAGATTCAAGACAGCGAACAGAAGACACAAGAATTTAAAGACTTCGCACAGCGCGTTAACCCTAACTTGACTCCTGATCAGTTGCAGCAAGTCATCGAAAATAGAAAGGTGATAAAGGAAAAAACTCAACAAATCGAAACACTGAAGTCAAAGATACGAAACTTACAAGGAGAGACGAGGAAAGTGATTACAATTAACACAACAAGTAGTAACAACATGACAACTTTTACCAAACTCTTGAAAACCATATCCCATGTGGTACCAATTTTCTACGGAACTGATGGGCCAGAACTGGCAAGGGAAGCCAAGAAGTTTATTGAAGGATGTATGATAGCAAAGGATAAACTAGAAGAACCAGGTAATGTGGTCGACATAATCAAATGCATCAAAACTAGACTATTTGGAAATGCTTACTCATATTTGCACAATAAAGAGTTCACAACAATAGAAGCCTTATGTCAGGCTATTAGAAAAAAAAAATTGTAAAAGGCAAAACTCTATCAGAATTGCAAGAACTAATTTTTAGCAGTAAGCAAGGTCCAGCGGAGACAGCATATGAATTTGGAGAGAGACTAGAAGGACTACTTACAGATGCCACAGAACTAATTGCAGCACAATGGCAAGAAGTTTCCCATCGAAAATCTATGATAGATCACTGCAACCAATCCGCAGTAAGAAGTTACATAAGAGGATTACGAGATCCTAGATTGATGTCAAAATTCATCGGACACGAAAACAAAAAGCTATCTGCCCTGCTGAAAATCACAAAGGATTCTCAAAATCTTTTTGGTTCTAATATGAAATCTTCAAATATCATGACAATGCATACCGAGGAACCTTTATATGATACGGTCCAGCAGTTGATAAAAGAAGTCCGACAACTATCCATGCATCAGAAGACCTGTAACCATTCAACGCCAAACAGTAGTTCACGAGAAAACTCAAATTACTGGAGCCCTATGATAGACGAATGCTATAACCAAGGAAGCAATATGTTCTATAATCAAAGACAGGGGCATAACGAATGCAATTTGTGAAGGAACATGAAACCTCCCAACTATGGAAAAAATAGGCAAAATTTTACAAGCTCGAAAACTCAAAACAAAAGTGGAACTAGGTATAACAACAACGAGGAGCGACGCTGTGTTAGATGCAATCAACAGGGTCACATTTCCACCAATTGCCCAAGAAACAGACGGAATATAAATAGCGATAATAGAAACGGCATCAATAGAGGCAACAATGATGTAACCAGAAGCAGATTTAATTACAACAGCAATAATTCGGGAAACGAGAATCGGCCCGGCCAAGATTAATGGACCGGAATGCCGAAAAATGTAGAGAAATTACTAATGAAAAAAATGAAAATAAAACACAACACCCCGTAGGAACTAACTATGAAGATAAAGCTTTTAATTTAGATATTAACAATATACACTTGACAGAGGAGCAGGATATTCAGAAACAGGAAGACAAGAATAACACCTAATTAATATCTGGTGTAAGACGCACAGATTTTGTAAGAAAATCCCTGAATAATATGGCAATGATGACATGTAATGATATAAATAATAGAATAATTAAGGACGGAAACGTAGCAGAATATCACATATACCACTCAGAGTATAAAAATGAACTGAGACTGGAGAGTAATGTTAGTAGCGACGAAAGTTGTGAGATAAACGATGCGTATATAAGCTTTCCTTGTAGAGAGGCAAAAGAGGAAAAATTACTACTGTTGGTAGACTCAGGCGCTGATACTACACTAGTAAAGGAAGAAGCTTTGACATCGTGCATAAAAGTCAATGAAAATGAGAAGAACATCTTGTCAGGAGCCTTTGGAGGAAACATGAGTACCAAAGGAAGTATAACTGTGAACCAAAAATTCGTGGACAAACTAAGTTTTAAAGTGCACATAGTACCAAAGGTACTATGATGGGAAATAGGTCGGTTACCGACACAATAAACAAAAAAATAAAATTTTTTGACAACCAGAGAGAAATAGTTTCCTTGCCACTTGTTTCAAAAATTCCTCCGTTATATATATCCAAAAATTTTTCTATAAAAGGACGTTCCCAGGGAGTTGTATCAGTAGAAGTAACCAAGGCTACAGGAGAAATAATAATAAACAAACTACAAATTTTACCAGGGGTTTTTGTGGGCGAAACCCTAACATCAATCAAAGGGGGAATAGCATTTATTCCAATTCTTAACACCAACAACTATACAGTAGACATAAATAAGAAAATAATGTTAAGTTATGAAAATCCTGAGGAGTACCAGATAGAATCAACAACATCCATTAATACAATAAGAACTGCGGACAACAAAGAAAGAACCAAATTACTACTGGAAACAGTACAGCTTTCCGCAGATTTGAATCCGGAAGAGAGATTATCGATCAAGAGCATTTTGAAATCATACGATGACGTGTTTCAATTACCCGGAGATAGTCCAACTCACACAAATGTGCTTAAACATAAAATCCCAACTGATTCTACTCAATCCCCAATAAATACTAAGCAATATAGACTACCTGAGGTCCACAGAAATGAAGTGAATAGACAAGTAGGCCAGATGGTCAAAGATGGAATTATCTCTCCCAGTACTTCCCCTTGGAAGTCACCAATAGTCCTAGTAGCAAAAATGGCAGGAAAGGACGGAGAGAAAAAATGGCGCTTAGTAGTAGATTTCAGAAAATTTAACGAGGCCACAATAAAGCAAATCTTCCCCATACCAAGAATTCACGAAATCCTAGACCAACTGGGATACAGCTGATATTTTTCTACCCTCGATCTAGCGAGTGGATACCACCAAGTTTTAATTGACCCACGGGACAGACAAAAAACCGCTTTTAGCACCAATTTGGGACATTTCGAGTTTAATCGTATGCCTTTCAGATTAACAGGGGCACCAGCCACTTTTCAAAGAATCATGAACTCGATATTAACGGGTCTACAAGGAATCGACTGTTTCGTCTATCTGGACGATACAGTAATCTACGGCAGAAACCTAGCGGATCCCCAATTAAGGCTCGAGAGTATTAGATATATTAAGAAAGTACAACCATAAGTTACACCCCGAAAAATGTCATTTCCTTCAAACGGAGGTAGTTTATCTGGGCCACCAATGTTCGGAAAATGGAGTCTTACCGGATCCCCATAAAACTAAAGCAGTAAAAGACATTCCACCTCCTAGAAGTATCAAAGACTTGCAAGCATTTCTAGGATTGATCAACTACTACAGGAAGTTTATACCAAACTCGTCTGAAATTGCCTCACCCCTAAAAAAACTACTAAGGAAGAACGTGAAATTTGAATGGACACAAGAGTGTCAGTAAGCTATGGACAAATTAAAAGCAGCAGTTTCGAATCCACCTCTATTACAATACCCTGACTTTGCGAAACCATTTGTTCTGACTACGGATGCTAGCAATGAAGCCCTAGGAGCTATCCTTTCTCAAGGAGAGCCTGGTAGCGATTTACCAGTATATTTTGCAAGCAGAGTACTAAGTGTCACAAAAAAACGATACTCTACAATAGAAAAGGAGTTGCTTGCCATCGTATGGGCAACAAAAATTTTTAGGCCATATTTACTGGGGAGACACTTCACAATTTTTACAGACCACAAACCCCTCAAGGATATAGCTAATCTGAAAGATCAAGAAGGCAGATTGTGCGCCTTAGACTAAAACTTTTTGAATATGATTTCGAGATACGGTATAAATCAGGAAAAACGAGTCAAAACGCTGATGCCCTCAGTCGCCTTCCAATAGAGAAAATAAATGTAGGGGCAATAACTAGATCAAAAGCTCGAGAATTACAAAACAAACAGAATGGAGTGAATGAAGAAATTATGCATCAAACAGAGGTAAATCAGGATATGGAAGAGGAAAATATGGCTGTTTATTTAACGAATTCAGAAGATATAAACAAAGTAATAAAATCATTCCACGATACACCTTTGGGTGGACACCAAGGGACATTCAAAACTTATTCCCGCATCAGGAATCACTACAAATGGGCTGGCATGTATCGACAAATAAAAAATTATGTAACAACGAGGCTACACGCCAGAAAAACAAATGTTCGAAAATTGAAAAAATGCCATTGGTAATAACAAGCACTTCAAGTAAGCCTTTCGAAAAAGTTTTCAGGGACCTGGTAGGTCCGTTGCCAGAATCAGCTAGGGGAAGCAAATACATCGTCACCTTTCAAGACGATTTTTCAACTGTAGCTAAAGTCTTTTTTAAGGAAATAATTTCAAGATACTTTATTCCCAAGGTGTTGGTAACGGATAATGGTTCAAACTTCACATCCAGATTATTCAAGGAAACGTGTAAGATGCTAAGAATAAAGAAACTACTAACTACAGCTTATCATCCACAAGCGAATGGGGCTTTAGAACGAGCTCATCGACCATTGGCCGAATTTCTGAGAAATTTCGTTAACCTGGATGGTACCAAATGGACTCATCACGCCATGCATGTGTATAATAATAGCAAACATTCAACAACAAAACAAACACCGCCGAGAGTGTTATTTGGGTTTGAATTTGAAATACCCATCTCTTTGAAAATATCCCCGACGCCACTATACAACGCGGATTATAGCAAAATTCTGAAATATCAAATCCAACGTTCACATGAAATCGTTAGAGACAACTAAGAGAGGGCAAAATTAAAAGCAAAACAGTATTATGATAAGGGTTCAAAGGACAGAGAGTATAAAATAGGTCAAAAGGTTTGGTTAAATAATCAAACTAGAAAAAATAAATTTTCACCCTTATGGTTAGGACCATATGAAGTTATAGACATACCAACACGTGTAAACATAAAATTGAGTGTAAAAAGTGGGAAAAGGTCTACCATAAGAATTTAGTAAAACCCTATAAGGAACGGCATTTAATATAAGGTATATGGTTATTAATCATCCAGTTACGATCCAGGCTATTTAGTTATAAATTTATAAGGGAGAGCATTGATTTTTAATTATTTTACTTTTTATATAAATTTTGCTTCAAAAGTAGAAAATTGTTTAACAACAGTAAAGAATTCATATCCGGGTACCTTACAACAAACAAAAAACACAAATATGCTTACTAAAACGTTTCTTTAAATAATAAAAAAAATTAAACATAAAAAAAGTTAGTTGAATAAACTCTCGCTACAATACGCAATTGCAATTAAACAAAATTGTTGACAAAAGCAAAATGATACAAAAAAAAAGAAAAAATTTTTAACTGCAATATGAGTTTTGGGAAAGTTAAGCTAGGTCAGTTATGCATTGTACGGTTTGTAGTCAACAATCTGAAGTACCAAAGTGCTGACGACGTATTTATTTGTCTACGTGCCGTATATATGCACACCTGTTGTCATATTTTTGTTTTTTATTCTTTTTTCAACAACTTTATGTTGACATACTTTAAATTTGATGACCATTTATATTTAATAGTTTTATATTGAAAAAAAATATAATAGCAATAATCATAAACAGTCATTATTCGGAAAAAAAACTAATCAAATTGCAAAGGCAAAATACATAGTTAAATTATGCATCTTTCAGAAAAAAATATATTGAAAATCTATAATTGTATGGTCAAATATTTAGCTGCTAAAATTAAATAAACATAATGATAGCAAAAGAAAAATTTTTGTATTTGAAACAAAACATCCAAAAGTATTATTACATATTAAATTCTATTATAGCATAAGATCAACTACGTTTAAAAACGTTTGATACAATTAGTATTCTTGGAAAATATCTATGACTAGATATTTTCTTCCGCCAAGGGGGGAGGGATGTTGTGAATCAGAATTGAACAACCCTCGTACCCGTACATTGCACTAATTTGTTAACCCGGCAACAACCAGTTCATTCACTTGGTTGTTTGTTAAATTCTTTGCGTTGACAAATTGTGCAATAGCGATATTTCGTAATTGGGTCAAAAGCTTAATAATATTAAGTACGTTAGCAAGTAAGCATAATAATATTAACTATTTATTAAGCATAATATTAATATATTAAATTATGAATAAGTTTTGTATAAATACTTCATGTTAAGAAATAAAATGAGGAGTTGTAGTTTTGTTAGTGAAGACAGTTGTAATAGAGGAGTTGTAGTTTGTTAGTTGAAGACAGTTGTAATTAGTTAGGGCATTTGTAATTAGTGAGGGCAGTTGTAATTAGTTAGTTGTAATTAGAGTCTTGAATTTAGTAGTCAAAAGTTAGAGTCATACCTGCGATTCCCACGGGACCCTCCAGGTTTAAAATTGTAAAGTAAAATAATAAGATACTAGTTTTAAGTTGGCACAACTGTTTAATAAATCCTTTTAATATACAAAAGAAAAACCCGTTTTTAAATTCAACACAACAAACATAAACTCTCATTTTCATAAAATTTAAAATGAATTTGAAATACATACGAGTACATATGTATATACATTTGTTTTTAAATTTTTCAAACAAAATTTTCCTGAAATGGATTTCAAATTCACTTTGTTAACGTGCATGTGCATGTTTAACATAAAAAAATATATAAATAAGCAGATCTCACTTCACTTTACTAAATATATTTATTGTTTTAAAATTGTGTAACTACATAAAATTTCTTATAACAAATAAAAAATTTAGCTATAGTTTAGTTCGAATATTGCTGAACCATTTGGTGATTGACGTCCTTTGTAAATAATTGTCCAAATTTTGTCATTCATTTTTGATAAGTAAGGATCCTCTCTGTTTAAATATTTAACGATTCTTTGCGGAAGATAAAACCAATTATTGTTGTTTAAATATGCAATAACTTTGGATCCATATTGTGTAACCTTCCATTCAAAATTTAAAATCTTGTAAGGTTCATTAAAGGGAATATCATCAATTTTTGTGTATTCTGATTTTATTCCTTGCGCAATGTTAATTATTTGTTAATAGATCTAAAAACAAACAAAAATTAGTTAAATTTTATATGTTTTTCTTAAACTTTCATATAATAAATAAAAAAATTCTAATGTTATGTTAATCTTCATTCTTACCATTGTTGTTGAACGTAATTTCAAGGATCTTTGAATAACAATAACTAAAACTAAGTTATAATTGGTCTTTTATATACATATTTTTGAGTCAATCGAACTCTGATTTTATATAATTACTCAAATGAGAATCTCATTCGAATTGTTCCATTTACAAAAATGTCTTCGTTAAACTTTTATGAGAAAAATATATTCTCATTTGAAGTTAACTTTGCTGTAGGAATATATGTATGTATTAGCATATCCTTCCTTATGGAGAAAATACATGTATTGGAATATCCTTCCTTATGGGAAAAATACATGTATTTGAATGCACATATATACTAATTAGAATGATCCTTATGGAAAAAATACATTGAGCCAGTATCCTTACATTTATACTATTAGAAATAAAAAATTAGGCTTGAGTTTTCAAAGAAATAAAGCTACTACATATGTACATATCGATGGTGATAACGCAACCTCGTAACTCGATTTTTACGACTTTGTGTTTTAACCGGAAAAGTAATAAGTAATGCTTTTTCGCAATTTAGTAAACTCATAGGGGTTACATTTTTTAGTTAACTTTTTATTCAACAATATGCAAACGCGAATCTCAGCTGCTGAAAATGTCTTGTGCATAACAGGTACGATATAAACGATACCCCCACATAAAATCATAATATAAACAAACATACATACTTACTCATACTTAAACCTCTTTACTTTAAATTCTTCATCTTTGCTTACAAATAAAATACTTAAAATAAACGCTGTCAATAAAATTAAAACGATCACAAGCATGAATGCATACACTCATAATCAATAATGGGCGCTATTCTGGAAAACGCGTCGAAGAAGTGAAACTTTACATTCAAACAAAAACAAATTTTCAAAAACAAATTTTCAAAAATTGTTTTTGTTTGGCATGTATTTCTTAAATGAAATAAACGTGAGAATTTCAACGCGTTACTCTTTCTTTTAAAAACGGTTAATTTTGTATGAGAAACAAAAACAAATTTTTTACATTTACACAATTTTGTTTTTGTTTTCCATGTAAGATTCATCAAGTCGACGCGTATTTCAGAATAGACACCAATATTTCTTGTTCGTATGCTACATTGTATACAAATATTCTATCCATTTTCGTAAACTATTTAAGTTCTTTTAGTGTTTGACAAAAAATATTAATTTCTTTAAAATGCTTAGCTATCCAAGATTTTGTACATAATTTTGGCCAATTAACCCCTAAAACAATAAAGTACAAAATCCTTACGAAATACTTATAAAGAATTTATAATTGCATTTTTTTATGTTGACAAATTTATTTATGATTGGGAAATTTGTTAATTGTTTTTTGTTTGTATTTATGATTGAGAAACTTGTAAACTCAGTTTTGTACTTATAACTAAGAAATTTGTAAAATAAGATTATTCCTATTCGTGGAGTCAATAAAGAAAGTATAAATAAAAAACAAAACTATTGTTTTTTTATTTATAAAAAAATCAAATTTATTTCTGGCGACGAGGATGGGATTTCGCCGAAAAATATCCCTAATATATTAAGGCGAAGTGACAAATTTTTTTTAAATCATTAAAATATTAAGGATCAATTTGGAATATATAAATACATACATATATTCAAAGTGAGTAAAAGTATTTATTTTTTTCTTAAAATATTAAGAATCTACAATTCAAAGTGACTTAAAAGTTTTTAAATCCTTCAAATATTAAGGATCTATTTCAAATATTTACATAGTGACTGAAAGTGGCTCTATTTAAATTATATGATTTTTTTTGTTTAATAAAAAAACAAAAAGAGGCTCTGTTTTAAAAGTAATTAAAAAAACCCTTTTTTATAAACGTTATGGGTAAAATCCTTATAAACTGAAAGTGACTACAAAGATAAAACTAACTATTTGAACTGAAACAACAACAATAAGAAGTCAACAAGAAACAACATGCTTCGAGACAACATCATTCAACAATAAGAAGACAACATTCTTCAACAAAACACAACAGCATCACCCAAAAAGAGACAATATCCTTCAACAAAAGACAACATTCTTGAAAAGACAACATCTTTCAACAAGAGACAACATCATCCAGGAAGAGATAATATCCTTCAATAAGAAGACACCATCCTTAAACAAGAACAAGAGACAACACCTTTCAACAACATCAAAAAAATTTTTAATGTAAGTTAAACATATATACGTATTTTTATGACTAGTGTTTATGTGATTTGAACATTCGATATTTTCGAAATTATTAATTTTTCAATTTGTAAAAACCAAATTAAAGAAAGAGAAAAGTTACTTATTTGGTGTTTCATATATATTTTAAATACATATATTTGTTTTTTTTAACCATGGTACAAGCACCCTCTATTACACTTGACCCAATAAAATATCTCAAAACTTTGTTCGAGTTTAGCGGGAGTAGAAATGACTTATACAATTTCATTACTTTAGTAGAACGTGTACACCCCATACTAACACAGTACGATGTAATGTCCCAATTAGTTTTTTCAAATATCATTAAAAGTAAATTACAGGGTAAAGCAAGGGAAATAATAGAAATAAACTTTCATGTCAAATCGTGGGCAGACATCAAAGACGTTTTGATTAATAATTTCGGTGAAAGGCTCAGTTTGGAGGAGTTATATGATTACATAAGATCAGTGATGTTTAAAACAAACCCACCGGACTTTTATAATGAGATTAAAGACAGGTTAAGGCGGCTTATTAATAAAACGAGTCTCATAATGGGAGAAAATCTAGGCACGTAGGTCATAGCTGAAAACAATATGGGTTCCGATCTAAATATCATCAAGGAAAAAATTCCAGTGCTAATGAAAACCATAATGGCTTGCAGGAATCCAGATAGTTTGGAAAAGGCTATGAAAGTACTCTTCAAATCAGGAAACGCCAATTATGGCAATAGAATAGTAAAAAATGCAAACCATTTCCGAAATAAAAATTACAATAACCCAAATTATAGACATGACCAAACAACTAACCCCTATCAGCAAGGATCATACTCAAATCCTCAATATAGAAATAATTTCAACCGAAATCACTACCAGAATAACCATCAAGTATCATACTCAAACGCTCAATATAGAACTAACTTCAACCAAAATCACTATCAAAATAACCATCAAGAACCATACACAAACAACATAAAACCAATTTTAACCACCCAGCTAAAAAAATATGTATGGAGCATATATGATATCCCATATATGGTTCGGATCCGAAAAATGAGGGTATATGGGCATATATGATTATATATATTCATACATTTTCATACAATTCCCTCCACAGTATGCAAAGTTCATATTCATACACTCTTGACTCACAAAAGCGCACTGCTGTGCAATAAATTAAATTACTAAAATGAAATTTTTTTAGACTTGAGAGAGAGGTTTATTTAATGAAACATTTGTTTGGACAAATAATTCAAAACGAACTAAGTCATTTCATTCATCAGAAGGTGAATCAATTATTTAAAAAAACACATAAATCATATTCGTACATAACATTTAGCTTAAGAAATCAGATTAAAAACTAATTCAATGAATTATAAAAGAAAAAATAATCCCTCTAACAATAGTTTTCAATACAGTAATATGAACTTTGTTTCTTATCTAGAGAATTTTGTCATTTTCTATAAAATTAATCCTTTTGAGTATTTGATATATTAAATGGGTCCACAATGTATAAAATCATACAAGAATGGTTTTTTTTAACAAAAAGTTTTTCTTTTTTAAAAGTTGAACGCGTATAATCTTTGCATTCCGTATGTATTTTCTAATGGATTTCCAATTTAGCAGTGACAAAATTCCAAGCTTTTGTGATTGCAAAAACGATCTTATGTGAGATATCATGTATGCATACATTCTTATATGGCTCCATATATAAAATCTTATATTTATATATGGATCCACATATGAAGATCATCATAATTAAATTTCCATATATGAGTTCATATATTATAATACATTTCATATATTAGTCCATATATTAGTTCATATATAATAGTTGTGCCATGTATAATTCCATATATTTCCATACATGAATTCATACATATTCATATATATTTATATACATTCATATATTAAAAATATATGGACCATATATAATTTTTTTAGCTGGGCAATATCAAAATAGTCAACAAAGACCAAACACAAATCCTCCATATAGACCTAATTATAATCCTAATCAACAGAGAAACTATTATAATAGGCCAAACTCAGATACAAATTGCCAACGACGCGATCAACCAGAGCCTATGGATGTGAATACTATCCAAAAGTTTCTTGAAAATCAAACATGAAATTTTTCACTTTCCGGCCTCACAGGAGAACTACCACATATAACAATAAAAACGAAACTAGGATATTTGAAATTTTTAATCGATACCGGGGCTTTCCATTCAAAATGAAATGTGCCTATGGAAGGAACGATCCTTAAAACTTTACAACATTTAATTGAAATAAACCAAGAGTTTCGCATCCCTCTTTTTGAAGAACTTGGCGATAAAAAAATTACTTAAATTTTTTGTTTGCAAATTTCACGACGTATATAGATAGATAGATAGAAAGTAACATTTTGAAACCACTAGGAGCAATGATAAATTTGAAAGACGATAAAATAAACATAGGAGAAAGAAAGGTGGTATATAGAGAGTGAAACGAAGGCAAAACAAATTTTTAAGGTTAATAACATCTGCTCCTTGGTAATTTCAAAATTCAAATTTACATCGTGATTTAAATATGCCACTAGTGATTGATTAAATTGCAAAATACGCAGGCAAATACTTAACAAAAGTTGGAGCACATTTTAATTATATATACAAATAAGTCCTATATATGTTCTGAATTTCTTTAAAACGTTTTGGAATGGAAGAAATTTCCCCCTATCGCCCTGCTGGATCAAGTTTTAAAAATTTACAAAGTCTTTGTGACTTCGGAGATGCAGATACATCTATTTTCTAAATTTCACTGAAATCTAATCAAGCGTTTCGAAGGGACACAAATTTCCCTCTTAATGCCTCCTGGCGCTAGTTTTAAAAATTAGCATAGGCTTTGTGGCATTTTTGATGCAGATCTATCTTTGGTCTAAATTTTATAGAAATCGGTTTGAACATTTCGGAGGAGCAAAAATTTCCACCCTATCGCCCTCCTGGTCCAAGTTTTAAAAATTTACATAGCTTTTGTGATTTCTTGAATTTCATTATAATTAGTTGTACATTTAGCGGAGTTTTTATTACATACTAAACGAAAAAAAAATCATTCGAAAAAAAATTCGGAATATTGTTAAATAAGCTTTATTTGCTTTGCTTATATTTTTTACATAGTCATAAATAACAAAGTGCGACTTTGACCCGCGCACGAAGGGTTCCGTACGGAGACGAGATATGCAATTAAATACGAGCTTTAGCCTATATAAAATATAGCTTTTGCATTTTTTTTACGTTTGTGACGTTTTTTTAATTTTGGCGATTTTTTTTTGGTTATGGCGATTTCTTAGGTTTTTGGAGTTTTTTTCCTTCTGGCAATTTTTTTTGGTTTTGACACTTTTTTCTCGTTTTGGCTATTTTTTTCGGTTTTTGGCGTTTTATTATATTGTGGCGATTTTTTTTAATTTTGGCGATTTTCGGTTCTTGGCGTTTCTTCATTTTGGTGACTTTTTTCATTAAGCCGAATTTTTTAGTTTTGACACTTTTTTTCTCATTTTGGCGATTTTTTTCGGTTTTTGGCGTTTTTTCAATTCAATTTGGTGATTTTTTTTTATTTTGTCGATTTTTTCATTTTGTCGACTTATTTTTCATATTAACAATTATTTTTTTCGGTTTTTGGCGCTTTTTTTTGGTTTGGCGATTTTATAATTTTCCGATTTTTTAGTTTTACCGGTTTTGAAATTTTCAAGAGTTTACCTCTTAAGGTTTCCAACATATAGCAAGTTGTCAAAATTAAATAGTCAAAATTGCATTAACTCATGCACCCTTTAATTTAAATTTTTTAATATTTTAATGTTAATTGTTGTATTCTATATAAAAATACAATCATTTTACAAATTTCAAGGGTTAATATACATATCTAAATACAATTGTATGTAGATTACACTGGATTTTAAAATTTTTCGTCGCTCGTTTTGGAACGACCCTTAATTTTTAATTTTCATGTATTTGTTGTTGTAGCGGCCAAGGTCAGGTCGTTGCTCTTACGTTTCCTGATAAAATAGCGTGTGATGGACAGACAAACAGCGTAGCGAAAACTATAGGGTCCTATTTCATCTTTGGTGTACGGAACCCTAACCGTAAACAAAAAAACACAAAAAATAGCCCTTGAAGAATATTCTATATGAGTACTTCCAAAACAAATAATTCAACTCACAGTGTTCGAATGTTAGAAATGCCTTTTTTACTGTGAGTTTTGAAGCTCTTAATGAAAACAAAAGAAATAAGAAACCTGATAATAGACTTTTTTAACGGCAAAGCCACTTTTTCGTCAGCGATCAACTTCGATTTGTCCAATGCCAACTAGTGATTCGTTAACATTATTGTTGCCTAGTACTTCCACATTTAACTCGGCGATATCATCCGCTTTGGGCTCGTGGTCATCACTTAACCAAGTTTTTACTGAAGATAAGAGCAGCCAAAAACCCAAATTTCAAGTCAGAATGGACAGATATATAACTGTGCTAGAGCTCGGACAAAGCCCAAAGTCATCTAAAATTTCATCTGCTCCAAATATATCTAGGGATAACAGTGCATCCTCTATTAAGCGTCAAAACCATTTTCAAATATTGCCAGATGATAACAACAAATCCGAAGTATCCACAAACAAAAGATCCAAGCCGCCACCAATCTATTTGAAAGAAAAAAATTCAAACGCTCTTATTAAAATATTATTATGTCATTAGTGAGAATGAGAAATTTTTAGATATTTTAATTGAACTGTAGTGAATTTTAATCAGAAATAATTCATAGTTAGGCTCAAGTTCAGTAATTTGAATTCTTATTGAATGAAATATTTTTATTAATTAATGTGAGTTTCTAAAGAAGAGAAGAAAAATTAAACTTAGACTTTAAGCTGGGGGAAATACCGATACTTTTCTGTGCAGCCACGTACTTCATCAGCACCCTAGTCTATCTACTTGGGTAGAGATTCTTATTAACATCAGCTATTTAACTTAAATGCACAATGAAACGGAATATGAGAAACGATTGTTGTGTATACAATTGATTTACCTTTGGTAAACACATTTATAAGTATCACTATTAATTTTCTGTTTTTTCCAATTTTTCATTTTTCTATTTATGTTAGCACGAAATTATTTTACTCTACCTCAGTATGTTTAACTATTCTTACTTATCTTTTTTACGATCATCACATTAACTATTTTTACTTATTCGATGTACCATCGGTACATGCATGTAAGTATTGTTGTAGTGGTCTTATGTTACTTGTTGTTGCATTCTACAATTTTATTTTAGTTATTCCAGCCGTCTGAAACTGTGATAACCAAGTGAACAGTGATTGCCAAGTGAACATATTTTTGTCACGTGCTCATGATGTATTAAGTGAGAAATTTTTAGATATTTTAATTGAACTGTAGTGAATTTTAATCAGAAATAATTCATAGTTAGGCTCAAGTTCAGTAATTTCAATTCTTATTGAATGAAATATTTTTATTAATTAATGTGAGTTTCTAAAGAAGAGAAGAAAAATTAAACTTAGACTTTAAGCTGGGGGAAATACCGATACTTTTCTGTGCAGCCACGCACTTCATCAGCACCCTAGTCTATCTACTTGGGTAGAGATTCTTATTAACATCAGCTATTTAACTTAAATGCACAATGAAACGGAATATGAGAAACGATTGTTGTGTATACAATTGATTTACCTTTGGTAAACACATTTATAAGTATCACTATTAATTTTCTGTTTTTTCCAATTTTTCATTTTTCTATATATGTTAGCACGAAATTATTTTACTCTACCTCAGTATGTTTAACTATTCTTACTTATCTTTTTACGATCATCACATTAATTATTTTTACTTATTCGATGTACCATCGGTACATGCATGTAAGTATTTTTGTAGTGGTCTATGTTACTTGTTGTTGCATTCTACAGTTTTATTTTAGTTATTCCAGCCGTCTAAAACTGTGATAACCAAGTGAACAGGGATTGCCAAGTGAACATATTTTTGTCACGTGCCCATGATGTATTAAGTGAGAAATTTTTATATATTCTAATTGAACTGTAGTGAATTTTAATCAGAAATAATTCATAGTTAGGCTCAAGTTCAGTAATTTCAATTCTTATTGAATGAAATATTTTCATTAATTAATGTGAGTTTCTAAAGAAGAGAAGAAAAATTAAACTAATACTTTAAGCCGGGGGAAATACCGATACTTTTCTGTGCAGCCACGCACTTCATCAGCACCCTAGTCTATCTACTTGGGTAGAGATTCTTATTAACATCAGCTATTTAACTTAAATGCACAATGAAACGGAATATGAGAAACGATTGTTGGTTATACAATTGATTTACCTTTGGTAAACACATTTATAAGTATCACTATTAATTTTCTGTTTTTTCCAATTTTTCATTTTTCTATTTATGTTAGCACGAAATTATTTTACTCTACCTCAGTATGTTTAACTATTCTTACTTATCTTTTTACGATCATCACATTAATTATTTTTACTTATTCGATGTACCATCGGTACATGCATGTAAGTATTTTTGTAGTGGTCTATGTTACTTGTTGTTGCATTCTACAGTTTAATTTTAGTTATTCCAGCCGTCTGAAACTGTGATAACCAAGTGAACAGTGATTGCCAAGTGAACATATTTTTGTCACGTGCCCATGATGTATTAAGTGAGAAATTTTTAGATATTTTAATTGAACTGTAGTGAATTTTAATCAGAGATAATTCATAGTTAGGCTCAAGTTCAGTAATTTCAATTCTTATTGAATGAAATATTTTTATTAATTAATGTGAGTTTCTAAAGAAGAGAAAAAAAATTAAACTTAGACTTTAAGCTGGGGGAAAAAATTTCACATTGTTCCAATAAAACGTGGTGACATTGATCAAAGTAAAATTCAAACTGATGAAGAAAAATATTTTCTAATTACTGAATTTGAAGAAAGTAAAAAAAGTTTCTACACATATCAGCTTAGGGCCCTGATACACCATCCTTGAAGGTCGTGCGATCTACGAAAAAGTACATACCTGTTATGATGGAGTTTAAGAACATTTTCTAAAGACAATAACATTTCATCACACCAGGGTTGTTGTTTTTCTTGGATCGCACGACTTTGTATGATAGTGTTTAAGAGTGATAAAGGCCTGCAGATCGCATTGAAGGGCATAGATTCTTATGTTTTTCCTGAGGAAATAAAAGATGCGTTCGTTTTCCAGAGATTTAAGGTAAAAATGTAACATAATAAATTAAGAGAAGACTCCTTAACTTCTATTTCACGTCAGTCTTGAGCCAAACGATATAAACTGACAAAAAATGAGACTCATCCAATTTATAATTTAAAATATCTCTTATAACGAAAAATAACAGTTGAAGAACCACACAAGCGTTCTGGACCCGTTCAGTGCCATAATTTTCAAGAATATGGCCATACTAAAACTTACTGCAATTTACCTTCAGTTTGTGTTATCTGCGGTGAATTGCACGCTACTGTTGGTTGTACTAAACATAAAGATCTATCAGAACAAAATGTAGTAATTGTATAGGTAATCACACCGCTAACTACAGAGGGTGTCCTGTATATTCTGTCGTTAAGCAGACTATGGGGCAAAAGCCTAAATTAGATCCATCACAAACAGCAAATGATTACTCTACCACTTTTGCTCAAATGAACCAACGAGTCACTTCACGTGTATCGTATCCTGATGCTGCTAGGGCTTCTATTTCCAGACAAAATGTTTCACCGCCAAATAGTTCAAGGAATTAAAACTCAAGCTTTAACTTTAGTCGCCTTGAAGCTACTATTGACAATTTGGTGAAATCTATAATTAATTTTACAACAAGTTTGACTCGCATGATGCAAGAAATGCTGAGAATGCAGAATACTTTGCTTCAAGCATTTGTTAAGAAGCCATGAACACGTTAAAAATATGTTTCTGGAACGCAAACGGCATTCGCCAACGGAAAAATGAGCTTGTGCACTTCCTTACGGAAAAAAAATATTGATATTATGTTGGTTTCTGAGACTCATTTGACTTCAAGAAGTATATTCAAAATTAATGGCTACACCTTCAAAGAACATAAGAGGAAGAGCTTGCGGTGGATCAGTAATTCTAATAAAATCAAGACTCAAGATATAATGACAATATTTGTGAGGAACATATACAAGTAATTAATATTTGTGTCGAAAATTTTTCGATATCATGAATTTACTCCTCCCCCAGATTCGCAACTACTGTTAATCAATACGAGAATTTCTACAAATCTCTTGGTCCTTGTTTTGTAGCAGCTGGCGACTATAATGCAAAACATACTTTCTCGGGTTCGCGTCTTATCATACGCAGAGGTCAAGCGTTGTTCAACACAATTTTAAAAATAGGCGTGGAAGTCATTTCGAGCATACTTACTGACCTGCTGACATACATAAAATTCCAGATGTTAAAGATTTTTGCGTCATGAAAAATATTTCTAAGGAACTAATTTACGTTGAAGCTTCCCTTGATCTTTCGGACAATCCCTCTTCCACGATCGTTACAATCTGTAGCTCACATAGAAGTACTTTACCTCACTCATATGTGAAGATGGTCAGTAGTGTTAATTGGATGCGATTCAAAAAATATCTTAGTAGTCATTGCATGGAAAACATTGCGCTAAGAACTCATGATGATATTGAAGCTAACATTACCAACCTTAACAAAATGATTACACAGGCTGCTGAACATGCTACTACCATCCGCAGACTGCGCTTAATAGAATTTATTCTACGGATATTGAACGTCTTGTATGTAAAAAAATAGAGCCAGAAGGGAATGGCAACAGCACAGATCACCTTAACATAAAATCAGATTTACGGAGTGCACTAAAAGACTACAAGAGCTGCTTGCATATGAAAAAACTGCATCTCTTAAAAACTATCTGGAACGTCTTGATGTCACACCAGCGTCTATTTACTCTTTGTGGCACACTGCTAGAAAGCTTAAAACACCCGTTGGGTTTAAACCACCTCTGCGCGCATCTACCGGATGTTGGGCCAGAAGCGATACTGAAAAAAGTAACATATTTGCAGATCATGTAAAATACGTATTTACCCCAAACACATGTAGTGGTGCTATTGATTTGCCGAGCTTAGTTGCTTTACCCCCTCGATCCATAAAGTTTAAGACGCGTGATGTCCAAAAATAATTGCTGACCTTAATCCGAAGAAAGCTCCAGGTATTGATGGAATTAGTAACAAGATGCTGAAAAAATTGCTTCATATTGCAATAAAAATCCTGCTATTTATTTTTAATGCCATATCACGAATGCAGTATTTTCCATATAAGTAAAAATGATTACCAAGCCGGCCAAAGATTTTACCTAGGCTGATTAATATAGGCGTATAGGCTTACTATCAACAATCGCAAAGCTTTTCGGAAAGCTGCTCATGACTAAATTGTCCAGAATTTTAGCTGATAATGGCTTTAGAAGTCATTTAGCAAAGGCATACATTGTATCAAGTTATTAGGAGGACATTTGAAGAAAAGAAATATTGTTCTGCCCTTTTTATTGATGTTTCTCAGGCATTTAATAAAGTATGGCACGAAGGCCTATTTTTAAAATTGAGGACATATCTGCCAATAAACATACAAAATTTTTGTAAAGTTATATTATTGGTAGGAAGTTTGCTGTTCTGGAAGGAGTGTGCCCGAGTCATATTTTTCAGCCGGAAACAGGGTTGAAATTATGGAGAATTAAAGTAAATGAACAATAGTGTGTTCACATTACGTTTAACTTAAGATAAGATACTTGTTCCCCCATTCGAATCAACAATCAAAATATCCCAAAATATTTAAAAGTAAAATAACACGTCATATAGACTCTAAGCTAACTCAAATGAAATATAAATTAATTCAAATATAATCGTTGAGTGACAGAAATTCAACATTCAGCATAGACTGCAAACTTTTACTATACAAGTTGTGTTTGAAGCCAATATGATTTTAAGGTTAATAACATCTGCTCCATGGTACATTAAAAATTCAAATTTACATCGTGATTTAAATATTCCCCTAGTGACTGATGAAATTGCAAGTACTTAACTAAACTCGAGTCATATCCTAATCCCCTTGCTCGTAACAGTAGTGTGTTTATGCAGTTTCGGGGCCAAGGTGGTCCTATAAGGACTAATGTTAAAGTGCACATCATGCTAGGTGTGGCCGTTGTGTTATTTGCTATTTTATATGTGTATCAAAGTCCAATGTAAGAGTGCACATCATGCTAGGTATGGACGTGGTGTTATTTTCCGTCACCACGATTATTATTATTTTTAATGGAATATAATTCTAAATGAAAATTTTGTTGAGGTACATTTTTTAAATATTTCGTACCTTTATTTAATTTGTTCTATTTTATTCACTTACAACCCTGTAGTAAATAAAATAGTCGATTGACAAAAAACTAGCTATAAATTAATTATTTTGCAAGTGACTACAAATTGGTTTAAATCTCATGCAGATATCAACCAAACATATTGAATAGAAGCACACGTAAGAAATAAATAAAAGCAAAATAAGTAAATGAAAAGAAAATAAAAAAAATCAAAAGAAGCATGCCATGAAATCAAATGCCAAATGTTTGTGTTGAAAAAAATAATAATTTCAATACTTAATATGTATAATATTTTCTATGAGCAGGACAAACTTTTGTATGAATGTATGTATGTATTTTTGTTTTAAATATAAAAATACTAATTATTTCTATATATCAATATACATATATTCATTATAATGGGTGTTTTTTATTGAGGTATATAACTTTAAGTTGGCATTACTTTTTTAACTGGCGGCCATTTTGTCAGCTGTCAAGTGATTAATATTTAGTTTGGTTTGCCATTTCATCATGAACAGGTTGACCAAAGAACAACGCTTGCAAATCGTGCAAATTTATTTCGAAAATAATGGGTCAGCTCGCGAAGTTTACCGCAAGCTCCGTCCATTTTATGGTCGACATAATCGTCCATCAGAGCAATTAATTCGGTTAACCATGGATCGTTTTCGAACTACGTTTACTCTATGTGATAATACGCATCCGAAGAGACGTCGAACAGTGCGCACCGAAGTAACAATTGCCGCTGTAGAGCAAAGTGTTGAAGAGGACCCGAATGAATCGATTCGCCACCGTGCACAGCAATTGGAACTTTATGGAAGATTTTGCGCAAAGATCTTGGCTTGCGATCTTACAAGATCCAGCTTGTGCAAGAATTAAGGCCGCGAGACCATGCAATGCGTCGTTATTTTGGTGTATGGGCCGAAAATGAGATTGATCTCGATGCTGATTTTCATCGCAAAATTTTGTTCAGTGATGAGGCTCATTTTTGGTTGAATGGCTACGTCAACAAGCAAAATTGTCGCATTTGGAGTGAAGAGAATCCATATGAGACCCTTGAGACGCCATTACATCCACAAAAACTGACTGTTTGGTGTGCTCTATGGGCTGGTCGAGTCATTGGGCCATACTTCTTCCGAAATAACCGAGAGTCAGTTACCGTTAATGGAGACCGGTATAGAGCCATGATAACCGACTATTTTGTTCCCGAATTGGATGGCATGAATGTGGATGAGTTGTGGTTCCAACAAGACGACGCTACATGCCACACAGCGCACGTCACAATCGATTTATTGAAGGAAACATTCGATGAGCGCATAATTTCGCGGAATGGACCTGTCAATTGGCTACCAAGATCGTGTGATTTGACACCATTGGATTATTTTCTTTGGGGATATGTGAAGTCGCTCGCCTATGCTAACAAACCAGAAACGTTAGGGGACTTGGAAGCCAACATTCGTTGCGTTATTGCCAACATACGGCCCCATATGCTTGAAAAAGTGGTTGAAAATTGGACCTGTAGAATTGGCTTTATTCGAGCCAGCCGCGGCGGCCACATGCCCGAAATCATATTTAAACATTAATGGCATAAAATTATCTTTCCAATAAAGCCAAATTGATGGACATTAAAACGATTTTCTTGTGTTTTATTTCAATTCGAAGTTCTATACCTCTAAAAAAACACCCTGTATATAGTATATACATATGTATGTATGTATATAATATACAAATGTGTATATACATAAATATTTATTTAACTATAATAGATATTAAGTGACTTCAGAGTGGTTGAAAAATAAGAAGTTAGTAGTCAATTTAAAAGTCATGCAGAGATGGTCAATTGACTACTGCCTACGACATGCCTATTTTAAAATAGTGATTCGGCGACAAGGAAAAAAGTCACTTAATCAACCAGTTGTGGTTATTAAAAAACCAGTTTGAAGGTACTTACAAATAAGTTTGACTTCCTATAGGGAAGTGATATATTCCTTTTAGTTATTGTGTTTGTGTGCGTTAGGAAATTATATTATATTACGATGAAAATTTTGCTGAGGGGAATGTTTTAAATATTTCGTGTATTTTTCTATTTTATGTGTCTGTTTGTATGCATTGGTCAGTTCTATTGTTATGGATAGAACTGTGTATAAATTATCTAGTAACATTTTTGAGGCAACTCTGTCTATTTTTATTACACATATTTTATAGGTTTTCAAGAAGAAGGATCAGTAATTAAAAAAAAGATGAAAGAAAATGAACCATACATTTGCAGCACCAATATGTATACCGTATATGGAAAAGTTTTAACACATGTTAAACATATGTCTAGTATTTAGAACATTTGATATGTAGATCTTTTCTTATTGCACATTTTGGGTTTGGTTTTTTATTTTTCAATATTGTTAGTGCGGAAAGAAATGCAACAGGAGATGAATTCTCAGATTTGTGTGTGCATCTATGGTTGGGAAAAAATCGTTCAATTAGGGTTGTGAAACGCAGTGCCTGTTAAGTAGAAATTAAGTTGTTGTTATCTTGTAAGTTGCTTGAGTCTTATATGTAATGAAATGAATTGTTTAGTGCGTGAAAAAAAGGTGCACGTGCGAGATGTAATAGTTCATGAGGGTTAGAATTGATAACTTTTTTTCGTTTAAAATTAAATTTTTAAGATCGACTTTCTCTTTTACAGTTTAACTTTTTAAATGGTACAATAAAATAAGAAATAAATCTTAGTTAGTTTGAGTCTCTGCATAAGGATATTTCATCATGTTATGTGTATGTGTGTGAGTTGTGTTTGCATTAGATAATTTACCCTGCAGTCAGACTGGGGCAAAATGTCTTTATGTCAACACTAAAGTTTTAGTAGTAGTTACACTGCCTACAATTTCTCTTCTATTCATCAGTATAAAAAACAAGAGAAACAGATGTGGTGTATTTCTGCTAAATTTTTCAACAACTTGTCAATATAAATAAATTTGTATGTACGCAAAGTATAAAAATGTACCAGTAAATGTATGGTTGGTATGTCTCCATCTTGCCATAAGAACTATGTAGTCAGTACATATTCAATTGTTTTAATGTTACTAGTAGATTTTCAATAACAAGCACATGCTTAATGTCTATAGCACAAAGTATTGTATGGGGAATAATTGTAGAGTAGTACTGGTGACAAAGTCAAAAACACCATCGACACTTCCTTCTCCTTACTTCGCCACTTTTGCCCAAATGAGGCAACCAGTTACTTCTCATGCATCGTATGCCGATGCTGCTAAAACAAATTGTATTCCCGCACAAAATGTTTCCCCGCCAAATATTTCAACAAATACAAACTCAAACTTTAGTTTTAATCGCCTTGAAGCTACCATTGATAATTTAGTGCAAAATATAAATAAATTTACAACAAACATGACTACCATGATGCAAAAAATGCTACAAATGCAGAATACACTGCTGCAAGCATTAATTAACGAGCCATGAACACGTTAAAAATCTGTTTCTGGAACGCAAACGGCATTCGCCAACATAAAAATGAACTTGAGCACTTCCTTACGAAAAAAATATTGATATAATGTTGGTCTCTGAAACACATTTGACTTATCAAAATTATGGGCTACACTATATATGATACAAAGGACCCTAGAGGGAGAGCATGCCTTGACAAAGTTAGTGAAGAATATATGCAAGCTACGAATATTTTTGTAGAAAATTTTTGTTTTAGTTTCGTAGTCTCATCAATTTACTCACCTCCCAGATTTTCAGTTACCGAATCAGTATGAGAAGATATACAAATCGCTTGGATCTTGGTTCGTGGCAGCTGGAGACTACAATGCAAAACATACGTACTGGGGTTCACGCCTTGTAAAACCTAGAGGTCGAGCTATGTTTAATACAATTTAAAAAATGGGATTAGATGTTATTTCGAGTGAAGAGCCCACTTACTGGCCTACTACACGTACGAAAAATTTTGTATGTTATTGATTTTGGCGTCATGAAAAATATTTTGGGGATTTAATTAACGTTGAAACTTCTCTAGATCTGTCCTCCGATCACTCCCCACTATCTTTACAATCTGTGACCCACTAAGAATTGACTTAACTCACCCATATATGAAGATGATCAATCATGTTAATTGGCAGGGACTCAAGAAATATATTAGCAGTCATTACAGGGAAAATATTACGCTTAGAACACCCAATAATATTGAAACAGGCTGCTGAACATATCACTACCTCCCATCCGCAGACTAGGTTTAATAAAATTTATTCCAGGGATATTGAACATCTCGTGTGTAAAAAAAGAAGAGCTAGAAAGGAATGGCAACAGCATAGGTCACCAAAACATAAACTCAGACTTAAAGAATGTACTAAACGACTCCAAGAGCTGCTTGCATCTGAAAAAACTGAATCTCTTAAAAATTATTTGGAAGGTCTTGATGTCACACCAACATCTAATTACTCTGTGTGGCGCGATGCTAAAAATCTTAAAACACCCGTTGAGCTTAAGCTACCTCTGCGCACATCTACCAGAGTTTGGGCAAGAAGCGATACGAAAAAATGTTAAATATTTGCTGAGCACTTAAAATCCGAATTTACCCCAAATACATGTACTGGTGCTGCTGATTTGCCGAGTGTAGTTGCTCTATCCCCTTGAGCTTTAAAGTTTAAGATGCGTGATGTACTTAAAGCAATTGCTGAACTCAAGCTAAAGAATGCTCCAGGTATTGATGGAATTAGTAATAAGATCTTGATGAACTTGCAGCATATTGGATTAAAAATCCTTCTGTTTATTTTTAATGCTATATTACGACTGGAGTATTGTCTAAGCTGTAAGCTTGCAAAAGTCAAAATGATTCCAAAGCGGGCAAAGATTTTACTACAGCTGAGTCATATAGGCCAATAAGTTTGCTGTCAACTTTGTCAAAACTCTGCGAAAAGCTGCTAATGACAAAAATTTCCCCAATTTTAACTGATCATCAATCAATTTGGTTTTAGAAGTCAGCATAGCACCATCGAACAAATTCATAGATTGGTTCAATTTATAAGAAGATTATTTGAAGAAAAGAAATATTGTTCTGCCCTGTTTATTGACGTTTCTCAGGCCTTATTTTAAAAATTGTTCCCCCATTCGAATGAATAGTCAAAATATTCCTTAACATTCCCAAGGTAATAAGCTGAGTATACACATTGATCGAAGGCTTACATGGAAACATTATATTGGCTTTGAACTAACTCAGATAAAACTTAAGTTATCTCAAATACATTAGTTAATTGGCAGAAATTCAAAACTTAGCCTGGACTGCAAACTTTTAATATACAATGCGATTTTGAAATCAATATGGTGTTACGGTATCCACTTAGATTTAAGATTTGAATACTTATTGTCAGTTCATATTTGAAGACACAATAAATAAATACATGTATTTAAAAAAATACAATTCGTTCAGGATACCTACCTGAAATTGTGTGTTTGGGATTGTATGTATTGGTCAGTTCTATTGTTATGAACAGAACAAATATACTTACATATGGTAGGTAAATTATCTAAGGCATACACAACTCACACACAAAACATAATGAAATATGCTAACGCACAGACTCAAACTAACTAAGTTTTTTTTCTTTTACCCTTTTTTTAAATAACCAATAGAAAAGGTAGAAGATAGAGGAGTCGGACGATCATAAAAATTTCAGCAAAATATATAACAATTGAAACCCTCATAAATGATTACATCTCACACTTGCAAATTTTCTATATGTACTAAACTAAAGAAGAAAACAACAACACAATTTCTACAAAACAGGCACTGCGTTTCACAACCCTAATTGAAAGGGTTTCCCGACCGTAGATGTCTTTCTGCACTAACAAAATTAAACATATAAAATAATTAAAAATAATTTAAATATGGAAATAATTAAACAAAAATGTCATGCATTTACGTGTTGTAAATGTACGTTTGATTTTTTTGATCCTTTTTTTAATTACTGATCCATTTTCTTGGAAAAGCTATGAAATATTTGTAATAAAAATAGCTAAATATAATGTATTATATATTAGCGTAATAACTTGCATAAATATGATTGTGATATAATAACAAAGGATTATATTCAGGATGTTAACATATGTGCATGTAAATTACATTACATTGAATATATATTAACTTTTTAATTTATATAAAATAGTTATTGACTATAAACCTATATCTCAAAAGTAAAAGAAATATAAAAGACTTTAAAAAAAATTTATGTTATAAATATAAATGTATTATTTGTTTTTATTTATTTAATCAAAAACATATGTGAGTATATTTGTTCTGTCCATAACAATAGAACTGAACAATGCACACAAATCCACACACACAATTTCAAGTAGGTATATGTTGAGTTCTTAACTTCCCATAGGATCCTTAGCATACCATATACTCTACTTACAACTGTGTTAATTAGTGCAGACCATGTAAACGTTTCATTGAATACGATTCCCAGATTAGACGCCGTGGTTGCAAAAGCAATGTTTTTATCTTAGATTTTTAATCTAAAATTATAAAATTTTTGTTTAGATTTCGAGATGAGAATGCATTTGGATTTATCAGGATTTATGCAACTGTGGTAAAGTTGAACATCACCAGCGTACTTATGGATTAAGCTGCTAAAAAGATTATCTGGGAGGTCATTGATGTGCATGCAGAAAAGAATAGGAACAAGTATTGAACCTTGAGGAACTCCTCTTCTGACATTAAGTTTATTAGAAATATTGTCTTTAAGCTGAACTACTTGTGATCGGTTTGAGAAGTAAGAGTATATAAGTGCACAGGCGAGGCTAGTGAAATTGCATAATTTCAGCAGTTTTGTGAACAGAATCGAATAATCAACCGTACCAAATGCCTTACTATGATCAAGTAAAACCAAAAAAGCAACCATATTATGAGCAATTTTTGTTCTGATATCCTCTATAACATCAACTAGTGCAGTTAGACAACTTCTACCTATCATAAAACCAGATTGTTCTTCAGATATTTAGTTCATACAGCACAAGCATTCTTTTATTTGTTTATTGAAAATATTTTCTAGAACTTTAGATAAAAACGGAAGTATTGCTATTGGAGGAAAGCCATTATTAGGTTTGATTCTTGATATCTTTCATTCCTCAGGAAATGTGGAGTTTGTTAAAATAGAGTTAAATAGATGTGCTAAATAAAGTAGGAGCTTTGGTAGTAAGACTCTTAAGAAAATCAGATTTATACCATCTATCCCAGTTGCATTAAACTTAATCTCAGAGAAACTTTTCATCACTTCAATGCAATCATTGAAGTAAAAGTTACTCAGAGTAAGAGTTTTTTGAAGAAAGTGGAACATTACCATTTAGGAAATTTTAATTAGGAGCATTAATATCAACATCGGGATATCTTCTTTGTCCAATGCCAATCTTTCGGATCTCATTCCATTTAGATTTGCTATCAAGTGTTATCGTAGAATGCGCTTAACTTTTTTCTCTTCATTCACACATCAGCTGTTTAAAACTTTTATGAATTCTGAAATTCAACCTAAATAGAAAAACAAAAATAGATTTGGAATGTTATCCAATAAGTCTATGTATATTTTTTTTTATGGTAATTATACCATATGTTTTTCCATGTAAGTGTAGTTAATGTTAATAACAGGTAAGCATTTAACGAATAACAACACACATTTTTAATGGATTAAAAAAAGGTTTTCGCGGATTTACCTGTTAATTTTTCAAATCGCTTGTCCATCACTATCATCAACTTGAAAGGAGATTCATTTTGGATATTGTATGAACTGCCAAGCTGAAAGTATTGCTGATCATCACTATGCACACGCTTATAAGCGGGGGTGTTGAGACTTTATAGGCTAGTAGTGCGAATCTCTTGTGTAGCAGATTCCATGTTTACAATCGATGTTACTAGATTATTTTTTTCTTAGCGTTTTTGGATTTTAATTTCTTATCAATTTTAGTATTCAGCTTATTTCGTATACATGTAATATATATGGAAAAAAGTTTTTTAAGTTCTTTAAACACTGCAAAGATAGTTATATCTTTGTATTTATTTGTACACAAGAGATTGATAAAGATCGTGGAAATTTCAATACTATTGAGCTACATATGCAATTTTTGTTATTGTTTAAGTAAAAGTTTCTTGTGTGTATTTTGTTGTAGTTTTGCTATGTGTAACTCACATATTTGTATTTATTTTCTGTGCAAGAAATTTATTATCAAGTAATGCAGTTGTACGGTTGTGTATTTGCTATTGTTAAGGTGCCTTGCAATTTTGTTTGTGTTTTTTTGCAATTATTCAAATTCACATTTAAATTTTTAAGTTTCTTTTAATTTAAATTGCATACTTGCTTTTAAAAATATGTATATATTTGTTTAAGATTATTAATATCTTTATATTTGTTGATTATTTTAAAATTTTGTTTGTTTTATTATATGTAAAAATATAAGCCTTTGGCGCTGATTAATAACAAAGACGTCCAAACTGCTCGAGCACTTTGTGATCCAAAAATTAATTATAACTTAAACAAATTTTTACGTCATCAGCATACATCAGGACAGAAGAAAATTTTATTACCGTGGGCAAGTTTCTAATAAAACAGTCCAAACGTGTCTTGTAAAGAAACATCTGAATTAACGGGAGGGATTAAAATATCGTACTAGTTCGTATTAAAAAAAAGCTCATTTAAGAAAATAGTTAGTGCGTTTAAAACAGTAAGATTTTATGCTGACCAAGGGCTATAAAACACATGAATGAATACGAAAAATTTAATAGCAGGATGGTATCGATCTTCAAGAACCGAAATAGGTGTCGTTCGTTTAACAAAACAGTCATCAATATCGTTTACAAAAATTAGATCAAGAATTTTTAAATAATCATTCATTATCAGTGATGCCAACTCTTGAGTCATAAAAAGCACTGTGAGCATATAAAATAATAATAATAATAATGATAAAATAATTATGGTAATAATTAAAACATAAGTAGTGACAATCAAAAAAGAAAAAAAAGTATTTTCAAGAAGTTACATCTATTGTGTTCGGAATAAGATCCCTTGTGCCCCTTTTTTTAGGCGGATGTGTCCAGTAAAGTTCAAAGATGTTACGAGAAAGCGGATTAGGATGTATCTCGAGTTTTGTTAAGTATTTGCTTGCGTATCTTGAAACTTCTTCAGTTACTAGTGACATTTTTAAATCACGATGTAAATATCAATTCTTAATGTACCATGGAGCAGATCTTCCTAACCTTAAAATTTTGTTTGGTCTGAATTCTCTCAAAATTAGAAGCTGAAGCAGTGCCCCATAACTGGATACCGTAACACCATATTGGCTTCAAAAGGGACTTGTATATTAAAAGTTTGCAGTCCAGGTTGTGTGATGAATTTCTTCCAATCAACCAATGTATTTGAGATAACTTAAGTTTCATCTAAGTAAGCTGAAAGTCAATATGATGTTTCCATGTAAGGTGTATGCCAAGGTATCTCACTTGGGAATGTTGAGGAATATATTGACTGTTGATTCGAATGGGCGAGCAAGTATCTCTTCTTAGGGTAAACGTTATGTGGACACACTTTTGTTCATTTATTTTAATTCTCCATAAGTTCAACATACTACTAAGACATGCATACTAAGACAGGCTGTAGCATTGGCAAACGTACATAGATGTATGGATATTGCTGCTCAAAGGCATACCACAAGTATAAATCAAATACAAAACTGGCTCCTATGTGGCACACTGGATGATATAGATTTGGCACATTCATGAATTCTCCTTCCACAACCGTGTACTTTCGGTTAGTATTGTAACTTTCTAATAGATTCAGAAAATTTATTGGTTGATATGATTTCAATTTTAAAATAAGGCCTTAATGCCACACTTTATCAAATGCCTGAGAAACGTCAATAAACAGGACAGAACAATACTTCTTTTGTTCAAATGTTCTTCTTATATAGTGAACGAATCTATGAGTTTATTCAATGGTGCTTTGCTGACTTCTAAAACCAAATTGATGGTCTTAGAATAGGAGACAATTTTGTCATGAGCAGTTTTTTGAAAAGTGTGCATTTGTTGATAACAAACTTATTGGCTTGTATTACTCAGCCTTGTTAAGGTTTTTGTCCGGGTTTGGAATCATTTTGACCTTGACAAGCTTTTAACTGTGTGGATAATGCTCCAATCGATAAATGGAGTTAAAAATAAATATCAGGACTATAATTGCAATGCGAGACAACTTTATTAGCATCTGGTTACTAATACCATTAATACCCGGAAATTTCTTTGGGTTGAGTTTAACAATAAGTTTTTGTACATCACGCGTTTTAAATTTAATGGGTCAAGGGGGTAGCGCAACTACATTTGGCAAATCAACAACACCAGAAGAAGTATTAGATTTTAAATGCTCAGCAAATATGTTACCTTTTTCAGTATCTCATCTTGCCAAACTCCGTAGATGTGCGCAGAGGTGTTTTAAACTAAACGGGTATTTTAAGGTTTCTAGCAGCACGCCACAAACAGTATTTAGATGCTGGTGTGACATCAAGAACTTCCAGATAGCTATGCAGTTTTTTCAAATGCAAACAGTTCTTGGAGTAGTTTAGTGCACTCTTTAAATCTGATTTTATCTTGTGATAATCTCTGCTGTTTCCATTCTCTTCTGGCTCTTATTTTTTACTCATGAGATATTCAATAACAGTAGAATAAATTCTATTAAACCCAGTCTGCTGATGGGAGGTGGTGGCATATAATTGGCAGCATGGTTTATATATTTGATAATATTGGCAATCTTAAATTCAATATCTTCGGATGTTCTTAGCGTAATGTTATCCGTAGAATGAATACTGAGGTATTTTTTGAGCCCCAGCCAATTAACACGGTTGATCATTTTCACATTTGGGTGAGGTAATTCACTTTTTAGTGGGATCTAAATTGTAACAATCGGGGGCTTCAACATGAATTAAATCCCTAGAGATATTTTTCATGACTCCAAAATCTATACACGATATTGCTCATTTTGAATTGAATTGAATTGGCTCATTTTAACAAAAGTGGTGGAATACCTGTTTACTGGTTGAGCTGTAGCTAATTTAGGTTTTTGCCCCATAGCCTCTTTTACGAAAGAATATTCAGGGCATCGTCTATAGTTAGCTGTGTAATTACCTCCACAATTACTACATTTTTTTTCTGCTTGAACTTTTGCCTTAGTGCAGCTAGCAGTACCATGCAATTCACCGCAGATAGCACAAACTGTAGGTAAATTGTAGTAAGTTTTTGTATGGCCATATTCTTGGCAGTTATGGCAATCTACAGGACCAGAGCGCTTACTGAGCTCTTCAACTATGATTTTTCTTTGTAAGAGAAACTTTACTTTTTTTAATTGATGACATACAAGTGGCTCCAGTTCAATACAAAATTGGGTTTCGGCAACCTTTTCTCTGTTGATTATATTAGTTACATTGTATATCTTAAATGCTTGGTCGATAAGTGCACATTTTACAACTTTGGGATCAACATATAAATCTATGCCATTTAATACTATCTGTAGAGCTTTAGCACTTTTAAGTTGTAATACGTAAAAATTTGTTTTATTGTTTTTAATCATTAAAAATTTTTCGGAAATCTTTTTCATCATATATTTGGATTTTAGTTTCATCAATATTATTTCGTTTAATTGGAATAACGTGAAAAGTATTTTCACCAATGGTTGACAGTAGTTTTGTTAAAAGCACGTTAGAATTTTTTTTCGCTCACATATATAAGTGGTGGCTTAAAACCTTTTGAGATTATGTTATTGCAATAATGAAAAACGATTTTTGCAATTTGTAGATGATGCGCTGTTATCCCTAGACATCTTTGGAGCAGATGAAATCTTACAAGAATTTGGGCTTCGCCGACGCTTCACCATGGTTATATATCTGTCCATTTCGACTTGTACCTTTATTTTTGAGCTACTGTTATCTGTAGTCATAACTTGATTAAGTGATGAACACGAGCCCGAAGCAAATGACGTCAATGGCTTAACTGACAAAGTACAAGGCAACTGTAATGTTCAAGAATCACTATTTGGCATTGGACAAAGCGAAATTGATCGCTATCCAAAAAGTGGATTTGCCGTTAGAACAGTTTTTTTATTTGTTTTGTTTTCATTAAGAACTCACTTCATAGTTTTTTTGTTTTTGAGGTAGTCATATAGAGTATTCCTCAAGGGCACTTTGTTTGTGTTTTTGTTTGCTGTTCTTTTTTTTTTGTTTTTTATGACTGTGTAAAAAATATTAGCGAAGCAATTACAACTTATTTATCATGGTTGTTAATATGTATTACGAATATTTTTTATGATATTGTTTGTTTACTATATATGTGAGGAAAACTATTAGACCAAACGTCTAATATCACTACGATGGTACAACGAAAACTCTTATATATAGAAGATAACAAGGAACATTTACTGATCTAATGTTTTAAATTTAGTTGGAAGGAAGGTTTTACAATTTCATGATACATTTTTCATGCAACAATAATGTGAACAAGGCCAAAGGAAAATTGAAAAAATAGAATTGTTAATGTAAGGTTTTTACATAAGCGAAATAGTTCGAGGTAACAATAATCACGATTGGGAAAAATTATTGTAGCTATTTTGGAACTTTAACACATAGCGCAATGGATAAACTTTCAGAATATCTTAGGATCTCGATTTAAAAAAATTAACATTTGCAGAGTTTTTATTAAATACTTACCTCCAATTGCTTCACACTTCATTGTAAATATATCACCTTCATTATAGGGTCCAATAACAGTAGATCGCACTACATTGGACTCGTCGCGAATAATGACATATTCCGCAGGAGCTGCAAGTGAAAATTATTTTTAATATAATATTCAAATAATCCACATTATTAAAAAAATATTATAGTTTCCTGAATTGAAACTGCAATTATACGAGCTTAAAATATTACTTTTTGTCTTTTGCACAGAGAATCGGAAAGAAAGCACCAGATATTAAAAAATGAAAGGGTTGACATTAAGAAAAATTGTAAATAATTTACATATCTATATTCAGTGTCTACGTATTTTATATTCACACCTACTTTTATTTTGGTATATGCATACATGTGTGTGTAAAATTAAATCAAAAATAACAAATAGAAAAATTTATATTTATTTAGAGCCTAATATTAAAAAAAATTTTGATGTAAAAAAGCTTTATATAACAGATTTCCATAAAAATTTTGTTGTATGAAGCCTTTATAAAACAGAATTATTTTTTATGAATAAGTTAAACACTTAAGGTCTAATTCATAAAAATATTTTAAGTTTATTAAAGGTTTATTTGACAGATTTCCGACAGAAATACGTCAAATAGGCGCTTATGGCTGATATACAATATCATACACACTCGTTCGATCTGTCAAAAAAAAACGTGTCTGCCCAAAAAGAATTATAGTGTGGATTACAAATGTTATATGTGTGACTGATTTTTTGACAAGTGTCAGACTTGTCAAAAAATTTATGAAAATCTTCAAAAAATGATAATTTCTATTAGATCAGAAATGCATTTTCTAAAGCATCTGATAAGAAAACAGCAATGTCTGCTTCATTTATTTAAAGAGAGAGAGAGAGAGAGATACAATTTGCGTTAATATATCTGTACATATGCAAAATAATTAAACATATAAATTATTTTAAATGGTAGAAAATTGCATTTGTTTTACATTAGTAAAACAAACATAAGTATAGTTAACTTAATAAGTATTTTTCGAACTTCATTTCTTTCTATATTTTATGAATTGAAAAGTCTTAGTTTTGCATCGCCTTGCAAGGCAAATTACATGTGATAATTATTAATTAACAAATAACATCAAAGTTAGTTGTAAATATTCGGACAACACATATTTGAACTGAACAGCTAGCCGTTTCCGAAAGTCACTAAACCTTCATCATCAGCTTTCGTCTGCGTTTGGTATAATGTATGTAGTGTGAGTTGACGTAGATTTCTGCTTTATATACGAAAGCTTTTTGCAAATAGAATATGTGAATTGTTTTGATTCATCGTATTTTAATTTGCTGAAAGTTGTTTTGTAATGAAAGCTCAAATTTACCATCTCTAAATTTAAAACAGTCTTACCATTGTCGTTTGTTCTTTAGTAATTATGCACATTGTTTAAAAATGAAATACCCCATGTTTATTTGCAGTCAAAGCTTGCTTTTTGTGACACTTTCATGTTGATTTAATTCCTATTTCTCTTGGCGCCTCAAGCAGTTTTTTGTTATTGGTACTAAGTTTTTTCTATATATATATTTTATCTTGCATTTTTGTATAAACCCCCAAATCAAACGTAAGTTTCACAAATAAAACTTATGTCACCTGAATAAATCATATTTTTTTTCTTTATTTATATATGTTTTGAGAAAACTATTTCACATAATCATTTTTGGTCCATTCGAACAAAAAAAAATATTTGTAATTGCAGAACCATCCCGAAGGCATATACATAAATACAAAAGTGCATACATACATAAGTATATACCACGTACATTAATACAAACGTATATATATACAGATTGCTGGTGTTCTACAAATATACATTAAATACCTGCAAAAGACGTCTTATAAGAACTTTTAAGACATGAGGGCAATTTCAAACGCTTTACTACAGTGAATTTTTCTGAAACAAACACTAAACAACATGTTCGGTAATACATTTGTTTAACTTATTGCAGGTATAAGAGTAAAGAAGAAAATAGTTCGGGACTGAAGAATTTGTAGTGCTTGTGCTTTTTTCGCTCATTGACGCATATACTAACGTCATGCATGTACATACATACATACCTAAATAATTTTTGTATGCTCTCTTATTTTTCTGTCGACATACAAACGCACACATGCATTTACATGAGTTGTGTGCACTTGCTTTAAAACACAAACATAATAGCTTACCATCTAAATCTTATACACACACCCAAACGTACAATATGCAAAATAACAAGCATACATGTATAAACAGTACTTATTTTCATTGTTTGTTTAAACAAGACGTCTTGGCGACATCGCTTGTTAACAGTCATATACACGTACACCAATACATCCATCGTGCTTCGTTTATAGTACGACAGCATTTATTATCGGCTAAGTATAATACATGCCACGAGAATACATTTAAAAAACATTGCGTACTTACATTTCAAGACTGCTTACAAAGGCTACTAACATACATAAATATATATTCAAACATCACTCACTTAACCCCTTACTTTAAATTAAAAGGTAATTCATTCGTAAGAGTTAAGAAGTGATTTTTTTATAAAAAGAAAAAAGTGTTGCAATATAAAGTAAAATATAAAGGCAGTATTCGGTGTTCGATGCAAATTGTATTGCGTCATTGCAAACGCAAAATATCGTAGCTCTTCTTTAAAATCCAACAACAAAAAAACACACAATCCAAAGAAAAGCTACGATATTTTGCATTTGCACTTACGCAAGACCATTTGCATCATACATCGAATAACGCCATAGTGTTTTTTATATAAAGGCAGAAACAAAAAATAATGAGCTGCATTTTGTAACAACAACATACATACATATGTATTTATGTATAAAGCCAACCCAGTGCTTTCCAAACTGCAGTGTTTTATTATTTCTATTCGCATACAAAACGAAACAATATACATGTTATGAAATTAAATAAATAAATATAATTTTAATTACTGCCAGTGCCATATTAAATTTAAAGGAAATTAATTAAAAATAATAAAAAGCATTAAAAATTGTTGTTGTTGTATGAATATATTTTTGTTTTTACTTTGCCTTTATATTGTAACACACTTCAATTTATTGTTGCACGGTTTTCGAGTGAACGATTAATACGAATAACCGGTTGTTTTTTAAAAGTATTTTTTGAACTTAACACTTAAGAAGCATAAAAACTTTAAAATACCGAATATAACTCGTATTAAAATTTTATATCGGAACATATTATTCTTTGAATAATAACATTATTCGTTGAACCCGAATTGAGCAATCGTGTATTTTTTTTTGTGCAACACTGTTGTAAATCTAGTTTTTACCCCTTTTCATTCCGTAGTTTAAGTAGAAGTACTTTGAAAAGTGTTTTAATATACTTATTAACCCTTGCTATCCCTAAGTATAATATTTTACCCTTTTTTACCGAGTAACATAATCAAAAACTCTTTTTGCCAATAACAAATTTCGACCGTAAGCAATTTGATAAGAAACGTTGACCGTTTATCAGAGTTTGAAAATTATATTAGAGATATCGCTGCAACAGATCATAGCATTCGCACCTTAGACATTCACGAAAGGAATTACCGTGTTTATGGGAGATAATTAGGGAAACGTATGACTCTTTGGTAAGTTTAGCTGAAAGTGATAAGAAAATAAACATTCTTGCAGTGGAATCTAAGTATAGAGGTTCGTACAAACACTTAGATCAACTAAAAGATGTCCTGCAAAATAAAAAATATGAAGAGCGTTAGGTAGGTTAGGTTAAGTTAGTCTGAGTGGTCAAGGACCTTACATAGACCAGGATTGTTCCTTATTGATAACAGCAGATGACAAGAAACCTGTAAGTATGTCGGTTTAGTTCGTGGTGCATCGAATGACTCCCACACAGATGTAACAAAGCTTAGCAGCCTACACATTTCTACTCCCGACAAAAGATCAAGACTACGAAAAGTAATACCACCAAAACAGTCATATCTGGTGCGGTTTAGAGCTTGACAGTGGCACATAAGAATTTCTACGGTCTCAATTACCGTGGGTTCAGGGAAGAAATTCAAACTATAACCACAACAGTTAAGACTTTCGAGATAGCCTTCTTCCCTCATAGTGATCTGTGGTTTTGCAAGTCAGCTAATTTCTGGAATAATGAAGTCTGAGCTACACTCCATGTCTTCCAGCAATTTACCGTGACCAAATGGTTTATACGACATCTGTCCCATTGTTCTCAGTTGGATTACGGAATTGCATGCTACGTTTAGAGTGGTTAGTTTTATTGGTTTAAGGTCCAACATAACATCTAAAGCTGCAGTAGGTGTACTTTTCAGACCTCCATTGATACAGAGTTCTGCCAGTATCTGGATGTTTTCTAACTTTTTTAGGTATGCTTTCGTCTCGTTCGCCCTCCACCATACAAGTATTCCGGAGAGTAAAATTGGTCTAGCTACCGCTGTGTGGTCCAGTATTTAAGATTAGGTGAAAGTCCACATTTCTTACCCACCACCTTTTTACATGCGTATAGAGCATTTTTTTTTTAATACATTTATTTATTTATTGTATCTTCAATTATGAACTAACAATAAGTATTCAAATCTTAAATCTAAAATATAAGTATTAGGCCCGACCACTGTCGGACATAAACTTAGTGATAGTTATAAATAATACATAAGTAGTGATAATCAAAAAAAGAGAAAAAAAATATTTTCAAGCAATCCCATCTGGAGTGTTGAGTAAAAGAGCCCTTGTGTCCTTCTTTTTCAAGCGAATGTGGCCAGTAAAATTCAAGATGTTACGAGTAAGCGGATTAGGATGTGACTCGAGTTTTGTTAAATATTTGCCTGCGTATTTTGCTATTTCTTCAATCACTAGTGGCATATTCAAATCACGATGTATATTTGAGTTTTTTATGTACCATGGAGCCGATGTTATCAAACGTAAAATTTTATTTTGCCTTCGTTGGATTCTCTCGACGTTAGAAGCTGAAGCAGTGCCCCATAACTGAATTCCGTAGCACCATATTGGCTTCAAGAGCGACTTGTATAATAAAAGTTTGCAGTCTAGGCTGAGTGTTGAGTTTCTACCAATCAGCCAATATATCTGAGTTAGTTTAAGTTTCATTTGTACTAGCTTTGAGTCAATATGGTGTTTCCATGTAAGTCGTCGATCAAGGTGTATACCAAGGTATTTTACATGTGAATGCTGAGGAACAACTTGATTGTTGATTCGAATTGGAGAACAAGTATCTCTTCGCAGGGTAAATGTTACCTGAACACACTTTTGCTCGTTTACCTTAATTCTCCATAATTTTAACCATAGTTCCAGTTGTGTTATATGTTCTTGTAGATATCAGAAAGCCTCATGAGGATTTTCGTGCATACTTAGGCAGGCTGTATAATCGGCAAACGTAGATGTATGGATATTGCTGCTCAAAGGCATATCACAAGTATAAATTAAATACAAAACTGGCCCCAGTATGCTCCCTTGTGGCACACCGGATGATATAGTTTCGGGCACACTCCTGAATTCTCCTTCCACAACCGTGAACTTCCGGGAAGTAATGTAACTTTCTAATAAATTCACCAAATTTATTGGTAGATATGATTTTAATTTTAAAATTAGGCCTTCATGCCACACTTTATCAAATGCCTGCGAAACGTCAATAAAGAGTGCAGAACAGTACTTCTTTTCTTCAAATGTTCTTCTTATACATTGAACCAATCTATGCGTTTTTTCAATAGTGCTATGCTGACTTCTAAAACCAAACTGATGGTCTGGGATACACCCACTACCAATTAGAATTGGGGACAATTTTGACATGAGCAGTTTTTCGAAAAGTTTTGACATTGTTGATAGTAGACTTATTGGCCTGTATGATTCTGCCTTGGTAAGATCTTTGCCCGGCTTTGGAATCATTTTGATTTGTGCAAGCTTCCAGCTTTGTGGATAATACTCCAGTCGTAAAATGGCATTAAAAATGAATAACATGATTCTAATTACAATACGAGGCAATTTTATTAGCATTTGGTTACTAATTCCATCATTACCCGGTGCTTTCTTCGGGTTGAGTTCAGCAATTAGATTTTGTACATCACACATTTTAAATTTTATGGGTCGAGGGGGTAGCGCAACTACACTCGGGAAATCAACAACACCAGTACATGTGTTTGGGGTAAATACGGATTTTAAATGCTTTGCAAACAAGTTACCTTTTTCAATATCACTCCTGGTCCAAACTCCGGTAGAAGTGCGCAGAGGTGGTTTAAACTCAACGGGTGTTTTAATTCTTTTCGCAGCGCGCCACAAAGAATAATTAGATGCTGGTGTGACATCGAGATTTTCCAGATAGTTTTTAAGAAATGCAGTTTTTTCATATGCAAGCAGTTCTTGGAGTCTTTTAGTGCAATCTTTTAATCTAATTTTAATTTGGGGTGATCTGTGCTGTTGCCATTCTCTTCTAGCTCTTCTTTTTGCACATACGAGATGTTCAATATCTGTATAATATATTGTGTTAAACCCAGTTTGCGAATGGGAGGAAGTTGCATGTTCAGCTGACTGCTTAATATTTTCGTTAAGATTAGCAATATTAGATTCAATATCATCATGAGTTCTTAGCTTAATGTTTTCAGTGCAATGACTACTAAGATATTTTTTGAATCGCAGCCAATTAACACTACTGACCATTTTCACATATGGGTGAGGTAGAGCACTTCTCAGTGGGCTACAGATTGTAACGATCGTGGGAGAGTGATCGGACGATAGATCTAGGGAAGCTTCGACGTGAATTAATTCCCTAGAAATATTTTTCATGACGCCAAAATCTATAATATCCGGAATTTTATGTATGTCAGTAGGCCAGTAAGTGGGCTCCCCACTCGAAATGACGTCCAAGCCCATTTTTGAAATTGTGTTGAACAAAGCTCATCCTCTATGTGTGATAAGACGCGAACCCCAGAAAGTATGTTTTGCATTATAGTCTCCAGCTGCTACGAAACAAGGGCCAAGAGATTTGTAGAAATCCTCGTATTGATCCTCAGTAATTGCGAATCTAGGAGGGGAGTAAATTGATGATATGACAAAATTTGTGCAAAAATTTTCGATACAAATATTCGTTGCTTGTAGATGTTCTTCACAAATGTTGTCAAGAATATAATGCTTGAGTCTTGACTTTATTAAAATTGCTGATCCCCCGCAAGCTCTTCCTCTTGGGTCCTTTGAATCATATAAAATGTATAGGCTTCTTGAAGTCAAATGAGTCTCAGAAACCAACATTATATCAATATTTTTTTCCGTGAGGAAGTGCTCAAGTTCATTTTTATGTTGGCGAATGCCGTTTGCGTTCCAGAAACTTATCTTTAACGTGTTCATGGCTTGTTAACTAATGCTTGAAGCAGTGTAGACTGCATTCGTAGCATTTCTTGCATCATGCTAGTCATAATTGTTGTAAAATTAGATTCTCAATAGTAGCTTCAAGGCGACTAAAATTAAAGCTTGAGTTTGCATTCGTTGAATTATTTTGAGGCGGAATATTTTGTGTGGGAATATAACTAGACTTAGCTGCATCGGCATACGATACACGTGAAGTGACAGGTTGGCTCATTTGAGCAAAAGTGGCGGAGTAAGCGTTTGCTGTTTGTGCTGGAGCTAATTTAGGTTTTTGCGCCATAGTCTGTTTAACGAAAGAATAGACAGCACATCCTCTGTAGTTAGCGGTGTGATTACTTCCACAATTACTACATTTTTTTTCTGCTAGATCTTTAGGCTTAGTACAACCAGCAGTACCGCGCAATTCACCGCAGATAACACAAACTGAAGGTAACTTGCAGTAAGTTTTTGTGTGACCATATTCTTGACAATTATGGCACTGTACAGGTCTAGAACGTTTGTGTGGTTCTTCAACTGTTATTTTTCGATATAAGAGATATTTCAAATTATAAATTGGATGAGTCTCGCTTTTTTTCAATTTTATATCGTTTGGCTCAAGTTCGACGCGAAATAGAGGTTGAGGAATCTTCTCCCTATTTATTATGTTAGATACATTTTTACCTTAAATCCCTGGAGGACGAGTGCATCTTTTATTTCTTCGGGAGCAACATAGGAATCGATGCCCTTTAATACGATCTGCAGGCCTTTAGCCTTTTTAGCTGATATGTGTAGAAACTTTTCTTACTTTTTTCAAATTCAGTAATCAGTTTGCGAAAATCTTTTTCTTCATAATTTGAATTTTGGTTTCATCAATGTTACCACGTTTAATTGGAACGATGTGAAATTTATTCTCACCAATGATTGAAATTAAATTTTTTATAATAGCGTTTGAATTTTTTTCTCTCAAATAGATTGGAGGCGGCTTGGATGTTTTGTTCGTAGATACATCGGGTTTGTTGTTGTCAACTTGTAATATTTGAAAACGATTTTGGCGGTTAATAGAGGATGCGCTGTTATCCCTAGACATTTTTGGTGCAGATGAAATTTTCGAAGACTTTGGGCTTCGTCCGCGCTTTACCACTGTAATATATCTGTCCATTCCCACTTGGACCTTGGGTTTTGGGCTGCTCTTAACTTCAGTAAAAACTTGGTTAAGTGATGACCACGAGCCCGAGGCGGATGATATCGCTGAGTTAATGTAGAAGTACTAGGCAACGGTAATGTTAACGAATCACTAGTTGGCATTGGACAAAGCGAAGTTGATCGCTGACGAAAAGTGGCCTCGCCGTTAAAAAAAGTCTACTATCAGATTTCTTATTTTATTTATTATCATTAAGAGCTTCAGAGCTCTCAGTAAGTCTATCATTAGATTTTTAATTTTTA